>JAWNNR010000209.1:0-462005 GCA_035044725.1 Scaptomyza caliginosa | reverse complement strand
TTGGTCCGAGACTTGACAGGCAAAGTCCTGGAGAGCGTTGGTTTGACAATTTGGCAAAAAAGTTGATGAAAGGAACATTTTCACTGCGTCTGTTTCTCAGTTTCTGTTTCTACTTTTGTTTCATAGTTTTTTATTTTTTTTTCTTGTTCTTGTCTGTGTTTTTTGTTTTGTTTTTACGTCGCCTAATGCAAAAATCTCAGACAAACAAAAAGCGCTTCTTATTGTTGTTCTGTCAATTATAGAACAATACATGTTTTGTTAGTAATTGTTATTTTTTGTTTCCACTTGCTGTGTTTTAACAAATGTTGTTTACTTAATTGTCAGATAGTTTTTCTTTTGTTTTGTTCCAATAATTGAATACTCCATATAGTTGTATATAAATATATTTTTCTATAACGAATTTTCTTACTTCGCCCTCTGTTCTATCGTCGTCCAGTCGTGTCCTTTGTGCAGGACACGAGGCGGCGCGACTAGAAAAATTAATTGCACATAACGTGGCCTGCTTTTCATTTTGCTTTCGTTTCGTTTCGTTTCGTTTCGTTTTGTTTTACCCATACTTATCTGGCTTTTTTTGTTTTTGTTTTACATACATACATATATTTAGTTAATTGTTTAAACATTTGCGTGTTTCAGCGTTTGTCTTTTGTGTGTTTTTATAAATATTTTATTTACTTAAACATAATATATATGTATATATATATGTTGTATAATAGTTCATTGTTATATTTGCATATGCGCTTAGATTGTAATTTGTTTTAAGTTTTTTTTCTTTTGATTCATCAGTTTTAATGTGTGTGTGTGTGTTGGGTGTGAGTGTGTGTCGGGGATTGGGTTGAAAAATGTTTTCTTACACATATATATATTTGTTGCTTTTTTTCATCTTGCAAATAAATTGATTTATGCCTCGAGTTATGCTAAATTGCATTCCCTCCGTCTCTCTCTCCCTTCGATTGCTTTCCTTCTCTTAATGTGCATTCATTGCGTTAATGAATGCTTTAACATATTTGTCTAACTATCCATATCCATATATATGCATATGTATTGTTTAATTAGCATTATGCATTTATTCTTTCAATTTGAACACAAAAGAGTTGCAAATTACTATCAAATAATACAAAACTTTAACACATTTAACAAATAAGTTCGCTTCGCTTTGCTTTACTTTCATTTTTTTTTTGTTTTTGTTTTTGGCCAATAAACGATTGTTGTACTTTAAATTAAATTCATAACTTTTGCATCTAATTGTTAGGACAATTTTGATTTTTGATTCACAATACGATTAAAAAGTAAATAAAACATACACGCTGCACTTAAAATAGCTGCCAATTTGGGGTTTCAGTCAAGTCAAGTTGACTTGCACTTTTGAACTGATTGAGCCCCATTTTCGAACTTTTAACAATTGCAAACTTTTAACAAATAATTAATTGTTTATTTGTTTGCATTTTGATTTGAGTGTGCGTGTTGTGTATTTTAATCGTTTTGTATTGTATATATTGCAGTTTTCTTTAATATGTTTTATATGCTTAATAATTGTTTTTGGGATTTGTATGTATGTATATCGATTTTAACTTTTAAAGTTACAACTTAATTATTTAAGAATAGTAATAATAATAATAATGATTATAATCATTTACTTCTTTTTTCTTGTTGTAATAATACGCAATTAAATAATAACATTTTCGCTATTATTGCAACATTTTCATTATTTTCAAGAAATTTTTGGTTTTTTTTTTATGATTTTTTTCCCCGTTTTTGGTTTTCTCATTACTTAAAAATGGTAACGTTTGTCAGCCTCCAGGCTGGCCTTTATATTATATCTGTATGTGTGTGTGTTTGTGTGTGGGTGTGTTTGTCTGTTTGTGTGCTAAAGGTCACGCCCAGTTGACGCCTACTTGCCGCCTCCTTTGCTGAATGCTGCTGCTGCTGCACTTGACGCAGTTTCGTTTAATTTGCATATTAAACGATTTTTGCTGCACACGTTGCATCTTTTTTGGGGCAGCTCTTTCTATCTGTGTCTCTGTGTGTGTGTGTGTGTGTGTGTGTGTGTGAGTGTGTGGCTGCTGTGGTTGGTTATTTGATTATTTGGTTATATTGTTGTTGTAGCTGGTTGAAAGTTGTTCTTGTTCTTGTTGTCATTAAATTAAAATTAATTTTTTTTTTTGTTATGTTTAACCTTCTCATATCTTTTTCATATTTTTTTTCTGCTGCGCTTTATAAATTTATATCAGTATACAAGTTATATATATATATATACATATTTGAATGTATTACATATACGTTAATTAAATAATTGTTATATGTATGCATGTGTGTAGGTGTGTAAGGGTGTGTTTGTTTTTGGTTTATTGGGCTGCTTAACAGATTTCATTTGCGTTGTAGAAATATATTAACATACACAATGCATGCATGTAAATATAATTAATATATATATGTTGTGTATAAGTTATATATATATATGCGTCGATATACTTTAAACTTTTGTCAACTTCTTGTGTTTGTGTGTGTGTGTGTGTGGTTGCAGCATTACAGTTACTTTTCGTGTATTAGTGTTGCTTGATTTGTTGCTGCTGCTGTTGCTGTTGTTGTTGTTGTTGTTGTTGTTGTCATTGCGGTTGTCGGCGCCACCTTTTTAATGGTATCCATTTGTAAATGCCGCAGGAATTAGTGGTCCCTGTAAATAAACGTTTCGCACGGAACAAAGCAAATACACCAAAAATTATTCAAATAAAATACAATCTCGAGCATCTAATGCACACAGACATATAGAAAGTTATTTAACATATATAGGGTATACATGTATGTATACATATATACATATATAAATATATATAAGTGAAAAGTATTGAGATAGAAAAATAATTAAAGAACTATATAAATATGTGGAATTCGTTAACTATTTTTGTTTTTGCCATGAGACGAAGTTCTGTTAGAGATACAAATCAAATTATATTATATTTTTTTCTTTTGGTATTGCTATCAAATCCAACAATAAACAAAACATGTTTTAATTCTTTATCAAAACTCGCCTCAGGCTGCAATAATAAATGTGTGTGTGTGAATGTTGGTTGTGTGTATGTTGAATGTAGCGCTTTAAATAGATTATTTATATAATACATTTGTTGTATATGTAAATAAATCATAATTGTTTAATTAAAACGGCCTAGAAAACTGTGCTTGTGACGTGCATACATATTATTATTTAAATTAATTTAGATTGTATTTTTTTGGTATAGTTTTGGTTTTGGTTTGGTTTTTTTGACTAGAACATTTTGCTTGATTAATAATTGAAAAATACAAAAAAAAATATATTGAAGGACGCTGTAGTTTTGTTGGTGTGCCTACCTTGTGCAACTGCGTTTGTTATATACTCTTTATTTCTTTTGTTTTCTCTTTTTTTGTTTTGCTTTTCGTTTATTTATATTTTTGTATATATATATATATATATATGTATATATATATATATAAATATTTTCGGTTTATATATATATATATATATAATTGTATATACTTTTGCTTTTGTTTGTTTGTTTTCTTGATTTATTTTTTGGGTTATCAGTCTTTTTATATATTAGCCATCGCAAAGTTCAACGAATAAATCTGTACGAAATGAAAGAGAAATACATAGTATACAATATATATAGAAGGTTGACGCAATAACTATGTAACTATATATAGTTTTAAATAATTTTTATATAATAATATATATTTTTAATTAATTTTGGTAGAGAAAAACGACAGCTAAGCGGCTAAGCGGAGCATTTGGAAACGGACCAGGACAGGGCCTAGAAAACGCGTCCTAGCGCCCCCAAATTTACAGCTACAACTATTTTTCTTTTATTTTTTCTTTGCTTAGATTGAAGAGCATGATCAGTTGAACTTACCGGGCTGTAGTTCAATGGAGCACGGCTAACGGCTATGGGAAAGCCCGATGGCTGCGGACTGGTTGCCTGAACGTAGCCCACATTATCGGCCCCGCCGGAGCTGTACATGTCAATGGTTGGTCCGGGCGAGTTGGTTGACGGAAAACCCTGTCGTGTGGCCGTAGTGGCAGCCCCACCATGTGGCGAGGCTGACGGTCCATAGCTGTGAGCAGCGGCAGCAGCTGCCTGATAGTTGTTCATTACTGCAAATGATGAAGGATGCGGATTAAGTTGTCGCTTGAGTTTCGTTTGCAGTTATGAAAGTCTTACCTGACAGTGCCTGTGTTAGGAGCGGTGTATTGTTGTTGGGAGTCAACTGCCCATTGGTTAGATCAACTGTAAGTGGCAAAAGATTAAGAGAGTTGGATAACTTTAGTGGATAGTCGACATGATGGCTATGCAACTAGTTAAAGAGTTGGGCAATTAAAATAAATACCTAAGTATATATATATTTAAAGAATATATGAAAGTTAATCAAGACTGAGCTCTAAGTGGTATATATCGTAAGAAAAGTATAGGGTATGTAAGTAGTGAGCGTATGAATGATTCTCAGCTAGAGTAGAACTCAAACGAAATGATAAATCAAAGAACATATATGGAAAACAAATACGACTAACTAACTAACGCTGCATAAGAAACCAAGTATGAAACTTAACAAAGTAACATTAAAACTACGACGAATATTAAAAAACACACACACAGAGAGAAAGAGCGAGAGATGGAGCTAACTAGATAGTGAAGGCTGGTTATGAAAGCACATACAAAGTGCTCGCTGGTTTATTAAACGAGCGTTGTCGCTTGAAAGCCCCGCTGTCGTCAACCATGTTGATGGGTTTTGGTTCATATACATGTAAAACCAGAGCAGCAAAACGAAACTCAGTTACAACGCTTGGTTAAAGGACACGGGCGCACTTTCCTTTTGGCGCTTTTTCTGTTATCATTGCCAGACGTGGTTCTTGTTACTGTTGTTGTTGTTGTTGTTGTTACGGTCACAGCTGCTGCAGCAAGTAAAAATACGCTAGCGCCAATATTGAAATGACAACAACAGAACGGGAATGCGATTGCAAAAAATGTGGCAAGAGGGAGTGGGGCTAAAGAAGAAGCAGCAGCAGTAACGGGTTATGGCTAACGTATTTGATGTGGGAGCCAGAGCTGGTGAAACGGGAATGTGAATGTAGCAGTTGCATTTCCTGCGGAAATACAAAAATTGATGTAACGTAACGTGACGTAACGTAACGAGGCGTGGCTGTGGCTGTGGCAGACGCTTTGCTTATTGTCGTCCCTGCCGCTTGTGCGTGCGCTATATATGTATACGAGCATACGTACATGTCTATTACTATAACTGTGTGTGTGTGTGTGTCTGGTTCTGGTATGGCGCCAATCAAGTTTGGCTTACGTTTAGTTTACGCTTTTCGGGAAAGCTCTGTGCGCCATGTTGTTTTCATTAGCGACGCAGCAAGCAAGCAGAAACAACTATGTGCAAGCTTCTGGCAATAGAAATAGCGGTAACTGCGTTTTTCTAAATAAATAAGTTTTTAGTTTGTGTTTTTAGTTGTAGCGGTAGCTGTAGCTGTAGCTGTTGTTATAGAATGGGTTTCCGGTTTGGTTTGGTATCTCTTTTTCTGTGGTTTGTTTTTTTTTACTGTATCTATTTTGGTCTAGTTACAGCTGCAACATTTTAGTTTGTTTAGTTGTCAGACTTGTGGTTTTATTGTTTGGCAAACAACAGTGTTGTTACCAACACTGATGTCAGTTAGTTAAGGTTAACTTGAGCTGTCAGTCTTGTTGTTGTCGTTTATTGGGACAAAAAGTTTTAAGGCGAAGATCGTTAACTTTGGCAACTCTGGCTGAATCTAGTACACTAAGTGATTATGAACGTTTCGTTAGCTACTTATAAATGTATATTAGTAAACAAAAATACACTTAAATACGTATGAGCTACACATTTGCTCCGTTTGTCAACACTACACATTTTATATTTGCTGTTGTGGGACATCAAATTTGATTTTCGTACTATGTCTATTGTTTATAAAACTACATTTTTAGCTTAAAGTTTAAGATTAGTTAAGGTTACATTTAAGAATCGATTTTAAAGTGATTATAATTGGTTTTTTGTTTTTTTTTCTTCTTTAAAAGCTACTACTAGTGATTTATTTTTAAACGAATTATTTGTTGTATTAAATAAAATCTTTGGCATATATAATAGCTAGAATTAAAAGAACACTACACATAAATATATTATGTTTAAAGGCACTACGACTGTCTCTTTCGAGCAGTTTACAATTTGATTTCGATTTGAGTTTTATTGCTAGAATTGTTTCTATAACGAATAACTAACAGTACATTTAATAATCTTTTGGATAATGAGCCCAAAGAACAGATATATATATATATATAACGTATATATATGTTTATATAAAATGCTGTAGGGTTATGCATTTGAATATTAAGACGACCATAAGCTGACCTTGTTGGCAGTTGACTTTTCACTTTGTTGCTGTTGTTTCGGTTGTCGCTGCTGTCAAGTTTATTGCGTATACGCCTCGATGGCCACTTTGTCACTGTTGGCCATTCCATATATTTTTGGCTGCTATATTTTGAAAACGCTCTCAAACGCTAATAACACAAAAAGCTAGAGCAAGGAGCAAAGAAGCAAAAAACAAGAAGGCTTGCGGCCAAAAAGTATAGACTTTGCTTTTGGGTTTTTGGTTTCGGCTTTTGTATCCGTTTTTGTGCATTTATTTAGTTAATAACTTTTCTTGTTGTTTTGCATAAGCAATTTGAATTCTGCGTTGGCATTTTTTTTTTCTTTTTCGTTTTGTTTGTTTTGTTCATGTAGCTTGCTGCTGGTTACTTGTTGTTTTTGAAGCGTTTTCTTATAAATCACAGTATATACGTGTAAAATACATAGATATGCGTATGTGTTGGTGTGTTTGTGTGTGTGTGTGTGTTTGGTATTTTATATGTGTGTATATATATATAAATAACTCGCAAGCATTTTATAGTTAAGATACCTTGAAGCAGTTTGCTTCATTTTGTATATTTTCTTTTTAGCCCTTGTCCTTATGCCTTTTTTTGCTATACAGTAAATTTAATTGCCAAAAATTTGCGATAACTGCATTCAATTAACTAATTAACAGCTTATCAATTTATAGTCATTGATCTGTGTGTGTGTGTGTGTGTGTATAGTATATATAAAGTATTATGTATTATATATTGATGTATATAGTAGTATTGGTAGCTAAGTATCAAGTGTGTAACTTACAATTATGCGTAAATGGAAAGGACATAGAAAAATTGCATTTTTCGTAAACTTAAAGTCGCTCTTCGAAAATGGATGGACATTAATATTGTATTTTTTTCGTATTAAATTTTTAATATATATATTACAAATGAAATCGATTTGGTTTCCACTTTTCTTTTTTTTTTTTTTGTATAAAATAAATGTTTAAACTTATTTTGTATATTAAATATATATATTAAATATAAGTATGTATATATAGTATATTAATGTTATTCATATAGAAACGTCAATAAAAATTTTCGCTCATTTTGGTAGAAATTTTCATCATTTTTTTTTGTTGCTTGTTGGCTTATTACTGATTCAGTTTGATGCACCGATGAAGGAATTTTATGCAGGCTATATACGATATATTTATATATTGTTTTTGTATGTTAAAGGACGCCAAAATGGTATGTATTTAGTGGCAATACGTACGTATTTATATAAAACACAATCAAACATAAAAATTTAACTAATTAATGAACATGTTGGCTATGGCAAAAACAAAAAAAAAATCTCTGCACATTTGCTTATCATCTAAAACTCAGGGGACCCAAGGAGAAAATAAAAAAAAATATATATATATATGTATAGAACCAACAAAATTATATTATGCTGGAAATTAATTAAAGGATAATAATAATGATAGTAGTAAATGTGACAGGCCTGCTAAAATGTTGTTTTTATCTAAATGGATTTCGTGTGCATTTTGCGCGGTTTGTTATTGTTGTTGTTCTTGTTGTTGCGCTTTGTCCAACTAATTTATGCATGTATGTAGTACTACAAATAAAAATTTGCATTTAAATGCATACAGTAAAATAGTTTTTATAAATAATACATGTCCCTGGAACATATCCAAATGGGAGCAAAGTTTTTGTTGCTGTAGTTAGTGTGTTTGTGTTTAATGAGAATTGATGAGGTAATGCAAAAACAAAAAAAAAAAAAAAAAACCAAATATATAAATATATGCATGTACTGTGGCGCATATATCGAGTTTATACTGTGTACGTATTATACATATATATTGTGTCATATCTCTAGAATTCTACACACACGTCAGCTAGAAAGTTTAAATGTGTGATTATGCGATTATGTATTTGGCCTAAACACTACATGTGTTGTTCTTTGAGTATAAAGATAATCAGCTACAAAACTGCTCTATGGTTTGAATACTCGTAATACAGGGTGCTGGCTGCCGTTTTACATGGTGCTCAGCTCTAAAGATATATGTATAAATATATATATATATGTTTAGAATATATAGCGTATGTAACTAGGGTGTCAGCTAATATTGATTCAAATTACTTGGCCAAAAAAGGGTTTCAACGCGTCTAGAACAATGTCAATATTAATATTTACGTTTATATATGTATGTAGCTAAGTATGTGTGTCTGTGTGTGTGTGTGTGTGTGTGTGTTAAGAGGAAAGGAGACTAAGTGTCAACTAGACTAGAGCAGCAGCTCTAAATGTGATTACATGGGGTCTGCAATTAGTACAAATACTTGAAGTAGTAAATATATATGTATTTTTGTTTGTTTTTACTATTATTATTGTTCGATAGATAGATCAACAACTAACGAGTATTGGTTTTAGTTGTTGTTGTTGTTATTGTTGGTTGTTTGTTACCATTCACCGTAGAAACAATCTAAGCTAATAAATTTTTATTTTTGTATTGCTCTTGTTATTGTGGTGTTGGTTGTTGTTGTTTTTGTTTGTTAGTTGTACCTACTTGTCACAGTACAAATGATTTATATTTGGATTGCGTATTGTCGAAAAAAGAGACAAAATGGCAATGAAATATTAAATACAATTTGCGCAGACCTCTCGTAAATATTTATTTATTTTTCTTTTCAAGTTTTTTTTCGTATGTCGTGTGTCCCGTTCTCTCTCAGACTTGCTTTTGGCTTAGTTATGGGGGCTGTAAGCATATTTTTTTTGTGGGGTTTTAGAAATTTATGTTGCCCAAAAACTGCGATTTGATTGCCGCGGTGCGCGCTGTTAGCGCCGTTGCCAGCGGCAAAGTAAGCGCCTGATGGTGTTGATATCCCGACTGGGTTTGATTGTGAACAGCCGCTGCAGCGGCAGCACCACCGCCAGTGGGGCCAGTGGTGGCAGCTCTGCTGCGGCCGGCATTCGTGCTACATGTTGTGGTACCATAACTTCTACCGATGCCACAAATAGTCAAGCCTACAAAATCACATGAGATAGATTGCAATGTAGAAAGACACAGAAAGAGTGCATATGAGAGAGGGGGTTCGGAGGAACAGAGAGAGAGTCGGGCAGAAGCTAGGGCTGGGACGAAAGCGTATAGCATTCGTGCAACTTTGCAACAAGTCTAAAGAGCACGGACTCTGACGAATTTCAAGTTTAGTTTGATATTTAAATACGTATACTTTGCTAACTAACTGCTATGATTGAGTTAAATGTGTCGCATTTGAGTACTTAATCAATTGCAAATGCATTTCGACATTCGTTCCAACCCTAGCCAAACAAAAATGATGATGATAAACGAGGTTGGCCAAGATAGATTCTACTTGGGTGTTGGGATTTTATTCATGTGTTAACAGTTGATAAGTGTGTTTTTTATTTTTGATGCAAATGATATTTAACACAAGACCAAGCGGCAGTAATGAAAGAAATATGTGAATGTTTATGCATTGATTTATGTAAATTTCTAGGTTTTCAGAGCTGCTTTTTGCTGTTGTGCGTTGATATGACGAACGCTAAGTAGTTCTTTATAGATAATGCTTGATTTTATTTGTAATTTAACAATTTGGTGTTTTCTCGGCAGCAGCCCCAAACATATTCTGTATAATACTCGATAAATAGTCAGGTTTTTGTATTGATTTGTCAGCAGTTAGTTCAGCTCCTAGGCCGTGGTGCTGGTCGTTGGCGCAACCATGTAATCACCGATGAGTATGCGATTTTCCGGCATAACGCCCATAACACCAGCTATAGGGCAAACGCAGAAAGAAAGAAAGAAAGAGGGAAAATCATAAAAAAAAGAAAGAAATCGTTGCTTGTTTGAACATATCAGAGAAGCAATGATACACATTTAATACAAATTATCGAGCACATGTAGTTAGTATGTAATATCTAATGCTTATAACACAAACATACATACGAATACAGTTTAAATAGATGGACTAGTTGCCTTTCGTCATATCAACTAACACAAATTGCAATGGGAAGTTGGGGCGGTTGTTTGGTTACTTTTTGAGTAGTCACAAAACTTTAAACACACACACACACATTCATACAAACACTCACACACACACACTCAGGTTCACTCAGGGACATACGACAAATGCAGAGGATTCTAGATATTCTTAAATATTATTCAAGTATTTAGTAAGTAATTTTGTGTGTGTGTGTGGAAGTTGGGAGAGTAGAATAGATTGGAGCAACTTACCAGTTGGATAGGGTAGTCCAAAGCTAGGGTAGCCAGAGTAGCCGCGACCAGCAGCATAGGCTGCATACGCAGCTGCCGGAAAACCTGATTGATAAATGGAAACAGCAATGAAAAATAATATTAATTCAAAAGTATGCTAAACAAATTAAGTATAACTTAAATCTACGACTCTAAGTAATTGTTTTAGTTGTAGAAATTTGACTATTTCTTACCTTCAGGCAATGTCCCCAGACCCCACATGATGTTATCTAAATATGGCGCATGGTAAACAAGAGAAAGAGCACAAAAAAGAAAGGCATAAACATAAATCAATTACTAAACATTCAAAAGTGCGCTTCTGTTAGAGCTAAGTACTCGTAGTAAACGAAAAGATCATTTAAAAAAAAATATCGATATATGTTATATATGTATATGTAATATCTAGTTATATAGTTTGAAAGAATGATTTACTATTATATATGTACGTAGTATATATGTTTTGCACGATGTATGCGTGTGTGTGTGTCTGTGTGTACTTATTGATCTAATTGTGTGTTAGACTATGGAACTAAGAAAGTAATCGATTATCAGCTATCGATTAAATCACTATATACTAATTGTTTAGTACTGCTGTTAGAAAGAGAGAGACAATAAGAGAGATATAGAGAGATTCTAAGTAATATATTTGCATTTGGCAAATGTTTTAAGTGTGTTTGGTTTTTTTTTTTTTTGATGTTATTGCTTTTCGTAAACAGCCTCGACTTTCTGAGCTATTGTAATTATATATATATAGAGATACATATTGGATACAGTTGTAGTACCATCGATATAAATATAGATATGACACAATTCTAAACACTTATTAAATATAATTTGTATGTTTAAATATATATTAAGTACGTAGACATTTGTTGACTATATGGTTGACTAAGACATTTAAGAGCTATGCTAAAATGTAAATACTAAAATTAATTGCATTTGTTAGCTAGTGTTTTGTTTTTTTGGTTTTCTTTTTTGTTTTGTTTTCAAAGGAACGAGGGCAATTCTAAAAGCCGCACTGTGCACTTCTACAAAAATGCCACAGCTATAAGTTCCGGCTATTGCACCCCTTCCTTTCGTTTAACTAAGTTAAAGAGTTAAACAAATAACGGATTGTGTTTACAAAAACACTCACAAATTGGCAAAAACAAACAACTAAATGGGCTAATCGAAAAAACACTACAACACAATAAAACCAAAAACCAAAAGGGATAATTAAAGAGAAAAAGGCAAACAAAAAATAACATTGAGTGGCAACAATTTGACAGCTAGTTAATAATATATATGTTTTTGGAATTAATGGAAATAATTTTGCTTTGATCCATGGGATTTTGACCCATTCTCGACGACTTGGCTGTCATCGTTCAATCATTCATTCATTCGTTCATCTTTGGCATCAATTTTGGCTGACGGCTGATTTCCTGTGTTGTTCTTGTTGTTGTTTTTGTTGCGCAACATTGGCTTACATAAGTAAACTATTACATTATTATGTATGTGGATAACATTCAAGTATTAACTAGAAATTTGAAGCACTTAATGCGCTTATCGTAAGTAGGTAAGTATGTATGTATGTATGTATGTACGTTTGTATGTTGTTTAATGCATATGTAAGGTATAATCGTTAGCTAAAGTTCATGTTTAGTCAAATATTAATGGCTATATGCAAACATGTATACGTAATTAAGTGGCCGGCCTCTTATTATGACCATCAACTGTCCACGTTGTGATTTTGTAAAGGTATCGGACTTCCATCATCAACGAAACATTGACATTATCAATTAACCAGTGTCTGGTTACTTTACTTACAAAATAACGAGCAGACAGCTGCCATTCGAATGCCACTCAACAAAAGGCCTTTTCTACTACAATTGCGACTTGTACTTTCCACTTGCAATGTTTGCAACTAAAATTGTTTGAAATACACTTATGCACAATAAGTGCATAAGTGCACTGTGTATGTTAGTGTGTGTGTGTGTGTGTTTAAATACACTCTAAGCTTATTAGCTAAGCTTAAATGCGCCATATACTTAAATACTAAGTCGATACACATTCGCTAGTCATTATTAATATTATTGTTAATATAACGTATTGTTATTGTTGTCATTGTTATTTGGGTCTACAAGAAAATCATTTTTGAAGAGCTATTGTTATGAGCTGAAGTACGTAAGTAATATTTGTTTGGCTAACACAAGGTGGATA
The DNA here is from genome assembly GCA_035044725.1 of Scaptomyza caliginosa. Classification (NCBI taxonomy): domain Eukaryota; kingdom Metazoa; phylum Arthropoda; class Insecta; order Diptera; family Drosophilidae; genus Scaptomyza; species Scaptomyza caliginosa. The sequence goes on along the minus strand of JAWNNR010000209.1, from coordinate 449,173 downwards.
TATATGTTATTTAATATGCATTGTATACAAGAATATGTATTTTACACATTAATGATTTCATATTAATTGGTTTTTGACAATTTCGATAGTTCGCATATAATTGGTTTTCTTGGTTTTCGGTTTCACATAATTCATATTAATTTCTTAATTTCTAGTGTTGCACAACGTCTAAGACTTACACGCTTACATTGTTACAGTTACGTTTACTGTTTACTGTTACATGAATTACGATCGCCTCTACGTATGTAGTAGTAATATCGCTAAGTATCGATTGGGCAAAATGTTGCTATGCTTATTTTATCGATCAATCGATACAAAAAACGATTTGAGCCAAAATCTAGGCGGCTCTCTAGAACCTGCTCTTAAGTGTATTAAACCTAGTTAGCTTAAACAAATCTCTTAAGTTCTATGGTAAACAAAAACAAATGCGTCCACTAGTTAATTATTTAGATAAGTTAATTTATATGTTAGTTAATTAATAGCGCATACGCCGCGTTGCCTAAACGCTGATCTGATTAAACACAGAATACAAGTAGAATATGTTTCTTTTTGCTTAGTTTTTTTTTGTATATTAGATAAGTAAGATATGTATGAACATATATAAATATTGTATATATGTATAAAGTACATGGCTAAGGAGAATCGTACACTTTAGCCTAAAACCTATGAGTTAATGCGACAAGTTCGCGCTTTGGACATTGAGACGGCATAAGAGTATTGTGTGTATTGTGTGTATTTGGTGCGTTTTTCATAGTGTATTTGTTCAAATGCGTTGGCCAATAAACTCAAGCACAAAATATACACTCAACAAAACATGAAAAACCTCTTTCTAATATATTGTTGAGTGCGAATTTCGAAAGTCAAGTTTGAATTTTGCCTTAGCAAATGCGGGCGTCGGCTCACTGCGGTCTTGTTGGTCAGATGCCAGGCAACTGATATAAGGAGGCTGCCGCCGCCGCAGCCGACGCCGCTCCGGGCATTTCAAGTCCCCCCGGCATGCCCAGCAGCTCGCTGAGCGGATAATGTGCGGCAGCAAGTGCTGCATTTTGACGCAGTTGCGCCTGCTGGGCAGCGGCAGCTGCCGCTGCTGCGGGCGCTGTGGCCGCAGCCGTGAGGGCGCCCAAAGTGGCCGCTGTGGGTGTGGCTCTTAGCCCGCTGCTAACTGCAGCGGCGGCCAACAGTCGTTTATAGCCCATAACGGCAGCAGCGTCGGCATAAAGTGAATTCGCCAGGGCAACATTATTTTGGGTGGCATTTGCAGCAGCGGCATATTGCAGCAGCGAGGGGCCCGTGGATTGGGCGGGGCTTGAGAGGGGCAGAAGTGAAGGAGCGCCCGCAGCAGCGGCCACAGCGTGAGCAAGATTCTGCTGCTGTTGTTGCTGTTGCTGCTGCTGATGTTGCTGATGGGCGGCAACAGCAACTGCTTGCTGCTGTTGTTGCTGTTGCTGCTGCTGCTGCTGTTGTTGATTGGCAGCAGCGGCTGCTGCGGCGGCGGCCACAGCAGCGGCCGAAATGTGTGTGGGCAGCGGATAGGGTGTGTAACGCAGTGAGGCAGCTGCTGCTGCTGCCCCAAGCAACTGATGATGATGGTGATGTGTATGCTGTTGGTGTTGTTGTTGGTGATGGTGTGAATGTTGCTGTTGTTGTTGTTGCTGCTGCTGATGCAACGCTGAGGCGGCAGCGGCTAAACTACTTGGCAGGAGGCCAGCGGCAGAGGGGGCCGCTGATGCCGCCTGATTTGCGTGGCTGCCCCAGACTACCAACTCACCGTAAGCGGAGCGACCAGCGGCACGGGTCTTGGCCAGATTTGCCGGCAGCATTACCTCCTTCGGCTGCGCCTTCTTGCACTCCACCTGCAGGCAAAAGAACGGGAACGGAAACGGGAACGGGGAAAGGAAAGGTTTAGTAAAGTTGGTGCGTTTCGTTTCATTTGGTTTCGCTTGACTTACCATTTTGTTGTTTATCTCATGGAAATGAATTTCACAAACTTTGTCTACCACATCTTCGCTTTGAAATGTAACGAAGCCAAAACCTGAAAAAATAAAAAAAAAATAAATGGCGAGAAAATAAAGAACAGAAGAGAGGGAAGAGAAGAGAAGAAAGAGAAAAAAACAAACATGAAGTGAAAAACGTAGTGAACAAAGTCAGAGTCACAGAGTCTCTGAGTAAAAGAGTGGGCAAACAAGTTTAAGAGCTGCAAAAATTGAACGAAATATGCTTTTGTGCGAGCGGCTAAATAATTTACTCAAGTGTCGAGACCGAGACGTACCCAGACAGGCGACCCACTGTCCATAGCATTACCTCAACCCTTGTACACCAAGCTGACCTCAATATGCGGCCGGGCGCCTGCCTGGGAAAACCCTACAGGGACCTCAAGTGCCAGCCAGGCCGAGTAATTCAAACAGTGTCCAGCCTGCTGCCTGCTGCCTGCTGCCTGGCTGTGAGTTTACATAGCAAACTTTACCCAGCGCTGAAAATAACCCAGCTGAGTGCATAATAAGTTTGTCATGAAGTTTTCACTCGCAAGCTTCACTCGCCCAACAAAAAGCTAAAAAAAAAAACACTTCTTGAAATTGCATAGAAATGCTGGATCAGCTCTTTTTGGTCTTTGCTGCTGATGCCGATGCCGATGCTGATGCTGATGCAGCCGTTGCCCAATTTCTATAGTCAAATTTTGTTAATTTCTCAAAATATATGCAATCTATTAAAATCGTGCTTATAGTATATTATTTGGTTTTACGAAAAATGCAAAGCAAGCACTTTGAAAATGCTATTTTAAATTCATTTGCAGTTTATTGGCTGTACATTTTGTGACATTTTATAGAAAGCCTTGAAACGACGCACAGCAAAGACAAGAAATCTTCCTGCTCTTAATTCTGCAAAGCTTAGTTTTATAAATCTATTGAAGCTATCGTGTTCCATATAGCTTGCGTGCAGTAGCTATTTTTTTTAATTCAACTTAAATATTTAACATTTAGTTATGCCACGGACTTCTAATGCATGTTTATTTGCCAAGAGGAAATGGCATGGCCAAGAAAGGAACCCTTAAGAAATCCTTTTCTGTTTGTTTGTCTTTGCTCTCTATTTTGTTGACTGCGCTTTGGTCTTATCGAGGTTTTTTTCAATTAGCGCAATTGTCTGAGATTTGGCCTGGCCAAAAGGGCTGTGCAATTAGCAAGGCCAAGTGGAGACACCTGATGCCACGCCCCCAAAACGGAAACATCGTTTCGCTTTGTGTGTAAGTATATGTATATGTGTTTGTGTGTGTTTTTGTGTTTGTCTTGGCATGCGGGCGTTGGGCGTAGCTGACAAATTAGTTGAAACAAGTAACTGTAAACACGCAGGCTTATTAGCGACATGTGCTGAGCAGCAAACTAAACCAGCAGCGGCGGCTCCTTTCACCTGGCTGCTATTTGCTCCTTTGCTCTTTGACAACAACATTGTGGGCGTTCAAGAGTCGACCCACTCTTGCCAACTGCATTTCTTGGCTGGGTCCACGTGCGCTGTGTTTGTGTTTGTTTTAATTATATGAAATTAGCGCACGTTGCAAGTTGCACGTAGTAGTTGGCACTTTTTGTAGCTGCCATTGCTTTTGGCCACTCATAAATCAGCCCAAGAGCAAATGAAGCTAGCAATTTCTTTTTCGACTGGCCAACAGCAAACAGCAAACGCCGGCTCTGCTTCCCCTTCCTGCAGCACTCACTGCACGTAACTCAATCAAAAATGTATCTGCTAGCTACAAATGCGCCAAAAGCAGCATGAAAAATGCCCGGCCGGAGTCGCTTGCTAGTTAATTCTGCGGCTGCTTTTGCTGCCATTTTTACCTGTCGAAAATTTCCCGCAGGACGAGGTGAGCAAAACGATGAGCCCCATTCTGAGTAAAAACCAAGACAGATCGAGAGAGAGAGAGGCAGAGCCAGAGCTTCGCTAGTAGATGCTTTTGCCAACTGCAAAAATTGCACACTCATGCATGTTATTGCCAAGTAACGGCCACAAATATGAGCTACATATATACTTCCTTCCCCCTACCATTACTGCACCCACTTCTTCCACTAACAAGCAATAGAGACAGCAAATGTAGCAAAACTCGAGAGGTAGCTTTGCCAGCTGTTATGACTGCGCTGCGCCCGGCTTGCCAAAAAAAGAGAAAAATTACAAAATTTTCAATTTTAATATTAGTGGCGGCTGGCGACGCCAACTGGCAAGCAAGTTTTGCCACCAAGCACCAAAGAACCCCTAACCACCGCCCCACTCATCGCTCACACCCACGCTATCTGCATCTGCGGCAACACCTCAGTTTGGTGCTGGTGCCACCCAGTTTTGCCCAAAGACCGGCTTTTTAGGCGCACGTTGTGCATGTCCTTGGCTTGCCAAATGAAATTCATAGCATAGTTTAGAGCGCTGCTGTCGTATATCCCACATATAAGCTACAGTAGTAAACAGTTGAATGAATCAAAATTTACGAGCATTTATAGCTGCTGCTTATGAATCAATAGAGAGCTATTGATGGCTGTTTACTTTAAACTAGCTTTCATTCTACTGATATCAAAAACTAAAGCTTTCAATGATATATCTTCTATCTTAGGGCCAATAACTTATGTATACAGTTTCATTTATTCAATTACTACTGTAGCTTCAGTTGTTATTGTTGTTGTCACTGCTGTTATTGTTATTGTTTTTGACGTTGTTGTTGTTGTTGTTGTTGCAGATGTTAGTATGCCAGCCTATATTGTTTTATGGCATATTCATATAGTTTTCGTTTTGCGTCTTTCCCTAACCCTCCTTCCCCACCGTTGTCCCGTTCAACTATACTTGTAGATAAAATGCTTCGTTAGGGGGTTTTTTTTTTTTTGGGGCCAACTGCAGCCGTTAGTTGGAGAAACGTCGCTGTATGTTTCAGTGACCAGGCTTCCATTTCACAGTAATTGTATGTGTGTGTGTGTTTCTGTCTGTCTGTCTGTCTGTCGTTGCACACATGATTTATGAATGAGTAACAAACTTGCTGCCGTGTAGCCCAAGCAACGAACAGCGACGTCTTTTGCTCGCCCCTTTTTTTTTTGCTTCTTTATTATAGTTGGTGTCCTCTACATGAATGTGTGTGTGTGTGTGTGTGTGTGTGTGTGTGTGTGCGCTAGCAATTGCCACATGTACGTTGGGAAGCCTTCTTCTCTTGGATCGATAAAATGCAATTACAGGCATATCGCAAGTGCCAGTAGGCAGGCAGGCAGGCAGTCAGTCAGTAGAATACAGAAGGAGAGAGAGAGAGAGTAAGAGAGAGTGATGGAGGGGTGGCAAGAAAAAGGTGGGCATTTGGGGCCCTGAAGCGTCCTGGTTAGTCCAACTCATGGCAAAAGGTCGTACATCGTCGAACGCTGTAGAAAAAGTCGCCATGGTCGCCATCGTTGTGGCAATAAAGGCTACCAAGCTACAACTAATACCCTTTGATTAACGACACACATTTTCTATTGACTCGCAAACGAAAGCGTTGCTCGTCGCGTTAACGTTGGCCTCCTTGAATCGAGTGGCTTGAGCGGGCTGAGCGGGCTGAGTGGGTTGAGTTCTCTAGTGGCAAAACGGTGTGAAGTTGGGCAGTTGGTTTTGGCTTCTTGGTATTCGAGTTGACGGTGGACTAACAACTATTGCATATTTCATTATATGTATGTATTTTGGATCGAACCAGGCAATTGTAATTTGCAAAATTGACGTGTTCTACGGCTGAGGGGAGTCATGTCAATACCAGTAAATGTCTAACATGTCATATTTATAGGGAAAATCAGAGAATCGAGGCTAAAACTTTAAATGAGCTACATGTCAATTGCATAATCGATGCCTATAACTAGCAGTATAGCTTGACTGAAAAATAGGTAGATTTATGCATTATTCATATGAAAATCGATGCAGCTTTAACTACATAATGAGAATAAGGCGAAGAAAAGTTTGCCTTCTTGTGGCTTTCATTTGAAATTGAGAATCAAACTTAAAAATTAATTCAACCATTGCTTCTTGAATACATCGGCATGCTGGCAGTTGCATATTCCATCTCTTTTGTTGTCGCTTTCTCAGTTCTTCACATGCATAATATAGTCGAGCAGTTTTTTCTTTCCGTTTTGCTTCCCTTTCATTTTTCAAGGGCTGGGCGGCGCAGCACATAATTTTTAAATGGGACGCTGCTTGTTTTTATTGCCATTTGCTCAGCAAAAGGCTTCTCGGGATGATTCTGGTTGTATTTCAGTTGCTGTTTCTGTTTTCATATGACTGCATCATGATGCAGCTTTCGGTACTCTAGCGTCCAATTAAACGAAATGTTCTGTGGCCCGCTGCTCAGTGCAATGTGGCCGTGCCGAGAAGTATGCAACAATTTTTTATGGTGCTTCGGTATACAAGCAAAAATCATGTTTCCTTATTCCCGTGTGCGTAATTTGGTTGGACATTGGACAGAGCCGCTTCAACCCGGCCCGCCCTAAAATACATGAGGCCACCAAAGTTAACAAGGCCAGCATGTGTAGTCTGCATATGTGTGTGTAACTATTGATGCATGCTTGTGCATGTGTGTGTGTGTGTTGGAGAGTGGGCAGCTAATTACTTTTGGACACAGACATTGTTAGCTGCCTGCAGCTTTATTCGTTTGTGTCTATGTGTGTGTGTGTGTGTGTATTGCCTCTGGTGCAGCTTTAGCAGCAAAATGGGCACATAAATCTTAATGTGCCGTGTCTCAGGTGGAACTACTGCTTCAGCTTTTGCTCATCCAATTGCTGTTGCTGCTGCGCGTCTCCTGTCACATGTCAATGGGCGTTGGAACTCGAATCGCAATGCGAATTTTCGTCGCGTCATTTAAAACTTTAATAAGCAGAATTGACAACGACAACGACAACGACTCAACGGAGACAGCAGCAGCAGCAGCAGCGGGTCGCCGAGTTCTCATAGTTCGCGTGGGTCGTACGTTTTCGTATGTACATGAACACATGAAGGGATAACATGGCCCAAAACGGGCCAAATGGGCTCAGTCGTGCGGCTAGAAGTTCGTGTAGCGGATGTACGCTGGAGATTTAAGCCTTTTTGCCGGACAACAGCAGTTAACAAAACTCAGCCCAAGCCCATCCAAGCAAGCCTTTCGCCCATTGAGCCAAAACAGTCATCCATATCTGACTGAATGTGTATATACGCCCGGTTATATCCGGTTGCATTGGCAGGTAATCTTTTCGGGGTCACTCTACCCTGAAGCCCTCCCCCCGCCCCCTTTTTCGCTTCTTCTATCTCTATCTGAGTCGTTGCTTCCTGTTGTTGGCCCCGGCCATTGTAATGCGGCCTGCCCGCTAACGTTTTAAAACTGTATTAGCCAGTATTTGTATAAGTATACGTGTATGTGTGTGTGTGTGTGTGTGCAATAGCAACGTTTCATATCTGTCATGCATTGACAGGGTAAGGGATAGAGAGAGAGAGAGAGAGAGAGGAAGAGAGATAGAGAGACCATTGCGCAAAACGCTCGCACTTCCGGCTCCGTCTTCTGCATCGTTAGAGCCAGGAAACGGAGCTAGTTGTAACAGTAACAACAAATCGACTGATGTGCACGAGTTGTAAGCATTATTATTATTATTATTATAACAAGCATATAAAGCAGCAGCGGCTGCAATATGATTATTATAACTATTATTTGGATTGTTGTTGCTGTTGTTGGTATTATATGATGATTGTTAGGAGCATAAGTATGGTTATTGTAATTGTTAGCTTACCTCTGTGCCGATTGGTTTGCTTGTCAAACATCAGCATGGCGTCCTCGATCTGCAAATAAGAAAAGAAAAATGCGCTTTGTTAGAGAAAGTTCGTTTATTTTTTTCTTTTTTAAGTTTTCAATGAAAGCGCAACTCAATTAATGGCCAAATAAAAGCACTGAGCAGACAAAACTGTTGCTAATTGCAAAACTGAGCGCACAGCGACCGCCAACAATGGCCAACACACACACACACACACACACACACACACAAAGGAGAGATGAAGAGAAAGCGAGAGAGAAAGCACACGCACATACCAATAACAGGGCCGAAGTAAAAGTTTTTTGGCCATTATGACGCTAAAGGGAACTTATAATGATAGTTGACTGACAAACGGGGCCAAAAACTATGCAACTAACTAACCGAAACAGACTTTCGCTACGAGTTAGGTAGCCAGTAATGAGGCCGCTAACTGCCTTGCAATGATGAACTCACTAACTAACCAACTAAATGACTGACATTTTAAGTTGCTTTTTGGTTTCTTTGCTCTGCACTTCTCTCATATGCTAATTGATAGGTTTTCTTTAGGCAATTAGCAGTTGAGCAGCTTAGCCAAATAGTTTGCTGTTAATCGTTTTATAATTGTTCAGCTAAGAGAGTTAGAGCTAGAAAATTTAATACAGTTTTTGTTTTTCTTCTCTCTTTAAAGTCTCGTTTCTACTTTCTCGTTTATTACTTTCTTGGTACAACAAGTCCTTTCACCTTTTGTATTAATTACTGATTGAAATGTTATGGCCATTATTTGGCGCTGTATCAAACAAATTCTTTTGTCTACGTCTTGCCAACGGTTTTACTCTCGATTACAGTTTTCTTGGTATCTTCTTGTTTCATCTTGTTGCTTGGCCGCTATTCAATATTTTAATATGACAACTTTTCGCTTTGGCCCTGACGCTAATTGCACTTGGGCCGTCAAAGTTGTAAGCGAGAAAGAGAGGGAGATAGACAAAGAGAGAGAGAGAGAGAAAAAGAACATTAATGAGCTGCCTGCAGCCCGCTGCTGTCGCTGTCGCTGTCGCTGCTGCTGCTGCTTATGGCCATTGATTAAGTTTAATCAATGGGCTTAAGGCAACTTCTGTGCATTGTAATTAAAGTGCAGTAACATCAGCAACAAAAACAAAAACAACAACAACGATGACGATGGCGATAACAAGAGCCTTATAAAAATTAATTAAGCCTTGCGCCACATTTCAGTTGAACCTCGAACTCGAATCCACTCGACTCAGAAGAGTCGGGTCTGGTTTGGTTTTGGTGCTGTTTCACAGCTCTTTAAGTGCAACTGGCGACGTAAGAGCGTACAACATTGTTTTTCAATTAACAATCAACAACAATACCACAAACAATGCGCGTACAAAACCATCAGCTGAAGGTTGCACGCGCCAAATGAGACAAAAATTACCTGCCGCATGAGGGGAGAGAGAGAGAGAGAGAGAGGTTCAACTGCAATTGTTGTTGTTAATTAAGCGGGCAACAGTTGCATCAGCGTATTACCCACCCTACCCAACACACAGACTGCACACCAATAGGGGCTATCAATGCAGCTCTGTCACGCCCACTTTGACGCCCTAGTTTTCAGTCATAATTACGCAAGGATTTGCCTTTCTCCTTCTGCTTTTGCTCCTCCTGCTGCTGCTGCTGCTGCTCATTATGTTTTTGGACGAGCTATCGCAGAAAACCGCAAACTTTAATTCTATTAGCAAACGTTAAATACTACCCCGACCGCACCACCCACAAGTGTAGGCGTGGCACTAACAAGCAGGCGCTGCGTAATTTTATTTAAATCTGAATTCATTAATTCGTCATAATCCCCCAATCATTGCGCCGCCTGCGTTGAGAACTTCAAAAAGCCATCAACGACAGACGTTGCTACACCAGACTCTCCCACATTGCAGATCCTCGAGAGTGCTGCCACAACTGCCTTCTCTACTGACGCCCCCCCTGCCGTAAACCAGCTCTCTGCCCAGCTAGTGGCAGCCATTCATTTGGCTCATTTTGTGTGTACAAAAATGCTGCGCCCGCTGAAAAAGCCGTCGCTTCATTATCGTAATCGTTATATAAAACAGCGGGTAGACGACCACAACGGCAACGGCGACAACGACACATACACACACAGACACTTACTGTATGTGTGTGTGTTTTATGCGTTTTGTGGCACATAATGTGGCTGTGTCCTAGACGAAGTCGGTGCTGCTGCTGCTGCTGTTCCTGACATTAATGAATGTTGCGGAACGTACAGAACACAACCAAAAAAAAAAAAAAAGTTTAGCTGCGGGTGAATTTTATTTTTAGGTAGAAAACTTAAAAGCAGAGCCATCGACAGCAGCTGAAAGTAAATTGCCTCACATGTGTCTTAGTAAGCATGTCAAGTGTTTCAAAAATCACTTTCTAAACAAATTTCAACAAAGTTTTTCAATCATATTTGCTGTGTCTTGTTTTCTATTAGTTGTCGTGAGTGCTTGTGCAACAAATTGATTTAAAGTGATTAGATAAATTTCATAAGAAACTTGGGTAACCATAAACAAGCTTGAATTAAAGCTATTCATTAACTAAACTAATAGGGCTATTTTTTCTCTTTTTCTTTGGACATGCAAACTAGCTTTAAATACCAGCGAAATGGATTGTGTCTATTTGTTTTTTGCCTTTTCGTCTTGTTAACCGTGCAACTGTCTGGTTTTTTTTTTGTATTTTTGTTTGAAAGTCCACGCTAAAAACTTTTAACTGGATAATTTGCAGTAATTCATCTTTCTGTCGGTTTTGCGGGACTACTGGCTTTTTTTTAATAGTATTCGTTAGACACTTTATGCGGTCGCTTGATTGCGACAATTTTTACGACGTCAGACTTTGCTTTTTGGGCATATTGAGAATGAGTGGAGAGGGAGAGAGAGGGAGAGAGACAGAGCAATTTATTTGGTTTCGCAACAATTTAAAGCAGCAGTCGCATTTAATGAAAGCTTAACGTAAGAGCAGGAGAAGTTGCTTTTCAAAAGTACTTACACTCCAATCCACACTACACTTACTTATCTTTTATTATTTTTTTTTTCGTTTTTTTTTTTTGTGTTGGGGTGTGTTGGGATATATACATGAAAAAGAAGCGAAATGAACTTTTTGGTAGCTGGACGTGCGAGTTGTCTAAGTGCCGGATTGGGGGATGGCACATCTTTCAAAAACTTTTTTCGAGGCGACAGCAAAAAAACAGGCAGCAGTCGCTGCTGCTTCTTCTTTTCTATATATGCCAAATATCTGCTATACATACATAGACTACACAGACTGTGTGTGTAAGCACATGACTGCGTGCGGTTGAAATATAGATAAACTTTTTTAAGCTCGTATTTATTACATATTTGGCTGTAAGTAGAATTTAAGTTGCTTTTTGCTCCGACGACGATGATGTTGTTGGACCCCACACGGCGTATGAGTAATGCGCATATAAAGCGCGTGGAGAGTCACAGCAAGAGACCACTTCCTTGTTTGCCCAAACCTCTCTCTACCCCCGTCTCTCTTCATCTCTGTCGGTGCACTCGAGCGTAATGTTTGCGACAAATTTGCAATCAAAAACGCATCAATTGAAATTGTAGCATTAATGAGCGGGCCACACACACACACACACACACACTCTCTCACTACGGGTTGTACAAGTGTGTGCAAGTATATTTCAATTAAAAAAGGATTCGGTTTTGTAATCCGCAACTTGTTTTGTTGTTGTTGCTCTTGCTGCTGTTGCTGTTATTGCAGCTGTTGTTGTTGTTATGCCATCCATGAATCCGAACGGACCCAAACATTAGTAGCAACAGCATGAAATGGAAACGCAAGTATGAATATTAAATTGTGTATGGAGATTTGAGCAATTAAGCCAAACAGAGATAGCAATACACACAAGAGACAGAGAGGGGCTAACAGGGAGAGAGAGAGAGAAAGAATTGGTCTACACTCACACTGAATGGCAAATGGCAATGATGGAAAAGCTTTTGCATAGTTTATGCCCTTGGTTTAGTAGATCAACTATTAATGGAAGAAAGAGTGAAATTTTATAGCACCGCAAGCAGCAGCAAAGTGCGAGAGAGAGAGAAGTAGTTTGGAGGTGGGGTAAGTTACAATCGGTATACAGAGCTGCCCTTAGTTTAGCAAAGGTCACAGATGCGCACAAAGAGCAAACAATATTTACATATGAATGTTGCTGTGTAAACATATATGTAAGTTTATATGTGTGTGGGTGTGTGTGTTTGTATCACGGAAATGAAGCAGAGTTTTTAATGCGGTTGACTGATTTGGGTTCTCAATTGAATATGAAGATGGTAAAGCAATAACAACACTATTGCCAGACTTGGCATATAAGTAAAATGCTCTCAACCACTTCTTTGTAGAGACTTATAACTAAGTTATGCTCTTTGTGTATTGAGCACAATGGCAAATAGCAGTCATAGGTCAACGTTTATGATAGTATTAATAATTATATTCCATTTGTGGGTCATAAATTTCAAAAAGTTCTTAGATATTTAGAATATCTCAAAATGCATAATTATTTTCAATCTGGTAGATTTTCGTATAGTATCTTTAATAAACAGCGCTTTGCTTAAGCCTGGCAACTTGTCATCACTTTTAATGAGATGGCTACAAAAGAGAAGTTTTGGGTTTCTTGAGGGAAATGCTTAAGCTTTTTGCATTTGGGGCAAACGCAAAGTCCACAGATTCGCGTTAGCTACTAAAATTTAATTAATATCGATTTCGGATTTGAAAAGGTTCACCCTCCGCCGGGGTCGTCTCGGCTTTTGTGAATACACCCACCCACACACACACACGCAGGGGCAGATTTTGTGGCAGGCCGACAAACTTGAGAGGGTTATGTACAGCAACAACAACAGCAGCAAAAAAAAAAAAAACGAAAGAACGCACAAAGACGAGCACACAAAAAGCGGCCCAGAATAACAGAGTAGAGTGCTAGGGGGCCGTGGGAGGCAGTGGGGGGGGGGGGAGTAAGTGGCACACAAAGATGTTACAGCTTAGGCAAGAACTTGCATGCCTCGGCACTGAAAAACTTTTAATCTTTGCGAGCATAAGTAAGATATATGTACTTTGTGGACTGCGATTTCACATGAGATCTCACAAAGCATGAAGTTTATATACACAGAGACACACATACACACACACACACTCACACACATATAAATACTATAGCAAGTTTGTGTATGGGATGTTATGATTCAAACGAAAAAGCAGCTGCTCAATATTTTTGCAAGGACTTGGACTTTGCCGTCTTTGGCGAGTAGAATTGAGATTTCTAATGGGATTGGATTTTTCTCTTTTGGGCTAGCCCTAAAACTTGGGTCGGCTTCTCATATACATACGTTTACTTATACTTGTACTTATACTCATACATATATATAAATAAAAAAACTTGCTGAACAATTTTCGTTAATTAAAATATTTTCAATGTGTAGTTATATATGCTTGTTACGGCGCCTGCCACAGCTGGTCTCAGCACGGCAGTGGCCCCCAGGTTCCTGGCCACACAAGCCCAACCAGTCAGCTTGCCAGCCTGCTAAGGATGCTCGAATTACAAAGCAAATTATAATTTCATGAAAGTTAAACGAGCAACTCTCTGCTCAGCTCAGTTCAGTTCAGCTCTCGCTGCTGCTGCTCCTGCTGCTGCTGCTGCTGCTGCTGAGGGTCACAAGTGGGCAAGTGCAGTTTGAGTGGGCGGGGGAATGAAGTTTTTTTTTGTGCGGGGTGCAGAGGTTGTGGGCGGGTAGTAAGAGATGGGTCTGAATGCGCACTTGAGTGCAAAGGTGGCACCAGGTCGCACCGCTGTGCCCGAGATTGTGAATTAAACATGCTGAGATAGCAAGCGTTGGCGACTGAGATAGAGAGGCGGAGGGTGGTGAAAGAGGAGATGGGGGCATTAAAAGCGAATGGCGGTAGTTTGACCGGAAGCTTTGGACGCTGCGCCAAAAATGAAAAAAATATATAAAATTAAAAGAAAGTGAACAACCAGAAACTCGGAACAAGCGAATAATATTAATAACAACAACAACTACTAGAAATGTTTGTTGAAAGTGTTAAGCTTAAAGATATCCTGTATTTAGAATACATTCTTCAATTGTCTAGTTATATACTGGTTCCCAAATAGTTTCAAATCTTGTCTTGTTTAACTTGACTTTTGATTCTAACCAAACATACTTTGCCTCAGCCTTAACAAGCCCATTGGTAAGTTGTTTTATAGTTACAGGGTATGGCAAAAGAAACGAAAATGAACAAATACAATGCCATTTTTTTGTGCAAGTGCGAATTTATGTCTTCAATTATTCAACGCCTCATTTGTATGCCCCAACAACGCCCCCGCACTGCCCAAGCAATACTGTATGCGAATGTGAATATATGTATGTGTTTGTGTGTGTGTGAGTGCGCCATGCTAAAATGCCAGCATGCATTTCCGTTTCCGGCCAGTGCCGACGATGCCGCCGCCACCATTGCATATGGCTGCACATGTGCGTCGAATCGTCCACGTTTGTCCTTGTCGTCGACTTTTGCTCTTTTTCTTTCGACAGACTTTTGTGTTGCACAGCCCACCGGCTCAAACCAACGCCCTGCCAGTCCGCCCGGGCAATTGAAATTTCAACTGGCGCAAAAGTAATTCAATTCAACGGCAGCCCCGGAGACGTAGACCAGCCGCCAGCCACCAGCCAACAGCCAACAGCTACCAGTCACCATAGCGGCAGGCAGTCAGGAGCGCCGCCTTTCTTGCATAGCTGTGGGAGGAGATTCCTTTGCCTGATGGCAACAACGCATTTAAGAAGTTATTGTCATAAATGTTTCAGTTTGTTTGTTTGTTGTTGCTGTTTTTCCCCCCACCCACGTCACCTGCCCAACTCAACCCAAATCAAATGCTGTTGCTATTGCTGCGGCGAAAACAGACACAAACTTTTTATTTAGCCATGCTGAATGCCCTCCGAAAGCCGATGCCACTCTCTGCCACTGGTACTGCCACTGCCATTGCCATTGCTGCCTGCCAATTTGCAATTCTAATGTAATTTTTTCGCGAATCATAAGTTAGGAAAATGCCTCACACTCTCAGGGCAGTGTGTGTCGCCTCTATGTCTCTCGCTGTGTGGCAGCCAGAGGGAAAGAACGCCCTTTAAAATGCTCCGGCGCATATCTTTTCTTTTGACCAATTGTAAAATGCCCCTGAATTGAACTTTTTCTGGCATTATTTGGCTCTGACTCGTTAGTCCCCCCCCCAAAAATCGATCAGAGACAAAAAATATGCTAATTTCTTGCATGTTCATTGCGGCCGGATGCGTAAGAAAATTAATACAGAATTCAAAAACAAGCGAAACTCAATTGTTACATAGTCGAAGTTTTTAATACACTCAAAATTGAGTTGTGGAGATTTGTTTGATGTTTTTTTTTTATACGCGAATACAAATTTGTTGTTGTGTTTAAAAGTTTGGAGAAAAACCCGCTTTGTACATTTAATGTTTGTTAAGTTCTAATCTGTGTCTAAGCCAACGAACTCTTCCGCCCTTGTAAGAGCATTTTCCCAAAAAAAGGGCTTACAATAATTATCAGAGCAAAAGGCTAAAAGAAAAACAACAACATGGGGCTGCAAATATATAAGTAAAGTCAAACAATGCGTCGCATTTACATTTGCATTATTTAGCATTTAAGCGTCACGCGTTGCGTAAACAAATTGTATAAACAACAACAAAAACCCGAAAAAAAAGAAATAAACAAAAGACGTGAAAAAATCAAACACAAGCGCGTAATTCATTAAACAAATTTTTCATTTGCTCAACCAAAACATATAAAAAAAGAAATGCTGCTGGGCGGAACTTAAATAGAGATGAGAAGAAATTTAAATTGAAATTGAAATGAGCGAAGAAAAAAAAACCAGTTCAATTTTAATAAGCATTAGCCAAGATCCAAGAATTTATTCAAGAATCAATTACAGCATAGCTTAGTTTTGAGGATTTACAAGCTGGAAGAAAAGCATTTCTTTCAAGAAGTGCGAGTGTTTAGCGCTGGTTTAATGAGAATTCTGCTAAGCTAAAAGCTTTTAATTAAGGTTTATCTGCTTCTGGGAATATAATCAATTCAGCATTAATGGCTATTCCAAGCACTACAACCAGCAAGCTATAGCTGAGGATTTCGGTTTAGAAATTGTGCAGCAAACATAAGAACACTCTATAATCAATTTGTCTGTGTGTGTGTGTGTGTGTGCTGACAGCGTTGGTGTCTTATGAATAATACGCTCGAAATTTATTACCCAAAATCTTAGTAATGAAAATGCATTACCTTGGATGGTGCAATCAAAATGTTAAATTCGTTTGGGGTTTCTTTTCAAGTGCTGTTCGAAGCAACTACACAGTTTTGAAGGCTGCTGGACACTTCCTTCTACATTCACTTGTCCCATTCTTTCTGCTCTCTATTTTACACACACACACACACACACACACACACACGCTTACACATAGTTGCACTTATTGGTTTACTTGTTTACATGACAAGCTGCTCGTTTTCACACTCTTTCTTATTTGCTTTAACATTTTCGCATGCATATGCAAGCAGCCCAAGAGCACACACACACACACACACACACACTCATAGAGCGAGAGGAGTTGTAGTTGTGCTAAAAGGACGCCTGTCCAGCAAAAGCTCTCATTCTCCTGTTAAGTCCTGCGGTGGCATTTTGTTCACCCATATGTGTGTGTGTACACTTTAAGTGCGCTTGTGTGCGTTGCACTTGTTTGCAGTGTTTTTACATCGAATGTTGATTGTACAAAACCACTGAACAAGAAAAATTAATTATACAAAAACGTCACCGCCAAACAGCTACCGAAACTGTTGACCCAAACCCCCATACGAATGGGGTTGTTGTTGTTGTTGTTGTTGCTGTTGTTGTTAGGGCACCTACGCTGACGTGGGTAGAACATTTTTGGCATACGTTGCAGATAAACGAGTTTATGCCTAACCGAACCGACAACGACAGCAAGACAGATGGACAGATGGACAGATAAAGCCGACAGATGAGCATGTGAAGATACAAGATACATTGTTCTGCATATATTTCATTATGTTTATTTATTATTTAACGAATTTGGCATTAGCAGAAACTGTACAGCAGTGAATATTGTACGCAAAACCTGAATAGAACAGTTGTAGTTTATGTATATGTATATTTATATATGAAAGGGGAATGGGAAATGTCGAGTCAACCGCAATGTTTAAAACGAAACTAATAAATCAAACGACAAGCAGACAAATAACCAACCAACGAGATAGAGATGGCTATACAAAAAGCCAGAGAGACTGAAATAATGCAGGCGGCAGCAGCTGCTGACTGCATTTCTATTCAATTTCTCTACGAAATAAATCAATTTATGCAAGCGCTTAAAATACGCATCAAAATGTTCAAAGACAGCTAAAAGAAAACGATGCAGTGCAAGAGGAAGAAAACATTTTGCGTTAAATATTGCATTTATATATGTATATATAAATGTTATGTGGCAAATATCGTTTTAGCAACTAAATTGGTTCGAACGAGACCCAAACGGGGCTTTTAAGCAAATGCAAAAACTTGTAGCATACTTTTAAGCTTGTGTGCTTAAAACGCAGCTACGCAGCAATGAGAATAAACACAAGAGCGGTGAGGGGAAAGATGGTCTAGTAAGGGTGGTGTTGGGCCCGAACGCCGCGGGCTGCTACGTGTTCAAGTGTGAAGCTGGCATTGCCACGCCTCCCGCAGCAGCAGCAACATCAGAAGTGGGCGTGGTAGTCGCCTTTTCTTCTTGTGGGCGGCTCAAATCGACGTTGCTAACGCTTAAGTATTTTTATTTTTATTTTTTTTACTCTCCACACACATACATTCTTTTTTTTCGCTTTTGCTGTTGCTTTTTGTTTTTGCTTGTTTGCTGCACGGAAGCTGCGTTTTTTTTTTAACATATATATATATATTTTTTTTTGAATTTTTCTATGGCATTGCATTTAGATGTTGATGTTGTGCTCAGCTTTTGTTGCGGTGCTTAGAATTGCTTGCTGAGCGCGAATGCAACCCACGCGCACATCACCCCTTGCCTCATTCTAGCCACAGAATCAAGTTTTTATTTCAAGCAGCTAGCGGAAGTGTTTTGTTTTGCTCGCTGTTGTTGTTCTTGCTGCTATTATTGTTGCTTTTGCTGTTGCTGTTGCTGCTGCTGCTGCTGTTGTGTATATGCGAAATTGCAGCTAAGAAGTAAGTAGCGCGTAGGCGACAGCTGACAGAGAAGGGGAAAGGGTAGAGACTGTCGCAGTTGCCTGAAGGTTTAGCAGGAACTTGAAGTTTTATGCTCTGCCCAGTTGTAGCCAACATTGTGGCACATGGCGCCCAGGAGCTGATGACAACGACAATAACTGTAATGAAACTGAGATAAGCTGCTCGTACTACTACTTGAGCGCAGGGGAATTTTGCGAGTGACGAGGTTAGGGGCAAGAGACATTGCCGCAGGAGCAAATCGCATGCTCATTTGTTGCGCCATTGTTTGGCTTGCCGCGCTGAATTGTTTGAAATGAAGTTTTCTACGACTTCAACGATGATTATCACACAGGGACAACTTGAAATTGAGAGTCAATGCCCACAAAAGTGCCATAACAAGTTCAAAGATACATTTCTGGCACAACTTTGATTTGACAATAATTGTGAATACTTGTAATAAAAGTATTTAAACGGAACGATTTATAAGTCAAGGTATTTATTTTGCTGAACTTAAAATACTTAATCCACTAATGTTGAGAAGAAGATGGATTATATTGTCTATTTGGACAGTTTTTCCTTACGTTTCAATCAGCTTTTACTGCAAGCAAACTCTTGAAATAATTAATACGTTACTTAGCAGTGATTAGCCGACCTTTTCCCATCACATTTTCCCTTTTCAAAGAACTTCTGCTGACAATCTTTTAAAAACAAGAAAATAAAAATGAAAAGAAAAAGAAAAAGCAAAATAAAAGAAAGCCACTCACCGTACATATACAATATATAAGTTTAACGACTGCATAATTAAAAAAATTTGCTAGCAAATGTAACAACCCCCGAAAAATATTCAGCGACAGCGAGAGCCACAATGCCATTCATTCTGGCACACGAAGTGGACGAACAAAGTGACAGCCTCAGCCTCAGCCTCAGACTCTGCTGATGCTGCCCCTGACTTAACTCAACTCCCACATCAGTCGAGGCCTTCTCTGATGCCAGAGTCGTTGTCGCTGTCAGCTTCAACTATGCTTCACTCATACACACAAACACACACACACACAACCAGACAAACGGTTTTGTGAAAGTCGTGGCGTTGACATTGTCAGCGTGCAAAAGGCCCAAAAATATATATTTTGCGTGCTTCTGTCAAGTCGCATTGCGTGCGTTGGTGGGAGGGGGCTGGTGGTTAAGAGAAGCGAAAGGTCCCGCCCATTTCTCATGTTTGAGTCGAGTGATTTATTTGACTGACACTTTTTTCTGCGTTGATTGCATCGTAATCCCAACATAATGAGTACTGTTATATTTCATGGACATTTTCCCATTGCAGAGGCCCAAATGAAGTAGACAATTTTTCAAAAACAAAGACGATATCTAATGGGGCGACTCTGTGGTGTGGGTACCATGGCTCTGACAATGCTGCGGCTGCCGTTTGGCCCATTGTGCATGTGACACACGTAGGCCACTTGAGAGGACCCAAACCGAAAATGTATATATATACGGACACGGACACGGTCATGGCGTTCACGAATGTAATGTGATGCGATGCGAAGACGGACTTGGACTTGGCACAATTTTACGCTCAAATTTCCATCATTTGTTCGCGTCGTCAAGTTTGCGCAATATTGCAGTAACCATTTACGTTGTTATGCTTCTTGTTATTGTTGTTGTTGTATGGAGAAAAACTATTTGTAATGCTTCACTTTCAACTATTGCAAATGGTCATACAAATTGCTTTGTACACTGAACGAAATGAAAAGTTATGCAAGTGATGTTTGAAAGTAAAGTACTTTAATTTAATAAAAACTGATGATCGAAAAGACCTTCAAAAAGGGTAAATTTTGAATGCAGCTTGGATTTGATTTTAATATTTTTCTTTGCTACCAGCTAATAACTCTTTATTATAGATCCTGCTGTCAAATAACCTTTAAAGTAATACTGGTATTGTTAGTTAAACGGAAAAGTGTGTGCATGGAAAATGCATTTTGGCAAACCGCAGTTTCGTATTTATTTTGTTTTTTCTATTTGGTGCTGTTTTTTTTTTGGGAAAACATTGTCAGACAAAATTTACGACCTGAGATTATAGTATGCAAGCGAATATATATGCACTACGTACAATTTGGTTTACTGTGTAGGTATATGTGTGTATGATGAAATTGGCTCAGACGGGGGCTAATTTCTGGATCTACTCCTGGTACTCGGCCAGCTTGTCCTTCGCTCTGTCGCAGCTGTGTGCGATGGCAATAAAAACTTTTATTATTGTCACACGTAACTGAAGCAGCAACAGCTATGGTAGCAACAGCAGTAACAGCAGCAACAGCCGCAGGAGCAGGAGCAGGAGCTGGAGCTGTAGCAGTGGTAGTAGCTACTACGACAAAGTCCAGCTTCGACTATGGCTTCCAACTCTGGCATAACCTGCGTACACACTTCCGTTTTCCGCTTTTGCGTTTGTCCTTTTGTACTCTCTGTTGTATTCTGTTCTGTTGTGTTGTGTTGTGTTCCGTTGGCGGGGAGAGGGGAATGGGGCACAACAAAATTGAATAAAATGGCCTCAGTTAATGGTTGTCGGGTCTGATTCAGTTAGCGCATAAAATGAGCAGGACCCCAACCAACACAAAAGTCTTTTGCTGCTAGCTCCTCGTGGTTCTCACTCTCTTCTTTTTTTCCTACGCTTCCTGTGACTGTACGTGTGTGTGTTTTTCTGTGTATTTTTTGGTCACAAATGTGGCACGGCCTAAATCTCGGTTTTACGAGCGCATTCTTTTGTGCTGTTTGTATTGTTGTTGCCCTTCGCCATTGTTTTGTTTATTATGTATTTGTTTCATTTTTACATACTTGCTTTTCTATCTCCCTCTCTCCCTGTCTCTATTTCTCTCTCACCACTCTGTCAGTCTTTAGTTGGCTTATTATGTGAGAGTCTATGTGTGTGCGGCAAACGGGGAAAAGGGAAGATGATGTATGCGCCGGGTATTAAAATGTTGCTATGCCGTCCATGCATATTTCTGCCTGAGATTACATGTATAATAGTAGCACAGTATTGTAGAACTGTCATGCGTATAACAGTTGGTAAAATGTAACAAATTGCAGTTGCGCCACATGAATAAATGCATTGCAAATTCACCAACGAAAGAAGCAAGAAATGCAGAGTGTGGGTTAAAAGATTGGTAAAACGCATGAAAATTGCTAAGAGTCGGAGAATATTTTAGTCAGCAGTCGGCGGCGGCAGCCTCCAAAAGCCGCATTTAAATGAACGACGGCAAGTGCAGACAGTTGGACATGTAAATGTCAGTGACGAAAGGGGATGAGTTGGGGTTGTACGTATGTTGTATGTGTGTGTGTGTGTGTGTGTGTGTGTGTGGAATGACGAAATGGCCGCTTGTTCGTTGCTGGCAATCGCTGGCAGTCGCTGGTTCGTTGCTTGGTTGAGTGTTTAAAACGGCTATTGTGCAGCTTGTGGTTGCTTTGCAAATTGAATAAAAGTTCATTCGAGTGTAAGAGAACCGATAGCAGTACAGCAACACACACCCAAACACACACACACACACTCACATGGGTAGCATACCAAAAATATATAAAGTAGGGGGAGGAAGGTGAAAGGGAATGGCACAACACAAAAAAAAAAAAAAGAAAGGAAAACTGCGAACCAACGAACATTGAATGAATGTGAATGTAATCGTTTTGCAAATGAAAATTGATTTTTGAATTGTGGGCACGGTCCGAGTTTTTCTCTCTATCACTCGACTCAACTCAACTAAATGAAATCAGCGTCAGGCAACACACACACACACACACACAAAACATGGCCCGTTAACCGTTGCCGATGCGCAATTTGGGTTTTTTAATATAAATCTGTAAAATTTAAATATTATACATTTAAATCCCATTCAAATACGAAGCGCGAAATGCGAAATAAAGAAATCGGGCCATAAATGATGCACAGCTTAAATATTTCAATGGGTTGCCTGCCTAATAATAGTGCCCAGCTCTAATTGTATGTGTGTGTGCGAATGTCTGTGTTTTTGTATGAGTGGGTGAGATGCGAAACGCAAAAAACTATGCTATACATTTTTCATGCTGCTCCAAACAATAAAAGCAAGAAGAACACACTAAAAAAATAAAAAAAAAATTACATGCGGCAAAAATGCGCTTGCCAGTTGACGGCTCGGGTTCTCGGTCTCGAGTTGGGTGTTGGGAACTGAAAGCTGGAAGCTTTTGCTCGTCACCCAATGCTTCTTTTACTTATGCCACAGCGTTTTGCTCGATTCAAAGAAAGAACAAAACGTTTGGGTAACAGCGACGCCGGCAAGCAGGCAAGCAGGCAGGCAAGCAACAAAGTGGATTTGAATTATTCAAAAAATGCGATTGTTATTTGCAAAATGTGCAGTGAATTGAGACGCGCGCAGACAAGCGAAAGGAAGAGTGAGAGGGATGGCAAAGAAGAAGAAGACGTCGACAATGCTAGCTGCGATTTACGGTTGAATATAATGTTGTATTTATGAGTCGAACAGTTGGTCGTAGAGAAGAAAACGCTACCATTGTCTTCCCTTTTCACCCAAACAACACCTAAATTGGATGCAATGATAGCATAAATTGCTGCAACTCAATGCTGTGTTAAATGTTTGCATTTTATGCAGTTTGAAACTGATGGCAAATCATCGTGCTATGACGCATGAATAGCTTGAGCAAGAAAACCAATTAAGTAAACTTAAGTTCAAGTTGTTAAATTTTGTGAAGCAGAAAGTCTCTAGCTGATGACAAGTCATAAAGATAAGGATTTAATGCTGACAGTTTACAGGTGATCTTGAGCATTGATAAAAACAGCAGTAAGCTGACATTTTCATAAAACATCTAATAAATTTAAAAGACTGTCTAACAAAAAAATGGTTAGTATACAAGTAGTAAGGCTACATTTTAGCTCGGTTTTAAGAAGTATCAGTAAATGATACTTGCTGCCACATAAGAGCCTCAATAACACACAATATAAGTGCATTAACTTGACACTCGCACCATCACTCTTATCTCTCTTCCCCTCTGAGAGTGTGTGTGTGTGTGTGTTGGGCTGTTCAGTTTCATTCGTTTGACAATTTTTATCCATATAACAGCTATTTATCATCACAGCAAGCCACAATAGCAAAGTAATTCAAGCACCCACCTCAATGGCCCCATTCTCCATCAAACCCTTTGCTGACATTGCACTTCTCTTCTGTCCAGGCGCAAGTCATTTGAAATGAAAGCGCAGTCAGCGTTAGCTATGCACTATAGCAACCACCTACAACCACCTATCAACCCAGTCCACCACAACAACCACCGGGGCAACGTAGCATTCAGTTGGACTCATTGCCGGCAAGAAAAGAACCAAAAAGGTTTTAATCAGTTATTCATGAGGGCGAGAGCACGACGTCAAACAAAAGCTGCTGCGTCGGTTGACATTGAAAGCCGCCCGACAGTCGGTAGAGATGCAGCAATAAGAGCGATGGAGAATAATATGCGAGAAAAAAGATTTATGAGCTGGAAAAAAGGCTGCATAAGTTGCAAGCGAACGAACACAAAACTCTGCTTCGTAATAACAATTGGCTGCAACTTAAAAGGCGAGGCTAGAAAGGCGCAAAAAAAGGGTTTGTTTATTTTTCGACAGTACACAGACAGACAGGCAGATAGACTGACAAATAGACAAAAAGAAAGCGAGTAGGGATTGAAGAATGATGATGCAGACTGAATGGCTGACTAACATGTCGACAACTGTATGATGATGGGTGGGCTGGTTGTGGGTGATGTACGGGGTAGATGGGCTGGGTTGGGTTGGGGTGTTGCGTCTTATGTTTACGGAACCACTCCAAACTAATGAGTATGCATATTGTATGCATATGTGTGTGAAAGGAAGCAGGAAGGAGGCGAACGTCTGTTTGCCTTTGTTGCAACAACTCAAAATGCACTTGGACGCCTTCACGCAGGTAACGCGACTAACAGTCAAGAAAGGCACCAAAAGAGTGGAGTGAAAGGGGAAGAGAGAGAGTGAAGCGTGCATCGTCTTCTGATTTTGTTTTGTGTTGCGCTGACAACAGTGCCTTCAAATTAGTTGTAGCACAAAACATAAATGCAAATGAATGCATATACTTCACACACACACACACACACACGTACACACAAACAGAGAGAAAAATTTCCCCACACTTTGCCTCATTAATGCAAGGCTGATTGGACTTTTTGTTTGTGCTGTTGGCAATGCTGTGCATACATATACGCGTGTGCATAATTTCTATAGACAGGCGCATTGCACTTAAGTAGCTTGGTTTTAAACAATTACATTGGACGCCTTTGCACATTACCTCCACCCCCCCGTTCGCATCCCTCTCCTAACTTTTCACCTCTTACGAGTTGTGTGAATGCCGCTGCTGATTGAAAATTCTTGTGCAAAAATGTTGACGTCGACATTGCTGTCTGACATGCCGTTGCCGTTGCCGTTGCTGTTGCCGCTGCCTCTGCTGCTGCTCATTACATTAATTGCTTTGGCTTGTCTTTTTGCGACAGGCAGAGCATACTCGGTGTCTTAACTGCATACACACGAGTACACGGTGCGTATG
The DNA here is from genome assembly GCA_035044725.1 of Scaptomyza caliginosa. Taxonomy (NCBI): domain Eukaryota; kingdom Metazoa; phylum Arthropoda; class Insecta; order Diptera; family Drosophilidae; genus Scaptomyza; species Scaptomyza caliginosa. The sequence continues at coordinate 424,610 of JAWNNR010000209.1, read as the reverse complement.
CGTATTATGCATGCGTATCTGTGTGTGAGTCTCTGTGTGTGTGTGTGTTTGTATTCGTATGTGTATCTCAGTGGTTACAGCAATCGCATTTCAATTTAAATTTTGCAATTTTGGCAGCTGCCAGGTGGCGCTGTCGCTCCAACTGTCTGCTTTTGGCCCATATCATGGCTAACACGCACACACACACACACACACCGAACTGTACTGAACCCAAGCGAACTTTGGGGGCAATTCGCAAGCCTTTTTATCGCTTCTGCCCCTTCATCAATTCACATGGCTAACAAATTTTGCGCAGCTGTTTCTCTCGCCAACTTCTCGTTTCTCTTACATATCTATCTCTGTCCAGCTGTCCAATTCACTGACTCTCTGTCTGACTATCTGTCTGTTTCTCAGTGTATGTGTGTGTGTGTGTGTGTGTTCGTGCAGGCAGCACGTGAAATGTATGTCGCCTGTCAAATTACTTGAATCTGTGCGCTACTCTGCTCACATCTCTCTCTCTCTCTCTCTCGTCCCGCCTCTTTCTGTCTGTATCTGTCGGTTCCTTAGTGCTCAATGCAGTTGGACCTACATTTGTGCGCTTGGTTTGTCGTGCCAGTCAAGCATAATATGATTATGTAGATGCTGTTCCCTCACACAAACACACACACACACACACACACATACATATATCCATGGCACACTATCCCGTTTCCCTTAGTAGAAGAACTACAAGTCTATATCCCATCTATATATCTACAATTGTGCGCTGTCAAATCGTATTTATTATTTTATGTTTTCATTTTGTAAATTGCCATTGCTACTGTGCTGTGATTACACACACACACATACACACACACACACACACACACACACACTAAACAAAAAGCACTATCTGTCGATATTCGTATGTGTGTGTTTGTGTGTGTCTCCTCCGAGTCACTCCACCAACGCCTCTTGGCTGTCTATTGGTCTGTGTAACTAATCGACTGTTGCCGGCGCGCGTCAAGTGCCAAGCGTCGCCTGCAAACCCAATGCCCGCCCCTTGTCGATTTTCATTGTGTGTGACGGCCAAACAGAAATACAAAAAAAGACATAGAAAACGAGAAAACAAACCAACTTACATGACTTTTAGTCGTTGCTGTCTCAAAGTCCCCTAGCAATCAGAATTTGGTATGCAAATTTGTAAAATGGAATTGCATCAATATTAGAAATCAATATTTGGCTTCGGCAACGATTAAAAGTCAATCGAACCGGAAACAAAAATCTGAAACTGAAACGCTAAAATAGGTAGGGAAAAGCCTTTCAACATTGACAAAATGCTTTCAGTGTCAATTTGGCTCAATGCGACGCGCAAAAGTTGTTAGACACCTTTGCTGCCAGGCTTAAAAGGCCAAGTGGTGGTGGGTGGTGGATGGGTTAGAGTACGACAAGTGCTACAGATCCATCTATGCCTTGACCTGCTGTCGTCTCATGTGAGTACATGTGTGTGCTTATATGTTGTGTGTGTGTGTGTGTGTGTCAGCTATGATGGAAACAGTTTGCAACTAATTAAGCAGCACGCACAATCTAACATGCAAGTTAACACCACCAGCACAAGCAGTTAGTAGCAGTTGGGGTTTGTGTAAGTGGTAAGTAGTTGCATAGTGGTGCAAATGGCATGGAGAGGTTGTGTGTTCAACTCCACCAGATACTTATCACAGTTCTTAGGCAATCAATTAAGGCTCACTACTTCCAAACAGGACACGTTAAGGAACTCGGGTGATTATTCTGTGCAAAAGTTTTTTTCTTTTATTTTTTTTTTTTTGCCACTTCCCAAACTAATTTCCTGAAACAATTTGCTAATCTTCATAGACCCAAAGAACTTATTGAGCAATAACTTAATTATGCTTATAGGTGCTTTTCAGCTATGCCAAGTATTACAGGGAATATTAATGTTCGTTGGTCATATTTAAAGACTGAAGTAAGATATAAGATATATGAAAGCAATCTTCTCTGTAGAAGTTTCTATCAGCTGCCTAAAATCACTCATAATCACTCTTAATGATCCTTCTTTAACTCATTTGCACATACTTTGCTAGCATTTTTGAATGGTTCTTGCCCCACTGTGCCCACCCACTGGCTTTAGTCTCCTGCCTTGTTGTGAGTCGGTAATATGCAATAAAAGCGATATGCTGCCACCCCTGAGCCCGATGTTGCGCCCCTCAATTGACGGCGATATGCTCGCCACATTTGACCGCAGTTAACAAAGTTCACACACACACACACATACACACACAGAATCTCTGGTGGTATGTATGTGGGCCTGGGCATACAATAATAAGTGACGCATTTAATCTGATTTGCTTTATGACATGTTCATGACGAGAACAATTAAAATGTGCGGTTGGTTGGCTAGGCAGCAGGCCATATACACTAGACACAGGACCTGGAGGGTAGCTTTGGCAAACTGGTACAACGATGATGATGTTGTTGTTGTTGTTGTTGTTGTTGTTGCTGTCCGTTATTGGCCGGCGTAAAAAGCAAATTGTTTAATGTGCTGTGAATAAGTGACAAAACAGCTGAACTTTGCGTAGGCATCGCAACCATAGCAAACACCCTAACCACTTATCCCCCAACTCCCCAGTGGCTAGCCAAGCACGCTTCATGTTGACATTATCGATGTGTTAGAAAGGGGGTGGCAATGTAAGTGGTGGCTGCTGCTGCTGCTGCTGCTGTTGGTGTTGCAAGGTATTGGGTAAATGTGTTCTTATCGCATGTAAAGGCTGCTGTTGATTCTTGTGAGCTTGAGTTTGACTGCGGCTGACATTGTTGATTAGCTAGTTGAGAGCTTTGTGTACGCTCTCTGTGTGTGTTTTATTAATGGCAAGGGTCCAAAATGTCAAGAGTTATATATATATATATATATACATATGCATAAGACACTGGCAATCGACTTGGCTCAAAACTAGCACCAAAACTGACAATTGTCTGGCCATAATTGCGACAATAATTGCACATAATGCGACAATGTGCTCATGCGGCTAAAGCTTTCTGTCTGATTCTTGTTTTTCTTTTAGCTGTCTTACTTACACACGCCTCACTGGCTTAGACCTCTGCTCCGTTGCTCTGCTCTCGAACTTCATGTCTTTCTCTGTTTCTCTGACTTTGACTGTAAACTTTGTTGCAGTTTGTTTTTACTATTGTTTTGTAATGGCAAAATTATAGACCTCCCAGCGACGACCCTTAAGCTTCATTTCTCCCAGCTTCGCTCACTCACCGAGAGTCTCTTTCACACTTACTTACTTTCCATCTCTGTCTGGCTGTGTGACTGGCATTGCCAAGCAGCATCCAGTCTTAGCAGCATCTTCGCCATCGCCATTGCCATCGCCTTCGCCTTCGCCTTGTTCATCTTTGGCATTATCTACTTCCGCCATAAACAGCAACAACTTTTCATCTTTGTGCCAAGGCAACATTTTTGTCTTTGTCTGCGACGCTTTTCTTCCTTCTTGACTCTTTCGTTTGTCTCTGTCCCTCTTTCTCTTTCTCTCGGCAGTTTAACAAACGCGCGGCACGTTGTGCATTTTTATGATTTTTATTTTGATTTCCTTTAAACTAACTTTGCTGCCTGCCACAACACAACAACAACAACAACAGCAGCAGCAACAACGAGTAAGAAATCGTTGCTATTTTTGCAAATTGCCTACAATGATGGCCACAAGTTCATGCCCTTCCTTCTCCAAACCCAGCTTCGCAGCTTATTCTACATTTTTTTTTTTTTGTTCACCATTACGCTTGAAATCATAAGGATGGGCTTGGGCAGCCAATTCGTGTTTTTTTCCCTCGTTTTATTTTTGCTTTTGCCCGTTACCCGGAAAATATTATTTCGCTTGACTTTTACAACAGCCCAAAATGGGGCAGGCACTCCACGGCTTGGTCTACTACTCCCCCACGGCCCTTTTCCATTTTTGTTGTTGTTATTGTTTTGTGTCAATGTCGCCTGTCGCCGTCCAAACTATTTTGCTATTTGTTTTGCCAAACTCGATTTTTCACTGGTTGCCTTTTTTTCAGATTTTTTTTGGTTTGCCTGCTTGACTGTCCCGCTCGTTGGCCAGGATCCTCTCACAGGACAGCGCCTGACTCTGACACATCTCTGAGACAACACACAGTCGAGCACACAAACACACACAGACACACATATGTAAGAACAGCAAAACACATTTGACAAAGCAATGGCCGAGAATTTTTCTATTTTCAGAAACCCTCAGCTTGTCATTTTTGCTCTCTCTCTCTCTCTGAGTTATTTTGTTGCTTTTGTGATTTGGCATTCATTTGTGTGTTTGTAATGATTTTCATGCTAATCACAGCAATTGACGCGTATTCGATAGACAGACAGACAGTCAGACAGTCAGACAGATAGACAGACAGCCAAGTCAGTTCGTCAGTGTGTCAGTTTGTCAGCTAGTCAAAATAATCAAAGTCCGTTTGGTTTTTGTGTCCGTCCAAATAATGCCAAACTTGCTCGTAATCGCAGTCAAATCACAATTTGATATTCTTTTTATGCGCTAACATAATCAGTTTGTCAGTAGCTTTGTCTGACACATTGGCCAAATGATCTTTGATAGCATAAACATACTATAATGCTGATGCTTGATTAGCATAAATAAGTTTAAATCAATATACAAACTTGGCTCATATCGTTGCCAAGTTTAGTTTTCAATTAGTTGATAAGTTATTTCATATAGTTGATGACAACTTTGTTTAACTTTGTACAGTTTCTACCGTGTCTATACATATATATTGTGTTTAAGCAGAAATAAGCTGCACGCAGGGCTTATGATATTAAACGGAATGCAATTATGCTCGTGGCGGGTGACAGAACTGATTCGTTTTCTGGGAATTATGGTGTTTGCTCCTTTTAATAACCATAGGTATAAATTGAGTTTATATATTATTTATTTTCACTCAGCGCTTTTGAAGCCACAAACGGTTTGGCAATATCCTTACTCTGCGAACATAAATGCAATTAATCTCACTTTATGGCTTGCTTTAGTGTAGTGTAAGTGATTTTTATTTTCAACAGAATCATTTGGTTTAAATAATCACAATGCAATACTTGGAATATTTATTTTTTAAACTCAAAGTGACTTAGCTATGTGTGCAAAAGCTTATCATGAAGTCAATCTTTAGTGTTTCGTTGGTTCTTTTATGCATAGTGTTTGTTATTTATTTATATCACTTTGTTAAGAGTTCAAATGCATTAGTTTCGTTGCTGCCTTTATTGACAGTTGGGCCATTGATCTATTTTAATGACAGGGCATTACGTTATCATTTATTGAAAGGAAAATTGAAAGTATTTATCACGTTGCTAATAAATGAATGCCTCGATAGCTCTTCGATGCTGATGTCTAAGCCATTGCACAATTTTTCAAAGTTGAAATTAATAACATTTTGTTTTTTTTGGTTCGTTTGTTCGTTCGCTTTTGCTTTTGCTTTGTTGTTTTTCTTATTATTTTTTCGGTTGGTTCTTCTTCATCGACGACGTCGTTGTAGACTTTTATTTTGCTTGCCTTTAATTTTTCTTTTATCTGCCATTGAACAATAGCCAGCAATATTTGGGTGATGAGCAGCAGTAGCAGCAGCAGAAGCAGCAGCAGGATAAAGATATTGAGAGGGCTGGCAGGCAGCATAATAAATTAAGCGCTGCCTGGCCGTTGGCTGCCACTTGGCCAAAATAAATTGCACTAAGCGAAAAATAACAACTCAATTCCATGGAACGAGCATGGACAAGCGACAAAAACTGCCTGGCCAGAAAATTGAAGCAGCTCCAAGCGACATCCAACGACAAATGGAAAAAGTGCGCAACACAATGGCCAAAAAAAAACCAAAATGAACGAACCCAGCACAGAAGACAGAGAGGCAGCAGAAAAAAGGGATATAAACAGATTACGTCGTTATTGGCGCTGACCAGCACGTGCCCACACATGGACACGGACATGGACACGGACATAGCAAGCGGAATAGAGAAATGGATGAGCGAACGTATCCCGTTTAGCGGACAGGACATTCCACATTCAACTCCTCTATGCTTGACCATGGATTTCTCGATTGATTTTGCGTCGTCGCTCGCATCACCTACTGGCTAAGCTGCTTTTGAGCTCAGTCCGCAGCAAATAGAGATAGATAGGAAAATGGCTAAAGCGAGACCAACAGCGACAGAAAGAAAGAGAGAGAGTGAGTACTGCGGACTACCTGGATGCAGTGAAGCGTTAACGTTAACGTTTCGTATCGCCTTTTGTGTCGTTGCTGCTGGCCCAAGTTGACAGTGCTGCATTAATTTTATGTCTCCTGTTACCGTCGCCTGCGTTGACACTTCCTTTCCCTTCCCTGCGACCCCGCACAGCATAGTCGCCAGCGACAGGCTACAGTCAACTGTCCAGTTTAGCTAGTGGCAATCGTGCAACAATTCACGATGCTACTACACTTCTTAATTAATTTGTTCATTTATTGCTGGACACCCGGAGACACACGTGGGCGAAGGGACGAACACGTCACTTGGCTACGGCCAGAAGCTGCTTAAAAGCCAACCACCTTGATTGAGTCTTCAGCTTCTTTATCATCTTCCATTTCTTTCTTCTCACACACACACACACACACACACACACACACACACACAGTCGGTTGGCTTTATCTATGCCGTGCAGCAAGTTTTCTTTCCTTGTTGTCTAGTGGCTTTGACTTTACATTTGCTTCGCTTAGCGAAACCACCGACTTTATGGAAAACAATAACAAAAACATAAATCAAGCAAGTCGGATAATTTTTGTGTTTTGTCTTTCGTTTTTCCCTTCGTTTTTTTTTTTCATTTTTCTATTTTAGGAGGATCTACTTTGTTTTTTTTGTTTTATTTGTGCTGACCAAATGTGAAAAACAAACGCCGACAAAAGCAGAAAATTTTTCAGCATCAGCTGCATTTTTCATGGCCCGCTTGCTGCCCATTGCCAGCCACGTGAATGGGCGGATTGTGAGCCATAAGCCATAAGCCATAAGCTTTAAAGCACCTACAGATAGAAGCAGTGTAGCAGTAGCAGCAGTAGCCACATTCATTGTTCAATAGATCCAGCTGAAGAGCGCTGTGAAGAGCGCTAAAAAGACGATGATTTTGTCACTGATTGCCATCATGCAAGAAGAAATAAAATAAAAAAAAAAAACAAACAAACGAACGCATTTCTTTCTCGCTCAACTGAGATTCAATGAGGTTTTCATTAGTGCTTTTCCATATCTGCGTTGAACATTTTCCTTTTAAGCTTCTATAAGCCATTGTTCAGTTTGCAATTGTAGTTGAGTACCATATTAATTTTCTACTCCATCAACTGAAAAATAAAAAGTTTCAGCTCGTAAACGGTACGATACGGATGATAACTTTACCAAAAGGAGTTTGTTTAATGTCTTTTACATTATATTCAAAATTGTTAATACAACATAAGATGTTTCTATAGAGTATACTGTTTCAATGAATGTTTCATTCAAGTAAAGCTCTTAGCTGTTGACACTCATTAGTAGAAATAGATAACAGTTGTGTATATACTATATATATTTGAGGCAGCTTGAACCGGTTGAATCGGAACCAAGTCGTCCAAGCAACTGGCGCTAATCGCTGCCGCATTCTGTGTAAATCACTCGAGCATCTTAACCCCGTTTTCAGAAACCCATCACTTCTCTCTATTCGTTTTCCCCCATTGCACTTAACGCTCCCATGGCCACTAATTTAGCATTATGCAAGACAGTTGCAGTTTACGCTTTCAGGGCTCAAGACGTCGTTCATTATGCGTCCATTCTGTTCAGGTTGAGGTTGTAGCTGAAGCTAAAGCCGAAGCCGAAGTAGCAGAGGCCGACTTGGTTGCTAGAGCAACTGCTGCTACTGCTGGTACTTATTATTTATTGTGCCTTAGGTAATGCCCAAGTTCCAAGTGCCAAGTTCTTTCAGTCAACTTGCAATTTTTCATGCACGTTCATTATTATCACTGCCCCATGCAACCCCAACCAAAGCTGCCACCACTCGAGTTTAACTGCAGCAGCCGTTGCTGATAAGCGACGAAAATGTGTAGAAAGCTGAAAGTTTTGCACAATTTTTTTTATGCCGCACGCCAGCGGATGCCAAGAGTGAGTGGGCGAAAATTGTGTTGCATGGCTGGCAAATAGTGGGCAAGAGGAGGGTGAATGAAAGAAAGTGTAATGCAAGAATTTATCATTGCACAGGACGCAAGCAGTGAAAGGCAAAGCTGCAGTAGCGGCAGCAGCAGCGGCAGCAGATGTAGCAGCAGCCTGGGCAAATAATAAAAGGGCGAACTGAAAACTGCAACGCGCCATTCAATTTGATTACTTGCGTCATAAATACCGGAAGCGTCAGAGTATTGAGGCGCCAAGCTATCCTCAAGTTTCCACCACACACTACACACACACACACTATACACACACACACACTTGGTAGATATGTGCGTGAATGCAGAGCATCCCACAGAAGCGCATTGCATGAATGACGGCGGTAATATCCTGTGACGCATTGACGCAGTGACGCAGCAGCTTGGTGGATAGCTTCAGGCAGCTCCTTAGCTGCTGCCTTTATGCACTCGAAAAAGAATCTGCTGCTCCATGAAAGGCATTAAAATGGCAGCACCAACAGCAGCAGCAGCAGCAGCAGCACTGTGCACAAAAACGTATTAGTAACAGACTATTGAGACGCTAAAGTGATGCAGCGGCGGCGCAGGATGTGGCAGGATGCATGTATGTGTGTGAATTCTTACAAGTGCAAGAGCTGCAAAATGACTTATGTGCTGCAGGCTAGTAAATGCGAGTAGGAGATGGGAAAGCAGGACGACGACAGGGACGACACTATCGCCAAATCAGCAGCGCAGCTTGCATAAAAAATTTAAAGCGCTAGCGATAAAAAAGAAAAAGGGGACGCAAAATGACTTTGGTGGCATACACAGAAGCACTCACACACATACACACACACAGCTGCATGCCACATAAGTGCTTATGCAATATAACAGGATGTGTTGTGTATGTGTGTGTAATGAGTGATCGTGTGATTTTTTATGCCCGTAGTTGTGTTGAAAGGCGATTTATCTTGGACTGGCTGGTTGACTTCTTGCTGGCACAAATCAAACACACTCCCACACACACACACACACAACCGCACACACACACACGCGTTAACTAAACTGTAAGCTGAGTGGCAGCAGCAAAAAAAAAAACATATAAAGCAAAACAAAAACCCAACAACAAACAAACAAACAAACAAAACGCGTCTCTGTAAAAATGTAAGTTGTGGTTAGGGCCAAAACACAGGCAGAATAAAAAGCAAAACCATAGCAAAAATATCTAACTAGCTAAGAGTTGCACGGGGAGGTATGAGTGTATGTAATAGAGAAGCAAGCGGGTGGCTGTAGGTTGATGGAGTGGGCAGGTTGAGTTTGCCTGGTCAGCGGTTGGCAGAGATTAACTTTTGGGTCGCTCAAAGCGACCACAGCAAGTGCTTTACATTTAAAACACGGCAACAACAACAACAGCAACAACAAGGGGCGTGGTCAGCTCAACAGAGCTTGTTAGTGGCCATAGACAGAGCAGTGCTGCATGGTTGACAGAAAACAGAAAACAGCAGCAGCAGCAGCAGCAACAACAGAAGCTAAAGCGACAGCAGCAGCGAAAGCATTGTTGTTGACAAAAGCGCATATGGTAAAGCCGCAAGCCGCACAGATTAACAATTAGTTTGTTTCGTTTTTTATTTGTAATTTTATTTAATATTTATAAGCATGATGTTGAAAGAGAAGCGCACAGCAAAATGTTGTTCTATGCAAATGATTTCAACTGATTAATTTATTACAATGCCATATTTTGGCTAGCTAATTAAAAACCAGAAAGAGAAGGACAATGGGAGGCAACTAATGTTAAAGGCAAACCGAAGACTTAATGCCAGAAGAACGATACTACGTAACTGCAACTTCAAACTTCAATACACAACTGTTTTGCGCTTAAAAGTATGCTATACTTTTGGCTGGCACAAATGAACATTGAGCATACGCATTGTTGGCTTGTCAATGGATCTTAATTGCGATTGCCGCACCACATATGTGGTGGAAGAGTTATCATATGAGCTGTACGTATATGAAGCAGATAACGCATATTGTGAATGCTTTTGGGGTTGCATCATAACATATTTGCCACGTATGCCAATTATTTGAATGTTGTTTGCTTGTCCAATGCTGTTGTTGTTGTTATTGCTGCTGGTGCTGGTTGCTGTTATTGTTAGCTGTTAGCTGTTGTTTTGATATGTATTTATGTTAGCACGCAGCAGCCAAACACAACAAATAAACGAGTGCCGACAACAGCAACGACAACGACGACAGAAAGACAGAGAGACAAAGCGACAGCCAGCTGCAGTTAAAATGAAATAAAACATGAAAATGAATTATGATACATGTGTTTCTTGCTTGGCTTTGGCCAAAAAAACAACAACACCAGCAACAACAGCACCCAAAATATAAAAAAAAACCGTAAAAACAAAACCCTAGCTGCTGCTGTTGCTGCCACTTGCTGCCAGTTTCGCTGTAGAGTAGAAGCAGCAGTTGCTCTGGCAGCAGCCACTCATTCATTTAAATGCCATTTTAAACTTAAATGAAAGTTTATGGCTTTTTATTTGCATTGTGCGAACAACGGCGGCTGTCCTGTTACTCTCTCCTGTTGTTATGTTTATACCTGCAACGCGTTTGCCATATACATAAACATATACATGTATCTGGAGTCTAGGTATCCTTCTATATTTCTTTTTCGCCTTTTTTTTTTTGTTGTGTGACTGTGTGCTGGCAATTTAAAATCCAAATTCCATTTCTACACGCTGCAAATAGGTCTTCATCAGGCAATAACTTCAGACAGAACATGCTTAAACTTGCACTTGAATATTGGTTTAAATATTGCAACTAGCAATTTCTATTGAGCTATCAAAAGCTAAAACTGTTTGATGTTCAACTTTTTGCTTTAGCTTAAAGCCTGCTTGCTGTGGTGTTTAAAAATTAAATTTGAGTACACGCAAGAGTTTGAAAGATACATATTTCAACCGCAAACAAAATGAAATTAAAATGCCAGAAACAGATTTAAACTTTAGTCAATAAAATAATACGGCTTTAAAAGTACAGTAAAGAGGGTTTTTAGTGAAGAGCTCATTTATTATTTAACACAATTTAATGTATGGTAACTTTTAAGCCTTTAAGCTTTTATTTTGTCCCAATACAATGTTCCCACTCTAACACATAACAGCTTGAATAATATAGTTAAAGTTTGTATTTATTATGTCAGTGTTTATATGAATATTAGACACAGGTAGGAGACCTTGGTTGTTCCTCCTACAACAAGGGTATAAATAAATTTGTTTTTGTTTTAGCTGTTGTTGCTGCTTTTGTTGCTGTTTGGCGCATATGTTTGCTACCATTTGTTAGGGCTGCTTTGCATGTAAGCTTCAAGGGGGCAGAGTGGAGTAAGGGAAGCAAATGAATGAATGACAGAATCCAACACAAGCACTGTAGATCAACACCCCAAAAGAGGACAAAAACAGTGCTCATGTTGTTGTGTTTTTTGTATTGCTGTTGTTGTTGTTTTATTGCAAAGACGTGAACGAACACACACACACGCAGACACTAACACACTTACAAATACATGCACATGTGCCACGTAAAAGTCGACACTTTACATTTGCCCGGGCAATATATTATTTTTATTTTCGTTGTTAGCCAAAGAGAGAGAAATTCGTTACCTGACCTGGACAGGCAAAACCAGTCAGGCACTGTCAGCAGCTACAATACCAAAACATGCACACACACACACACACACACACACTCTTGCAAACAGACGCACAACAAAACTGCTAGCAACATAAATCAAATTAATTTTGTAGGCGGGCCAACATGCGCCATTTTGTAGCTCTGCCCTCGTTTTCAGCTGCTCCTTTTCGTATATATAGTATATGTTTTCGTTTCCTTTATTTTGCCAGGCACACACACACATTACACTCACACACTCACTGCTCGCTCCAGCAAGCCGCTTACACGTTCTCCACATGAAAAGTGCGTTTTAATTGCAAAGATGCTGCCGTCGCTGTTCGCGTTTGCGATTCGACGCTAATTAGGCGCACAATTGCCACGAAATAAAAAGTCAGAACAACAAAGGCGAGTACGTGACTATCTCAAGCTGTCGATCCCAGAACGTACCAAACAGCAAGTGGCTCCACTCCAGTGTGTAACTCAGCTCCAGCCTCTACTGTCGCCCGACTGTCAGTTGCGATAAAAACGTACTTTTAAATTGTCGTCGCTGGCACACACGTGCAACACGCAAAGGCAACAGCAGCAACAGCCGCTGCCACACTTGTATGTCGTATACGTATACGTATCATCAAATGAATATTCGCTTATTTGCATCTCCCGCGAGTCGCCTAAAGATACAAAACACATACAAAGTAACAGAGCTGCGGCTGGTTAAGTTGTGTATGTGTGCGTGTGTGTTGTCAAGATTGAGGTGTGGCAGGAATATGGCTTGCAGATGAGTCTACAGCCTGACAAAATGAGTTTTATAGCTACTTTTTTATGGGTGTTTGTGTGTGTGTGCATGCGCGTGTTTGTTTGTGTAAAAGGGCTGGCTGGTTGAAAGGTTTTAACCTTTGATTCAACAGCTGGGCTTTTAAATTAAGATTTCGCACACAGCTAAAAATAAAAGAAAAATGCTTGAGAAGACGAATTTCCATTGAAAATGAGAAAAGTTGGCGCAGCAGCAGCAGCAGCAAGCTGCGTTTGTTTGCCCAGCGACTTGAGCAATGATTCCAAGAAGTTTTGCCTTACTTGTTTTCGTTTCGTTTTGAGATACAATTTTGGTTTGCTTGTGGGTGCTCTAAGAGATTTGTTTTGACTGCCAGACACTTTGGCAAAACTCAACTCAGCTCAACTTGGCGAAAACTAATTTGCTTAGCTTTGACCTTTTTCCATGTGTATGAGAATCCAAAGATTGTTTCAATTGCACAATTCTTGGTCTCTAGTTTTCAGTTTTCTGGTTTCAGCTTTTAGCTTTCAGCTTACAGTTATGCAATTTTCAATTCAAAGTTTATGCACAACTAACAATACTACAAGCTACAAGCTACAAGCTACAACATATGGCATTTATAGCTACCTCATCCACATCTAATGATATTGAATAAGCACTTGAAAAACTCATATAAAGTAAACAATTGATTTCCATTACGTACGTGGCCAGACTCTCTATGCAATTCTCCATCCAGCTGCCGCAGACAGCCCACTGGGACAGCGACAGAGATCAAGGGTTGTTGTTGTTGTTGTTTTTGTTGCTGTTGTTGTAGGGCTTGAGGGTGGGTCATGCTGACATGGGAAATAGAGAAGCCGCAAACTTTACAACTTGCCATTTGCTTACCCACCGTTTACTTGCAAATTTCTTTTGGCTCTCGCTCTATCTGCAGATTTTTGCATTTTTCTTGCCCATTTCTACACGGACATGTGTGTGTGAGTATTTGTAAGCTTCTTGCGAGTTATTTTCATATTTGTTTAAAGTCTATTTACCGCAAGTTGACAGTGAAATATGCGAAACTAGCGCGTAGCCAAATAAGTGCGACAGTTTCCGGTTACAACTGTGGCAATGCCAAGCTAAGGGCCAGCCAGGCTAAAAAGAACACTGGGGGCGGGAGGGCGAATGGTGGCTGCATTTTGTGGCAGGATGAGCAGCAGGAGATACAGCCTGTGCTTTGCCTGCATGTCATTGCGGTTTGTTTGTTTGCTTGACTTGCGCGCCAGGGTAAGGATTTCATGTGCTTGAGCAGCAAGAGATAGAGATGAAGAAAGGAAGAGTGAAAGAAGGGCGAGGTGGTGTAGACCAACCGCAGCGCTGGATGTCTGTGGATATGCGTGTGTGTGTGTGTGTGTGTGTGTGTGTGGGCTGCCTGCCTGTCCGCATGACAATTTGTTGTGCATGAAATCTGGTGCTTTCTACATTTGCTGTTGCAGTCGCTGCTTTTGCAATGTTTTTTGCGCAATTTGCTAAAGCCATGCAAGGCACGAAGCAGATAGTAGTTGTATGCAGAAAAGCAGCATGAGACGCATGAAAATCGAGCTGAGCCAAGTCTGCACTCAGAAAAAAAGATTAAATAGCAAAAACATATTGTTTTTTCGAACAGCAAACTGATAACAAGAAATGATTTTTGTTTCTTTGCAATATTTTAGATATTTCTTGAAAGCACAAAGACAACTTACTTAAAATAGTTTTAGAGTTTGAAAAAAAAAACAACATTTTTCTTGGAAGTACTTAAAAATTTATAGTTCTTCTACTGAAGTGAACCACAGGGAATATATGCTTTAATAGAATTGCTTTACTGGTTTTATATGATTCGTTCAGCGAGTAGAACTGCGCATGAGAGGAATCATTTTTACGAGAAAACTTATCTAATAAATGGAAATGTTGCCATTTTACGTTTAATCTAGTTTTTGAACAAATGCATTCAAGTTTTGATTTGAAACAATCTAAGCTGGCAATAAAGAAATTGTTTCTTTGTAATTTTTAATTGGATTTTTAAATATATTTTTAGTAAAATTTCATATGTTTTTCAAATTGTTTCCAAACCAAAGCCCAGACTCTGACATAGACCCAGACCCAGTTTCAGTCTCAAGCTTAGAGAGAGAGAGAGATGGAGAAAGCGAGAAAGCATTACAAACATAGTAGTCGTTGTCGGGCTGTGTAAACAAACAGTTATCCCTCGCTTGGCAACACGTATTAGATTTCTGCCTGCTTGCTTTCTTGCTTGCTGGCTGACGGGCTGGGCTGGTGGTGCTGACTGTGCTGGTCTGGTGGTGCTGCTGTTGCAGCCTAACCACTGAGACGGAAGTAATGTGTCTATCAAAGCATTAACAACGAAACGTCTTCGTCTGCATTGGGGAGGCGGTTCGTTCGTTATTTTTGCAGTCTGTCTGCACCATGTGAAAAATCCATATACATATAGATATATTATATCGCACATACACATACATGCTTAGATGGCACGTATGCTGTTGCCATTAAACGCCTTTATGCCAAATTGAACACAATTAAATTAGTTGTGGCCATGGCGGGGATTAAGCTACAAAATTGTCAGCGTACTTTGAGGCTCAGGTATTGTTGTTATTCTAGTTGCTGTTGCTGTTGCTGTTGTCTATATACAACTAATTGGCTATGTAAATGACAGCTGCTAGTGCAGGCTTTAAGTATGACTGTGTGTGTGTGTGGTATATTCATATTCATGTACATATACAGATACACATATATGTATATGTACGTATGTATGCTGTTAATTACGAGCTTAGGTGAAGGTGCTGAAGTATTTGTGGCTTGTCAGGAGTCTCCCCTCCAAACCCCATCTCGCCACCTTTATCCCCTCGCACAATGCATTCACATTGACATTTTGAGCAGCATCAGCAGCATCAGCAGCATCAGCATCAGCAGCAGCAGCGTTGTCATGAAACCTTTTGCTAAGGATTATGCAAATCTGCCACTCATCATGCACACAAGCACACACACACACACACACACTCTAACACAATCACACGCACACAGATGCATAGGCACAAAGCCTTCATTTACATTTACATACGGCTAACTGAAGATTTGCGCTTCATCATAATTTATGCAGCTGGAAAGAGGCACTTCACATTCGCAATACCTCAAAAATTGCCCACAGTTATGGCACACACATACAGCTACAGCAGGGCCACAAGGACAAACACAAACACAGGACTAACTGACAAAGTGACTGACTGAATGACTGATACGTGAGGCAGGTGAGCAAACAAACCGAATTGAAACTCTATCTACACCGCACATACACACACAGAAAGGCATATACTCTTCTTCATTTTTTTTTTGCTTTTTTTGGGGCAGATGTATAAAAGTTGGCAATTTATATGGGTTATAGAAATGAATATGTACAAGTTATAAGCAAATCGTAATGTAATGAGAGTAAAAGAAATATAGAAATATAAAAATCGTTATTTGTACAATATCCTTTTATCTTTTAGCGCACTCTCTTTCTCTCTCGCAACCCTTTTTACATAACCTATCTAGAACCTTCTAATTAAATGATTAAACTCGCCTTTAATGAAAAAGTTCTTTTATGTTTACCGTTTTTACTCCTCAACTTTTTTTTGTTTTAATACATTTTTGTTACAATTTGTTTTGCATGATTTGTCATAATTAATGGCCCCAGGGGTTCGAAATGAAAAAAATAAAAAAACCCCAGCCGCTCCGACAAGTCAGACACTTCAGTAACGAACGAGAAGGATTTGAAGACACATCGTCCGTTTTGGGTCGAACATTTGGCAGCTTTGGCTGCACTTTTGCCACTTGCTGCTGCCACTTGGCCTGTTGGATCCGTTCTAGCCCATAAAATGCTTATGAAAAGCGCTTAAATTAACTAACCCTTCGGGGCATGGCAAAGCAAACACGGTAAACACCTTTAAAAGCCACAGGGCGATGTCTGCTGGCTGCCTGATAGTTGGGCCACTGCAATTTTGCATACTACCAAGCCATAGTTCAGGCTTGAGCAGCATGTGGGCTAGAGGGTGGGAGACAGGTGTTAG
Source organism: Scaptomyza caliginosa (assembly GCA_035044725.1). Lineage (NCBI taxonomy): Eukaryota > Metazoa > Arthropoda > Insecta > Diptera > Drosophilidae > Scaptomyza > Scaptomyza caliginosa. The sequence continues at coordinate 407,999 of JAWNNR010000209.1, read as the reverse complement.
AAGGGGCTTTCAAAATGTGTAGTTTATTTGCAATTTTTTAGCCAAAGGGCTTTGCATTTTTGTTTGGTTTTGTTGCTATCTCTTTTTTTATTTTTTTCTTTTTTTGATTTTGTTGCTGGGATTTTTTTTTTTATTTCTCTTTGTGGCTCTCTGTTTCTGCATCTCACTTTCGGCTTTCCCCTTGGCCGCATGTGAAATTTGTGTTATCGCAGCCCTTGCAGCAGCAGCAACAGCAACAGCAGAGGCAGTAACTGCAGCAGCTGCAATAAAATCAGTGGCAAAGGTTGCAGCAGCTGAGGTCAGTTTTTGGGTTCCATTACCCTATATGTCTGTGCGTGTGTATATGTGTGTGTGTGTATGTTTGTGTATGCTGTTGGTTTTAGTGTGCCAGTTAAATGTGAAGAATTCGCACTAAAAACTTGCATACTGAAAATTTGAAATTTGCCATTTGTTTTGTTGGTTTGCATTTGCGTTCGGTTGGGTTTTCGGTTTTGTTTTCCTATTCCAAATGGGGGGAGCGTTGAAGTGTGGGAAGTGAACGTGGGGTGGGCGGCAAACAGAAAAACATTTTCTCTGATTTGCATTTAAAAGGTGTGGCAACTATCAGGCTTATGTGCGGGCTCGGGTTATATATCTTAGGGTCGCCAGGTTGATACTGCTTCAACTCTTTTGCTTTTGCCACACCAACTCTTCAATGTATCTGTTTGCAAATGAGCACAAACATAGTCAGAGTGCAAGGGGGTCGAGGGGGGGGGGGGGGAGGGAAGGGGTATAAACGGAAAAGAGAGTGGTAGATTAAAAATAGTTTTTATTGCCACACAGTGGTGCATTCAAACTTTGCTGTTAAGCAGGTAACGCACATAAAAGCTAAGCTCAAAGGCTATTTTTGTTTAAAAAAAAATAAATATTTTAAGCCATTTTAGCATTTTGTGGCTCTAACGAAATAGTTATTAGATTATATTTTCAAATACACATCAGAGCATAAGCGATAATAACATTTTTGAATAGCTAATAGAAGCATTTAACTTATTCATTATCGAATGGAAACGAGCAAAGCCCTTTTGAATAAACATATTATTCAGAATAAAATACTATATGCAGCTTATTTATTATTCTTGCCAAAAATGAATATTCAGTGTCGTGTTATATATTGTCTATGATTTCTAACAAAAAAAAACTTTGATCAATGCTAGAGTATTGCGATATTTGTTTTTGCCATTTATTAGTCAAGTTCTGGCAGAAAAAATGCTGAATAAAAAATAGAAAACCCACAACACTGAATTGCAGAACAATGCAGTGCAACATTTAAAAAACATACTACAATAAAATGAAATGCAAATAAAAATGCGCCGCTGACATGAGAGACAGAGAGCAGAATATATACTAATATATATATATATATATATATAAAAAACCGGGGCGGGAATAAAAAAAACACGCATACATACATAAAAGAGAAAATTGTGCTGGCAACATGAAATTGGCTGGTTGCTCGGGTCATAAATTTCTATATAGACAATCTCGCTGTTGTTTGCGCTATTTCGCTATTGTTCAGTTTTGTTTGGAGGAAGGAGGAGGCGCAGTAGGCCCGTTGTGATTGTCGCCATTCTACGCAACATGCAACAACTATTAATCATATTGAATGGTTGCTGCCACTGCCACTGTTTCTGTTTCGGCCTGACTGTGCCTGACTGTGTCATCCTGGCTAATCAATCTTTACCGCGTGCCATCGTTTCTCTAATGGCAATGACAACGACAAAGGCAATCTCACTCTCCATCTCTCCGGCCATCTTTTTCTGCCTGCTGCTGTTCCGCTGCGCCCGAAGAAAAATGACCGATAAAGTCATTAACGCCTGACTGGCCACCTGCCTGCCTTTGGCCACGGTTGTTCTGATCCGGACACGGATACGGGCCAGAAAACAAAAAAAAACACAAAAACAAAAACACAAGAAGCTAGCCCGGGTCTTAGCATTATTTTTGCTATTTTGTTTATGGTCGCAAATCTCGCTTCCTTGCTGCTGCTACTGCTGCTCAATGAGGCGGCAGGCAAAAGCCAAAAGGGGATTAGTTGTAATCAATAACTTGGCCAAGTAGCCAAGTAGTAGTGGCAGTGTGTGGAGCACACAGAGGGTTGGCGTCTGCTGTTGTTTTGCCTGTCGAAAGTTTTAGCCAAGCTTATACCTTGGCGCTATTTACTACCCTCAAGTTGAACGCCTTTTGTGCGCCTCCAAGTTATTATTATAATTTTCTTTTGGCCAAATGCGGATTAATTGAAAAGTTTGCCATTAGGCATTCGCGCTTGGTTAAGTTGCTTTGCCTGGACTTGCTTTGCCTTGCCTTTGTTTTTGATATCCAAAGAATTATGCATGGCAGAGCGAACGAACGGACCACCCACTCAACCACTCAACCACTCGAACACCATCCACCTATGGAATATCATTTTGTAGGTGTTTCAACTATTTGATCGTTATAGATTTTGACAGCTTCATTCGCAGTTATGATGAAAATTACTTAAAAGCATTTTCGCACAGCGCTGATTTGATTGATGGGCGTTTATGTGCCAACAGAGGTGGAGTAAAGCAGGCAGGGACTAACTGGATAGAAGAGAGAGGGAGAGCAGGGAGGAGCAATGGCGTCGTCATTATATTCGCATTATCGACTGTCGTCAGGCGCTGGCGCAATGAGCCAGAGCAAATGCCAGTTGACGTGACGGCGCGGTTGAAGAGCTGACAAAAAGTTGCGCCAATTTGTGTCAATTATCAGGAGGCGACCCATGCTCCAAATCCCCAGCAGCACCACATCCCTACTTTTTCGCTTAGCACAAGGTTACGTGCCACCTGGTCGTTTGTATTAAAGTTGGGTAAATCCGTTGAGAGAGTGTTTTGTAAAATGTTTTTGTGGGGCAGCATTTAATGACATAACGATGAATACATATATGGACAAAGCTGAAAATAAATGCGGCTTTTTAAGCTGTCACTTTTCACATATATAACATTTAATTTGAGCTGAGATAGATACGGGTTTTTCTTCTTCTTTTTATTCTTCTTAAAACAGGCAATTTACAAAACTTTAAAGCAATTATGAAAGTTAAGAAAAAGTTTTAATGACCCTAGAGAGCCAAGCAAACACCCAAAAAGCACATATGCTTGTGTGCTTTAAGTTTCGCTCTTTGACGCTTAAGCTTTTTTATTGGTTAGCTTTAACTTGATTTGTTAACCAGCAGTCTCGACTCCGTACAAACAAAGTACCTTGGTTATGAAATCTTAGGTGCATCGGCATCAAAACAATCTTTTGCATATCGTTAATAAAATCCTTGTTGCTAGAGGATTTAGTCGCTCATTAAAATTGAAGAGCGTTGAACAAATCGATATTCGTTTAGTATCGTAATCAAGAACACAACAACAACATTTTTGTTCTCGTGCTAAAAATTTGTTTTGTGCGCTATAACAAGTCTGGCCGCCTATACCGCCTAGCCCAACCCACCCCACCCACACTCATACCCTCATCTCAATGCCACCATGTCCCGCATGTCGAACATGCCTCAATGGAGAACTTAAAGAGCACTCGAACAGCACTCAGCCGCAAACACACACACACACCAATACACACATCAGCACACACACTTTTCGATATGCATGTGTGTAATGCCTGATGTTTAAGTGGAGTTTGCTTTTGCTGCAGGTAGGCGAACTGGCAGCCAGGCAGGTAGGCAAGCAGGCATCACAGAATTTTTGGTAAAATGATTACTAAAGAAGGGGTAGTAGACACAATGGAAGTGGTAGAGGCACTGAGACGACGTGTCGGGCCAACGTCTGTGCTTTGCAGTACTTGTCAAGATTGAATTTGCAACGGATATATATTCCCTTTACTTTTTTTCGTTTCGTTTCGTTTCGTATTTTTTGCCAATTTTATTTTCAGTTGTTGTTGTTGTTGCTGTTATTGTTAGCGCGTTTTTTTTTGGCGTTTTTATTGATCAAACAAAACGGAGTCGCAAGTGGCTGCCAGTGAAGGTGTCATTGCTCAGCAGTGTATATGTATATAAAGAGTATATAGATATATAACTTAAGCTGAAACACGCGCAGTGCGCATAAATTGCATGATTTGTTCGGCAACTGTCATTCTGATATTCTTCTTCGCTTTTTTTGTATTACTTTTGTATTCATTGCTATTATTATTATTTCTAGTATTTCGCTAGTTGGCAGACAACTCTCTATGTCTGGTTATACAAATGGTTAGAAATTTTTCATTTTGTTGTGTGTGTTTTTGTTACTTACCGGACCAAACTGTTCAAAGTAGCTTTTGACATCCTCCAGCGTGGTGGGCGCCGAGAGGCCACCCACAAAGATTTTCTTCGTTCTCGTCACCATCTGCAATAGCACAAAAAAAAAAAAAACAATAGAGAAAACAGAGAAAATATCTTAGTAAAAGTATCAGCATAAATGAACGCGTAAAGCGCAAGTGGCAAATGCTGCTTAATTTAGCTGTAGCTTGGCATTTAAAAATGCATTTATGGTAAGTCGACGGGTTGGCTAAGGGGTGCAGAAGGGAAGGGAAGGGAAGGAAGCCGGTTTACCGAAAGTAATGGCTTGCCAGACAGCGCGGAGCCCGTAAGAGTTTTGCTTGCAGTGTTCTGCGTTGCAGTAACTTACGACACCAACTTTTGCTATGCGTCCACCATTTTGTGCACTTTATGTAGTAGCCGCACATGTGTGAGTGTGCGCGAGTGTGTGTGTGTGTGTGTGTGTGCAGCTGGCATATTTAAGCTGACAGTTTCAAGTGCCAACTTTACGCAGTTAGCGCAACAGCAGAAGCAGCAGCAGCAGCAGGAGCACCAAAAATGATGGCGAGGCAAAAGACGAGTGTAAAGAAAGAGAGAGAGAGAGCTGCATGTATGTGTGTGCGACTATGCAATGTGTATATTGCAACGCCAGCCTTTTTAGCCCGCAGGCAAGCGTAAACTGTTAACGTTAAGTGACGGCAGTTAAGCGACAGTGGGCCAAACAAAAATCTGCTCTATAAAGTCAACAAAATATAGAATCATTTTTGATAGAGCAAAGTTTGAGCTTTGGTTCACTGGTTTCAAAGTTGGTTCAGTTGCTGTTCGGAACATATGAACAATTAGGATTTGGCTAAAAGTTATTAGAAATCCAGAAACACTCACAATTAAAAGTCATTTTTAAAATGAAACTTTCATAAATGAAGTCATGTAAACAAATTCAACATTGAATATAACTTTGATATATTTTTGTATTATGCCGAGGTTCTTTTAACATTGGCTTTGTTTTTTGTAAGCTTTCGCGTTATATTTGTTTTTGTTATTGGCTTGGTTACGCAAAGCGTAATTTTCGTTCTTCTTGTTTTTGGCCCCATTGTCCGGGGTCTAGCTGTTGGGGCCGGATGAAGCTGATGACGCTGATTGCACTGAAGCTTGCAAGCTGCAATTTATGAGCATGGTACAGCACACAGACAACAGGCAGTAAGAGAGTGGTAGGAAGAGAGACAACATCTGACTGGGCTATACAGAAGATGTGGGATACGTCCGTTAAGGAAGCTAACGATATGTAACAGCGGTGCTGATGTTTCTGCTGTGCCAGCAGTAAAATTCATACAATGTCGTAAAATTAAAACACTTGTGTTGTCGCACCAACTCTCTCACACACACACACACACACACACACACACATAGACAGCAACTACAACAAATAACACTGCTACAACTACAAAGTTAGTCATGCAGCTTTTGGCAAGGCAAATCGCTTTGGCCCAAGTCCCAGTGTGTGTTTTGTGTGTGTGTGTGTTTGGCTGCACTTTACACAGGTTGGGCAAATACATTGCAGAGGTCTCGGTCTAGGTTTTGGGCCTGGTCGCTGCGGGCGAGCTGCTAACAATTTGCAAAAAAAAAAAAACTCAAAAATACAAAAAAAAAAGTAATACCAGCAACATTAAGTTGAGTGCGCTGCAAGAAAGTAGCAACATGACGTCCAAGACAAACGTTGAACTCAACTACTGCTGCTACTGCTCCGACTGCTATAGCCGGTCATAAGACATGACGCACAAAATTGCAACGTTGTTAAAAAGCGATTCGGAACAGCGGCTGCCAGCACTTTGTTTCCATTTCTCTTCCTTCCTTTTTTTTGTTGGTTCAAGTCGTCCGTCGCTAATCACTGCCAATGAGGCAGCTACTTAAACTAATAAACTGGCAATCAAAACGCACAACAGTCAAGTCAGTCTCTAAGTCGGTCACTTAGTCAGTTTGTCGTTGTGTCGTTTTCTTGCTTCGCAATGTCATCATCAAAGTATATATGTGTGTATACATATAGAGTTGGGAATGGAACACGCCCAGCGCTGATAACGAAGCATGAATCAAAAACAAAACACACCCAGCCGAAAAAGAATATAGAAATAACGTTAAAGAGAAGCAAAACTTATTAATGTCACAACGAATACTATATGCTCTTTGCGGTTCTTGTTTGACGAGTATATACGAATCGTGTCATAAAATATTGTCTTCTCACTGTAGAACAGAGTATATGGTATATGAACGAATACAAAAGCGAAATAGTCGCTGACTACGATTGCGACCTAGGCACCGAAACACGGCCGAACTACTAGCAGTGACAGACTAGAGCAACAATGATGATGATCGGGCCAAGGCGAATCCAAATGGAAGCACACACGCATACTAACGAAGTGACACGGCATTTCAACGGCCACCGCACAGCGCTGCACAGATTAGGAATGTCAATATTAGCCACACCGACTACGACTAGATGGTAGGGGTATGAGTATAAGCTGGTGTGGCTATTGCTTAAAGCTTCGGTGATGGGAATGACATATGGGGCCATGCCAACTCAACCGCTGCTCTGCCCTAATGCCAAATTTTGACAAATGACGTAAGGAGTGGGCGGGTAAGTGTGCTGGATAAGTGTAGCCAAGCCGGAGGCGTGCTCCACGACAGGTTACACTGAAGCTAACAAGACACTCGGCAAGTGCACAGATAGATTTAGTGGCAGATATACCCAAAAAGTGTTGTCGGCCAGCCGAAAGCAACACATTTGCTGCAGTTTGATTACGAAAAGGTGTTGCTGACAATTTTGTGAGGGCAAATGGTATGCGTTCAGATTGGAAATTCAAATCTAGACACAAACTGCTGTAAGCTTAAACGTAATTTGGATACCGTTTGCTGAAGATATATGGTTTAAATATGTTACTTTTAAGTTGGCGCATACACATTGTGTTTCTTAAAGTTCAGTTACATTTTAGACAAGCACTTTAATTTATACAGCTTAGCTGGCAAGTCAAATAAAACGAGAAAAGCCTCAAATTACTTGACAGTGCCTAACAAAATTAAGCTCTTCTCTAACCCTTTCACTCTACCCTTCTAAAATAGTTTAAGTAGTTCTATGACAAGGGTGTAACTGCCCAAAAAAATTTAAGAGTTTTCCCTGTCTCTCTGCGTTGCTGTGTGTGTGTGTGTGTGTGTGTGTGTAATAATTCTCTCAAAAATATATAGTTGCTGTCATTTCAGACCAGACCGCCTGCCTTAAGCTCGTTTTAATGGCCTGCCAGGTGGGTTGCTGTGGTTGTTAAGGGGTGTGCTATGGTATGAAGTTGATGCCGAAGAGATGGGAGAGATAAGGGAGTAGGAAATGCCCATCAAGCACCAACATTGCCATCATCATCTCCCCGACGTGAGGCTGTGTAGTGAAAGGGCAAAATCAATTTAACACTTTCAACTAAATTATTCATTTTGCATAATAATTTTCAAATCTGTCAAAATTTACACACACAAACACATACAAGTCTCTTAGTTGATACATTCAGCGTTTGTCGGGCGTCTGCACTTTCACACGCTTAGGATCGCGTTAGGAGAGGGAGTAGGCGAACGAGCTGGAGGGATATGTAAGTGGTGGGTGTGGTGGTGTTTTGTGTGTTGTGTGTGTTTGCCTGCAAAAAGCACTCAAATAATTCCCAGGCGTAAGCTAAACCAGCGCAAAAGTTGCCACGCTGCGCACAACAATAGCAGCAGCGGCAGCGGCAGCGGCAGCAGCAGCTGTGAGGGGTTGGGGGGTGAAGGAAAAAGTGAAAAGTGGAACTAAGACTAAAAAGTAAAACCCTTTAACCGAGCGTAGGCAACGGCGCCACGAAGCGAAGCGTCACAAATTCTGTTAAGCGAAAATTTCATCAACGGCATAAGGAAATTTTCCTTTTTCGCTATTCAGACGTGCCGTCGTCTCGCCTCTGCCTGGCCGTTCCGTCCGGTTCCGTCAGTGCGTCCTTTTTGGCGTTGTCAAAATGAAAGGAAAATGTCTCATAAATCCTTTTAATATTAAATGAGCTCGTTCTGCAACCCGCAACCCGCAGCCCGCAACCTCCACACCCCCACGTCCACCCCTCTTTGGCTCATTTCGCGCCACGCACACACTTAAAATTATGTGGCTAATGGGAGCAACTTGGCTGGAAATTGCACGAACCTGTCGTGAGTTGACATTGGCATTGCCATTGCCATTGCCATTGCCACACATGTTTCCCGAACAAAGCACTCCTCAATCCCTCAACTTTCCCAGCCTCTTTCGTTTACCAACATATTTGTATAACTGATTGTGGCCAGGGTAGCCTGGTTATATTTGGGTAAAACTCTCGTCGAATGTTTTCATTTTTCGTTTTTTGGGTTTTTGTGCAATTGTCATTAAATGTAATTTTTAAACCTGTTAGAACGCATGTGTGCCGTAAAAAAAAGGGTTGAAGGTAGGCTGGCCAGCAAAACCAGGCCCTTTTTCCCTTTATTCCTTTATATTTTTTTCCATTATTTACGCTCGTGTCCCCAAACATTTGGTTTTTATTGTCAAATTAGTCGGCAAAAGCGGGTTTATTAAAGTTGTTTTGCGACAAAACTCTTATGTTCCTATTATGTTATGTTATGTATGCTGCATGTGTATTAGAGTGTGTGTGTGTGTGTGTTTGTGTTTGTGTGTTACCAAAATTTGATGCGACACAAGGCGTTTACACGCCCAACTCCATTACCGCCCTCGGGCGTCAGCAGCACCAATCCAACCCCGCCTCTCTTTACCCTAGCGCTGTGTTTGCTGTCAGGCAACGACAACAATTTGTAACATTTGCCGCACTTTCCGCAAGCATTTTTGAATGCGTCAGTATCAGGTTGGGGGAAGCTACTCGTCTAACCCACTCAGAAAGCTTCAACATCATCCAAAGTGACAAATTATCCATGCAAATTTTTCAAAATGGCCGACGCAGGGCGAGGCGGGGTACAAATGGTTCGTGGGAAAAAAGTGTTGCATACTTATGAGCGCGAGGCGCCATTTGAAATATGAGCATTGAATGAAAGGAAAAAATAACTTTGACAGATACACACTCCCACGCTCACACACACACACACACATACACGTTTGCGTAATGTAATGCACAACAATGCTTAAAAGGCCTGCTGTATATGTAAAATCTAACAAGGATATGTTCTGCTTAGGACACGGTTCAAATGTCTCTCTAACTGTCTGGCTTGTCAGTTTCTGTTACGCTTTCTCTAGCTCTGTCTCTCTCTCTGCCTCTATCGCTCTCTATATATTTGTCTGTTGTTGTCTATGCATATTCGATATGCTCCATCAATGCCATTGTGCTTTTGTCTTGCTTTCAATTAAAGTGACCACACAGCGAGATAGAAGCTGTCCCCCACAGACTTATCTCACCGCTACCACCACCTTTGGTCTTGTTATCCCAGGATTGCTTGACCGAAAATTTGTGCAATTTCCGTTACTAATACTTTTTGGTCAATTTCCTTCACACAAATTCACACAAACACACACACACACGCACATGTAGAGTGAGAGAAGACACATCTACAGTGTGTTGATTTATTGCCCTGGCAAATATTTTGCGTCTTAATTTCGTTGATATTTATGCGGCAAATGTGTCCTTGTGTGCAGGAGCCAATAAACACGTTTGTGCCACTGACAAGGGATAATGGGTTTCCTGCCCATACATACATACATACATACAAATACATATGTATATTCGTCTGTAGTTGTGGGGCAAATCAGCATTTGAATATGCCCCTGGGAGTTGAAAGAACAACAAGAACAACAACAAGTAGCACCAGCAGCAGCAGTAGCAGCATCAAAAGGAATGCAAATCGTGTGTCCTGTCAGTCCTGTCCGGCTGCTGCCTCGTACAGAGCTTGTAAATCAAATGAAATATATTACGAGAGCCGCATAAATACATTTGAAGATTGATGTATAGCAACGAGGAGGGAGCAAACAACAACAACAAGAAAAAAAAGAGTTGAGAACTAGAATTTAAGTGGAAAATAAGGGGAGGGCGGGGGTAATGTGACGTGGAGTGGTGAGTTGAGTGACAAGCTTAGCTTTATTGGCATTTTAATGAGCTGCTGAGCAACGTAGAACTAACAAACGCAAATGGCGCATCCTTTGCAAATTGACTGCCACATTGAGAATAAGAGAAAGGGAGGGCGAGAGAGGGCGAAAGAAAAGACAGATATGCTGGACCAAGGAGGGAGTTGAGAGCGAAGCTTCGCCTTATTTATGCATAACAATAATGAATATTATACAACAAGCCCGAAATGTAATTCTGTGTAATTAATTATTAATTTATGCGCATACATTTAACTCACACGCATTGTCGTCGACAGCAACATGCGAGCAGCAGCAACAGCATGTGTGTGTAAGTGTATGTTTGTGTGTGTGTGTGTGGCATTGGCATCCTGGCACAATGGCGGCCTGGCGGATGCGGAAACTGTTTTGCTGCCGTTGATGCTGCCAAGTCATTGTTGTTGTTATATACTTGTTGTTGCAGCGACTAACGACCAGCAAAGTCTGCGCTTGTTGTTGTTGCTGCTGCTGCTGCTGATGCTGGTCGCATGTCGACATTGTTGTTGTTGTTGTCGTTCTAATGTTAAGTTGAATTGTCATTAAAATTGTCGTCCATAATTTCGACATTAAATACACATACACACACACACATACACGAACACGATGTATGTAAATTGTGTGAGACTTTTGCGACAACAGCATAAATGCTGCTGCTGCTGCATGTTGTGCCAGTGTCTAAGTGTGTGTGTGGCGCGTGGTTAAAAAGTGCCAACGCAGCATGTTTTCAACATTGTTTAAATTTATATGGCAGACAGGGACTCACACACAGGACACACAGAGGACGACAGCAGCAGCAGCAGCAGCAACAACTTGTGCTTAAAGTTTTAAATTTACATAACTGAGTGCAGAGCAAAGCAGAAGACAAACACAGTCGAAAGCAAACAGCACTGAGAGATGGCGAGAGGGACAGAGAGAAAGAGAAAGGGAGAGAGATGCAATAAGAGGAGAGAACAGAGGGACAGTTAGGTAGGTTTGGGGGCCAGTTACACTTATGACAATTACTGTGCTCATAAACTTCAGAGCTGCCCGGTCTCTCCAATCATCATTAGGCAGTGGCCATTACGTAATTATCGCAATCATAGCCAGAGTCAGAACAGAAAGGTGGGCATACATATATATATATATATATATGTATTTTTATATGTATATATAATTGAAATTTGTGACCCAAGACAATCAGAGAGAAAGATGTGAGGCGAAAAAAACAATTTGGAGTCAATTTCGATAAAGTTGTAGTGCTCAGTGCGAGCGAACGACTCTCGACTCTCGACTCTCGAATGTCGACTGTCGACTTTCATTTAACGCTAATCACTTGCAGTAACGAAACGTAAACGTAACGAACAAAATGAGAATTCCCGGACTACTTGGCTAAAATAATTTGTCTTCTTGTGGAACAAAGGCCACACACACACACACACAAGCTACTCCCTTTCTCTCTCTTTCTATTGGTATAGTTTTGTATATTTCTGTGAGTTTTGTGGGTTTTTTGGGGAATTTTGTTTTTGGCCAAGGTCAAATGGCAGCTGAGCGAGCTTAGGTGACGGTTTTGCTTAATTAGAACATTCATTAATCAAATCAAAACCATTTGCCGCCCCGTGGCAGCTAACAATATACAAAAGCTGTGTAGCTGTGTAGCAAAACAGACTCGACTCGAGAATCGGAGAAATGTTGCTTGGGCAAAAGCGGCCAGGAAACTTTTGGCGAATGGCAGCTAAACACGCACAAAGATATATACCAAGAGAATGGGGACAGAAGCGATGAGAAAAGCGAGTATAACCAAATAAATTCAGTCACATAGAAAAACGACAGACGGCATAACAAAGCGCCGAGATTGGGAGACGCAATGCGAAGGACGAGGCGAAAGCGAAAACGCGAGCAAAAAGCGACCATTAAAACACATTTGTGTATCTATTTTTAGGGGTAAAAGCAAGCAAGCGAGCAAAGCAACTCCAAAAACTCAAACAGCGGGCGGTAACCAGAATTGCTAAAAACCCCAAACCGAACCAAACCAAACCAGTCCAGCGAAACCCAAAACCATCAACAACAGCAACAACAACAAAGACCTTCTGAAATGGCCAAAACACCAACAACAGAATAGAATACAAAAAAAAAAAACCCGAAACGAAGAAAAAGACTTAAAACTACTTTAATTTATGGCGCACGCATTTCTGTGTTCAGTTTGAGTCCTGCGTTTTGTATGGGTTTGTGTGTGAGCTTTTTTATTTGTGTCTTGGACGCCGCCAAAGCAATCAGTCAACAACATGAGCAGGCAATCCAATTTAAAGACCCAACCGAACTCAAACTGAGCTCTGAACTCTACAGATTGTAATTCGTTTATACTTTAAGAAAATACTTCAACTAATCACCTAGAAACACGACAACCTAAAATGACTTTAAGTTGGCAAAGTTGGGTAGATGTAGTTAGCTATGGGTTAGTTATTCAATCTTATAAATATTTTACACACAACAAAAATAAAAAAGGATGGAATTTTTTATGTTAATACTAAACATAAACAAAACCTATAAAATAAATATTTTTATAGTCTTTCAAACAGCTTAATGGGTTTTTGATGGGTAAAGGCTGTGGTAAAAAAAATTCATAAAGTGATGATAAGAATAAAGCAGAGCGTCAGTGTTAAGGAATTTAACTTAAGTTCTCTTAACTCGAACACTACCAAATGCAGTGTAATTGATATGTCAGTAGAGTCCTTTTTGAGCCATTTGTCTTTGCTATGCAACATAGACATATTTTTTTGGTCGAATTTTTGTTACGTGTTTATCTATCCATCTCGCATTCATATAACATTGTGTTTTTTTTTTTAATTTGCTTGATGTATTATTGCTGTTGTTGCTAAAATGTAAACTTGTGAACTTGACTGTAACCTGAAAGTTGTGGCGAGGGTAGAGACTTTGAGGTCTGTCGCTTTATAATGAACGAAAAGTCAAAGCGATGTGTGTGGCTGTGACTTTTGCCTAGACTTTATAGCGCTGACATATCTCTAGCTATCTACCTCGCTTTCGCCTCTTGCTGTCCCTTTCGTTGGCTGCGGCTCATTCTGTGCCCTGACAAGCGGGTAAATTATGCATAAGCGCACTACCCGCCACATTATATGACGAGGCAGAGACGTAGATCGTAGATGTATATATGGCTGATGCAGCAGGCGGCTACCCAGGATTATGCATGACAGCCGGATGGGTGGTAAGCACGAGTGTGTGTGTGTGTGTGTGTGTGTGTATATGGCGGTTAGGCAGCTCTCTTGTCAACGTTCTCATCACATTTCTTCCGCACTTCAGTAAAACCGTCCCCATACCCATACAACGCACAAGCTCTCCTCTAAATATATTTATGCGCACTAAAACAAACAAACAGCAAAATATTTGTATGCTAAGCCAACACATGCGAAGGCAGCTGCCATTCGCCACCCCCTCAACAGCGAGCCGTGCAAGGCACCCCTGGTGCGGGGCAGATTCCGTCTATTGCGGCTCAAGTATTTTGCATTGCTAAGCAGAAATTATAAATCAGGGCAATTGTTGAAGATTTGCAGCCGCATAACAAAATTTGCGCCACACCGAGAACGCGAAAGAGAGAGAGAGAGACGGAAGGACAGAGAGATTCCAGATACCAGATTCCAGGAATCCGTATGCCCAACACCCAGAAACAGCACTAACAACAACAACAACAACACCAAAGGCACGCACACGCCTCGCTGCGGTTCTTTCGAGCTGGCTGCTTGTTGACTAACTGACTGACTAAGTGACTGACTGACAAACGGACGGAGGGACAGAAAACGCGAAACGTGCAGAGGCAAGCAAATACTTTGGCGCGAAAGGACCAAAGTGAAAATAAAAATAATACTAAAATACGTAAAACGAAAGCGTAAGAAAATAAATAAATATATATATATAAGAATTTAACGAATATGAAAACACTGGGTGTGTGTGTGTGTGTGTGTGTGTGTGTGTTTGCGGCGAGGGGTGAGAGGAGAAATGAGAGATGAGATGCGACTCGACGACTCGAAATCATAATTTAATTTAACGTATTTTTCGTTTACCCAAAAGACAAGAAGACGAAAAATCACACAGATCCAGATGGCAGGGAGGGAGGGATTTGGGCGTATGGGAGGACAGCAGGCCAGACAGACTAAGAGCAGCGGAAATAATGCGACGTTTAAAAGTGTAAAAGCCGTCAAGAAGAAGAGCAGTCAGCTGAAGAAAAAGCAGGAGCGGCAGCAGCAACAGCAACAGCAGCAAAAATAGTTACAGCAAGCAGGGAAAGAAATATGTTGAAGTCAATCTTTTTATTTTGTGTTTTTTATTTTTGGTTTTTCTTTTGGTGTGAGTCACTTTTGGTAATAGAATCGCGAAACGCTTTTCGCCAGCGATTTTAATTTTAGTAATGGAAGACAATGGAAAGACGGAGATGCCCGAAAACGAGACAGACAGTCGGACAAATAAGCTGCAGCTGCAGAGAGATAAACAGAAACAGAGAGCAAAGAATAGAGAGAGAGGGAGTGAGTGAAGGGAAGGGAAGGGAAGGGTAGGGGTATGTGTTGCCTCTTGAAGCTGAGATTTATTACGCCACGTTGCAGTTTGAAGTTGTCGGGCCACATAAATCTGTCAGGACAGCAAGCGCGGCGTCGACTGGTTGCATGGATTGCAAGTATGATGGGATGGTAAGGGGTAAGAGAAGGTGAGATTGTTATTGTTGTTGTTGTTGTTGTTGTTGTGTTGTGTTGTGGGATGAGCTGCAAAAATTTACACATGATTGTTATTATTTAACGTTGCTGTTGCTACTGCTGCTGCTGCTGCTGCTGCAGTTGCTGTCATGCGGTTTTTTAAACGATTTTTATTAGTGGCAGCGCGTAAAGCGGAAATAACGGCCACGCGCTGTAAAAGTAGACAACACACACACACACACACAGACACAGATGCACACACTGACACGGTGAATGCATTTTGCATGGCGTGCACGTAAATGACCGCCAACGATTTAAATTGTTATCCACCCTCTTCTTTTTTTGTGTATGCCTTTGCGTGTGTGTTGTCTGAAATCAAAATGCATTACGAATACGCAATAAAAATTACGTATACGTTATGTGTGATGCACACAACAGAACAGTGAACAGAGAACAGTGAACAACAACAGCAGAAGCGATTGCAAACTGGCGACTGCATTTTATGCGTGCCGCGCATTATCATTTAACATTTCCTGTGCACAAAACGGGCCAAGCAGGATGTGGCAGGATGAGGCCAGGTCGAAACCAACAGCATTCACAATCGCATAACGAATGAGCAATGGTGAATGGCATATGGGAAATGGGAAATGAAACGGGTTTGGGGCAACACTATTGATTGGCAATTGAGGCTAGATACTGCCCCCATGACCAGTGGTACTGCATAAAGTGCATAAAGGCAGCTTTTCCCCCTCTTGCCTTTTCACTCTCTGTGTGTTTGAGTAGCAATCAAATTAGAATTTCAACGGAATATTGGCAAGTTTTATTTGGTAAACAAGTAGAAAAATAGCAAAGAAATTGCGCAAATGTTTATTAAAAGAGCGCAAAATCATAAAACACAAAGTCTGCGAATGAACAAGAAGCAAATTCGAGCTCAGTTTACAATCGTATAAACCCAATCCGTTGTTAGCAAGAGATTTTTATGATCCAATACGCAGCTGACTTGGCAACGTTAAAAGTTGTTCTAATAGACAACAAACTGGAAAACTACAAGCAATAAAATCTTAAAGAATTTAACATTTTAGTTATTCAAAAGAGATTTTTGTATTTCCTTTCAAGGATACAGAAACTAAAAAGCAGTTCACAAATTATTTTCTCTACCCAAATTTACTTAAAAACATTTTCATCAAATACGACTCAAAGGCAAACGTTTTATTTTTTAATGCATTTGCTCAGTTGTTTCCGCAAGTCAAAAGACTGTTTATTATTATTGTTGTTGACAATATACATATTGTTAATGCACTTTTTAGTTCTCTCTGTCTCTCTCTTTCTCGTTCCCTCTCGCACGTTCTGTTTGTATGTGTTTGCTTATTTTCCCCACGCCAAAAAAACATCAAATATTTGCCTCCTTTTGGCAATTTTGCTTGCTTATATTTTCCATTTTTCTTCTTTGCCTCGACATATTTTCATATTTTTTTCTTCTGCTCTGTCAACTAATCATATAGAAAGCACACCCCACTGTCAAGCTGTTGCAGCGCCGCCCCGTTCCTTGCTTTGTTAACAATTTGGCACAATAATTTTGTAAATTATTGCGCATACGCCGCGTGTGTTTTGTCAACTCGAAGATGTCGGCTTTGTTGTGTGTTGTTGGTTTTTCTTTTTCGTTTCGTCGTTGTGGTTGTCGTTGTCTTGTTTTGTGTGCAAAGAGACTTTGCACTTTGGGGGCCAAAAGATTGCCATGGCCAGCTCATTTCCAGCGCAAATAAGCGTAAGTAAATTTATAAGACAAACAAACAACAAGAACTACAACAACAGCAATGGGCACAACAACAGAAAAAAAAAAAAAAGTATAAGAAACTTGCAGCAGCAGGACAGGTGGTCGCCAGGAGCAAAGAGAGAATGTGTGTGTAAGCTCCTGTCGTCACCGAGTCTAAAGCCAGGCCAAAGCCAAACAGCTTTAGGGGTCGACGGAGGTAGGTGAGGCGGCAACTTGGGCAATATTCATTCTGGTAGCAAACAAACACGCAGCAGTAGCAACAGCAACATCAACAGCAACAACTACAACTACAACAAGTATAATAACGCTTTGGACGCTGCCATTTGTGGGCAAGCAGCAGCAGCAGCAGCAGCAGCACCAGCAAAAGCAGCTGCCCACTCCTGACTGGCAACGCTAGTTGATGAACTTCGTGTTCAAGTTGTGTAGCACAAGAGTTGACGCCTGCTGCTGCTGCTGTTGCTGTTGCTGTTGCTGTTGTTGCTGCTGCTTCTATACCAATGCCGCCAGCTGTAACACTGATAGCAATTCCAAAAGACAACAAGAGTGAAGTGTGCGGGTAGGGGAGGTGTGTGTGTGGAAGAGGAAGGCGTCGCCTCAGCGCTTTTCGTGAGTTTTTTGTTTTTCTTTCAGTTTATTTTACTTTCGTGTGACGGCAACAACAACAACAACAACAGCAGCAGCAGTCGCCGCAGTTTCACTTGGTTTGATTTTATTATGTTTTTCTTTTGGCACCACCAGCGGAGTAACAGCAGCAGCAGCCACCACCACCACCACCAACCACTTCTCCTTCTCCTATACACACATAGTCTATGAGTTTGAGAGTGCAAAAAGTAAAGAAGATTGCTCTGCTTTTTGGCCACATGCTGCCAACTTCCTTCTTTATTTTATTTTATTTTTCTTGTGCTTTTTTGCTTGCTGCTGCCTTCTTTGTTATTTGACTACACATCGACATGGCAAGCTGCCGCTGCTCCACTCTGACCTTTCTTAAGGTTCGGGGCTCGTTTCCCTCTTTTACAAAAGCCGTTACAATATCAAGTTAATTGTTTGAAATAAGTGCCGCCCAGCCAACCGCCTATTCCCACCGTCCTCTTAACATCAGCTGCCTAGCTGGCTCTGGGGCCACGCCTACTCCCCCCATCAAAGAGGCTTTCTGCTGATGCTGCGGTTTCTTTTGTGCCCCCGTTTCTTGTGAGGCAAGAACTACCCACATTTATAGTGTTGCGGTCTCTGCTCAAACCCCCTTCGTTTTATTATCAACTCTTGTGTTGTCAACGCCAGCTGCCCCCAGTTTTCTATTTTTTTTTTTCATTGTTTGCTGTTGGGCGTTTCATGAACTTTTTCTGCGTTACCCTACCCAACCGAAAAAAAAAAAAATGTTTCTTTGACTGACTTTCGCCTACGTCCTTCGTTTCCATCTCTTTCCAGTGTATTTGAAGTGCACTTTTCCGTACAACTTGAAATGAATCTAATAACTTGACTGTCCGAACAGACACACACACACACACACACACACACACTAACATACAAACAGTAACAGAGAGTAGAGCACACGCCAAAAACAATAGTTTTGACCATGCCGCAAGTTGCGTTGCAAAGTTGCAAAAGCGGATTGTTGTCTTCGTTTTTCGCTAGTTTGTTTTCGAGTGCTTTGCCATCTTTTCTCTTAGATTTCTTCCTATTTTATTTTATTTTCATTTTTTGTTGTTCTGTGTTCTGCCTTCTTTGCAATTTTCTTCTTTCTTGCACTCAATTCAAATATAAATTTTTTTTCCCGTTCCTTTCGGTTGCCTGCTTAGTTTTTAAGTTGGTAAAGCAAAAACGTTAACAGCTCCATTAGTGCAATTTATTTGTCTGACGTTGCCACTTTTAACCCACTCACACACACACACACGCACACACATTTATATTGTTTTGCCTTTAAAGACAAAGGCTAAGGACAAAAGGCGGCTTTTGCTTTGCTTGTCAACTTGATTGTGTTTGCAATTTCATAAGATAACAAATTCTCCGGCCGACTTTTCTTTTGATTCTTTACTGTGTCTTACTGTGTTAGCCGCCTTGTTGTTATTTTGTTGATTGCCGCCGGTGGTTGTCACTTGGCGCCTGCTTCCTCTGCTAAGTAACTCAAATGGAATGCGTTTGCAAATAATAGGTGCGTGGGCGAGGGCGGGAGCAGGGGGTGAATGCCAAGTTTTCCATATAGATTGTCATATAAGTGTTGAGAACCTCATCATCTAGAATGCCTGCCTGCTGGCATGCCAAATTCAATTCACACTCTTACACACACACACACACATGCACACACGCATATAAAATACCCGTAATTCAACACCACGGCAGCGGCAAAGCTACTCCACTGACTGATTGGTTTTGCCAGCAATCTTCCGTCTACTCCCTGTTCCCTTCGCACCATTTTCCCCGTTTTCCCTAGGCACATTGAAATGAGCTAAAAACCGTAGAGCTTCTTCTGCGAAGCTTTATTTCTCTCTTCCTCTTGCTCTCTGAGATTTTGTAGCCCGTTGTCGACATCGACATCTCAAGCGGCTCGTTGACATATTTGTATTGTATTCAATCGATGAATTTCTGCCAAGCGAGCCAGCCAGGCAAAGCTAACGCGAAGTCAAGGCTGCTCTGGCTCGGCTCTTGCTGCTTTTACCCTTAGGGGAAAATGACTTATTTTCTTACGCACACATTTGTGAGGCAGCTCAACGCTTTCTGTCGACGCGCAAGCAGCTGTCCCGGCATGCTGCCTGCCTGCTTTCCATCGTTGGGATCCAGCTTGATTGCTTGTGCGTCGACATTCGTCCTGGCAAAAAAATACAGAAAAAAAAAACGAAAACAAAAACAAAAAGCAACAGCAGAGGGAGAGAAAAAAAGAAAACTTTTCGCCGCACACATTTTTTACTTGGCTGCCTGGCGTTTCCCGTTTTCCCGTTGATATTAAAATTTTAATAAACCCACGCACGCTGACTGCCTGCCAGAGCCCGTTCCCCGTTCCCCTTTCCTCTCTCACTCTCCCGTTTTTCACATTTGCTCATCTTCTGCTTGTTGCACTTGACGGAAACGCGTCAGTTGTGCTCCCAAACAGTTCCCAGTTTACACAATTCTCTCAGTTTTCATTCCCGAGTTATGCTTTTGTGTGTGTGTGTGTGTGTGTGTAGCACGCACATTTCGATGCGGCGACGCGTAAAACGAATACGTCGTATTTTGTATGATTGCCACAACCCAAGCCCCTTACCCAACCCCACCCCTGCCGCTGACGCTGCCAGTGTGTGCTCATTGCCTTTGTGCTTGTGATTCTTGAGTCCCCAGCTGGGGGAACTGACAATGCCAGCGATTTTTGTGTCGCACGTGAAACATGTTGATAAATCAAATCTCAACGCAGTCAATGCCAATGCCAATTTGGCTGACAATTGCTTTTGGTTTTTGCTTTTGATTTGCGGCTTCCCATCATACAATTCTGTTTTTCGTTTCTTTTTTTCGTTCTTGATTCTCTGAGTGCTTTGCATCTGCTTGGTGGCTAATTGCTTGTGGCTACCCTCTCATTCACTCATCCACTTTACTTCACACAAACACACACTCACACACCAATACCAACATTAGGCACCCGCATACACACATGATGCCTGAGCTTCATTGTGACAGTTTTATGGAGCAAGGAAGGCGTCGCCTAAGCCCCTCAAGCAGCGCTTAACGCCAGCTGCAAAAAGGACCAACCAACAAACGAACAAACGAACAAACTCTTGGACCAGCTGACTGACTAACTGACTTGTTGTTGGCTTTGTTTGCGTCTGTCTGTGTGTGTGTGTGTGTGTGTGTGTGTGTGTGTGTAAGCAGTCGGATGAGCTGTGTTATACGCCAGCTGATCCACTCGCAAATACGCCAAAGTCAACAAAATAGCATAGCACCTAACACCATTAAGTAGCAGTCGAAGTAGGAAAAATAAAAGAAATACACAAATGTAGGCGCCACTTGAGGCTATTATTGTTATTCAATTAGCAAGTGTGAGTTCTTTGGGAAATGGAATAATATTTAAATACATAATGTAAAAGCATTGAAATTGAATTTTCAAGTGAATTAAATCTATTCAATTATTAACAGCAAGCAGCCTTAATTTGCCAACATTCCAACTAGAGAATAGGGCTTTTACTGTCAACCCACATAAGCCATGTAAAACCCATTATAACAACTATTACTCATCGATTTTTATATTTTGTTTATTTTTCTTTGCTTTCTTACTGCTGTGGGTAAAGTGCGACATTTGTTAATCCGAATTCTACTACTGCTGCTTAGGTTTTGTCACTATAAATTGGCTTTGCGGTTCGTTTGGCCAGTCCGAACCAGATGCGAATAAGGCTTAAAGCCTTCAAGAATAACAAGCGGTAGGGCTAAGAAAACGAATGGACGGCAGCAAACGGCAGCAAACTGCCAAAATTAAATCAAATCAAATAAAATAGTTAGTAAATAATAAAACAGTCGAGAGTCGTGTGCTGAAGTGGATGGCAGTTTAATGCTCGTTTACGTTTGCCTTGGCTTTTATGGCCCAGGCCATAGACGAGAATTTTATTATACTTCTCGTCTTTTTAGATCTGCCTGCATTTCTTTCAACTTGAGCAAGGCGGCTCAGCTCAGCTCGCATTGGCTTGGAGCAGTCAACAAACCATTAAACTCAAGTGTTTACCACAAACCCAAAGTCACTAGACACAAATCTAAACTGGCAGTTAGACAAGCACCAAAGACGACGACGACGCCCAATGCTCCAGCTACGGCTCCAGCGGCAAACCAGCTAATGTGGCTTACGACTTTTACGAATGCTACTCCAACACTACCACTTACAAACAGACATCATCAATAGGTGTGTGTGTGTGTGTGTGGATGTGCGTGTAGGTGGTGTCCTGACATTTACAGTGCACACATATTGCACTACTTGAGAAAGCGAGCGAGTTACTCAGAGAATGAATGAGTGGTTGTGGTGGCGGGGCGGCAATATATTTATGGGGCAGGCATCGTTGTTGGAATATTTGATGAAGATTTGGCAGTTAAATTTAACTGACAACTTAGGCATTGCTTAAGTCTAAGCTCTGCTGATAACATATGAGCGGATTTGCCAAGCGCTGCTATAAAAGATATCTAAAGATAAAGTGGCGAATACTATCTATAGAGCCATAAAGGCGTTGAAATGAAGCAGCTTTAAAGGTAGAGGTTTTTTTTCGTTAGTAGATAGATAAAATCCTTAAAACGTTAGCTACAAGTTGATTAACTTTTGCACTAGTAACAAACAGATATCAAACAGCAGTTCTAGTAGTTACAACTTTGTTGATTTTAAAATGTGACCTACACGCAAAATTGAGCAAGTTTTGTTAACAACTTGCGTTCAGTTTAATGGCTTCAAATAGAGTCATAATGCCGCACATTTATCAGACAACAGCTGTAGGCTATCTAGGACGGTGTAGGAAGTTGGGTTTAGAGCCCTAAAAGTAAACCGCACTATAAATACTAACATTGATATTTCAACTTATTTATGGCCACTTTTCGATGAGCCTTTACTCGTGCTTACAGCTGTGCTATAAAATTTATGGCTTACCAGCAATAAGTGGGAGAAAGAGCGAGAGAGAGAGAGAGAGAGTACTGGGGGAAGAGGGTGCCGGGAATAAGGAAGTCGCATTTGAGACACGCGAATTGTGTACGCGCGGTGCGTAATTATTTTTATGACATTTTTTTTCTCCCCTTTTTTCTAAGTGTGTGCAGGTGTGTGTGTGTGTGTGTGCGTTGCTAGTGCTTTGTCCTTTTTGTCCGAGGCGTTGTCGTCCGTGTTGAAGTGTTGGCGTTTGCCAAACAAATTAAAAGCAAATTATAAGCAACGATATTATAAACAAGAACGCGAACGACGTCAGAAAGTGGAAACGTTGCACAACAGTTTTAGATCCAGCCGGATAGCAAGGATAGCTGGAATTTTAATTTCTGTGTTCTGCATTCAGTTCTGTGCCCCCTGGCTGCCACTTAAAACGATTTACTTGCCAAATCTTATAAACGACACGTTGTAATGAACGACTGAATGCGCACAGGTGAGAAACGTGTGGCACCTCAAACAATGCCGGGGGATGCAAGCAGCGCTCCCCTTATATACATATATATATTTCTTTTTTGTATTTTTGTTTTTGTTTTTTAGAGCTGGGTGCGAAACGTGCCTGACGTTGGACATAAATTAATTTATTGCGTGCGAAGCGAAATATGTAAAAATAATTGCCAAAGGAGAAACAAAGACGACGACGCAAAGTAAAAACAAAAACAACAACAACAAAATGGTACAAAAATAATTCATATTGCATACTTTTTTGGGCAGGGGTCGCGGTAAACTTTCACATTCACATTAAGCTTGCCAAGAAAACATTAATAATTAAGCAATGTCTTAAGTTTGGTAGAGGGTAGGGGGAAAGGTTCTGGTTTGGAGTTTGGGTTCCTGGGTACTTACAACGAGTTTCTTTGTTGGAATTGTGGCGGTGTGCGCGGACAGCGGCGTCGGCGTCAGTGGCGGCGCTGCAACGGCGGCTGCTGTCACTGGCGGACTAATCGCTTTAATTGTCGCCGGCGCTGGCAGCTGTGGCAACGGCGGAAGCGGCGGCGGCTGCTGAAATAACTCCGCTGGCTGCTTCACGTAAAACAGATTTACTCCAAAGTGTGAAATTTTGATTGAATTTATAGCAACACTGTCGACAGGAAAATCTGATTTTAAGCGCCGAACAAACCGTCGGCCTAAATCAAAACAGCACGTTAACGCTTCTTGCTTTTGGTATGATACAAATGTTTTGTTTCTGGCTTGCCGCTCAAACACTTTGATAACTGTTTATTATTGTTTTGTTCGCTTTTGTTGTTGTTTGATGTGTTCGATTTTTCAGTTTTATTGTTTTTTCGTTGTTTTTATCGCTATGTTTCACAACTAATTGAGAAGCTCTTGAAATTGCCGTTTAACTAATTGCATTTGTTTATGTTTTGTTATGTTAATAATTCCTTTACACTACTAAAGCTCAACGTTAGACAGCGCGTTTTAGCATTTAGAAATTGTGTCCTGCTAAATGATTCTGCTTGCCTCTCTACCTTATTGCGTATCTGATTCGATTCGATTCGATACGATACGATTCGTTTTGACTTTTGTATGTTTTGTTGATTACACTTGAACGCGTTGCGAATCACGTGAATAAAAATCTCGCTACTGAGTTTAACGCGTTTGCTCTTGTCTACCGCAAAATATTCGCCGCTATTGACAATAAATTGAACTCCTGTGTGTGTGCTTGTTGTTGAATTGATTTCCTTGTTGTTGTTGTTGTTGTTGTTTTACTTGTTTGGAGAGAAGAGCTTGACTACAATTGCTGATTGCTGTTGCTTTGCGCTTGTTGGTTTTTGCTTTGTTTTCACTAGGCTACTTTTGCACGGCTAAGGAACAGAACGCAACGACTGCTGGACTCGCTTGTCTGATAACGACTGAAGGACTCTCGCGAATTGCGTAGGATTTTTAGCAAAAGCGAAAACTCTGCCACCAGCACCAGCACCAGCAGCAGCAGCAGCAGCAGCTACGGCAACGTTGACGTCGACAGCGACGGCGTCCTGGCAGCGGCAGAAGCGCAGAAGCATTACAACAACGGAAGCAACTAACAGCAGTGCCACAGGCAGCACAAGAGAGAGAGTGAGCGAGCCAGAGCGAGAGGGCTAGAGGGTGTGTGAGCGAGAAAGCGCGACACTGAGAGACTGAAACGTTGACTGAGAGAGCGAAGGCTTGCAGTCGTGTACACCCCCGCATATTGTTGTATGCGAACGAAGCGAAGACTGTTAAAAACTGTTTGTTGTAGCCGTACTATATGCGGGCCAGTTGGGCAGGGTTGTCAGGTTTCTGTGTGGTATACTATGTTAGCTTAGGAACTATTAGGCATTAATTATGATCAGTTTAATACATACATATTTGCAGTTCTTATATTTTGTAGTTAAATTTTATATATATTGCTTCTATAAGCTTTTAACAGATATAATAAATATATATATTGAAATTCTAAAGCATTTATTACAGCAACTTAAACTAGTTTGTGTTAAAAATGAGTATTGCGCCTTTTGGGTATGCAACACTTTTTGGATATGCATCTAAACGAAAAGTACCTGCATCGATCGATGCTGTTAGCTCTGTTGGTGGGATGCTGTTAGTCACATGCAGCTTTACTTTAACAGTCAACCCCCAACCCTTTTGACACAAGCAGCATCAGCTTCAAACCCCCTACAGCACCCCACCGCGCCATGCCTAGTCGGTCGCACAATGTTGCAATCACACACAAAACAGTCTCTAAAAATTCACTTTCACAAACTGAAATGACTTAACAGAGAGAGCGCTAATTGCAACAGGAGAGCCAACATACATACCTATGTGTGTGTGTAGAGTGAGAGACAGAGAAAGAGAGAGCGAGAGAGAGAGAGACTGCGTAAGAGCGAGAGAGCAAGCAAACGCTGCTTGTGCTGTTGCTGTTGCTGCTACGGCTACTGCTGCTTGGAGAGTTGAAAAATCTACGCGCGTCATTGTTGCACCTTTATGTTTGTTTTCGTGGGTGGCTCAAGCGCACCGCACAGCAGTTAAAAAGAGATGCGAGATGGATGGTTGGGAATGGCGCAAACAAACAACAATAGCAGAATTGTAACCTCTATAGAGGGTGTCCACTGCCTTCTGCTGCCCGCCTGTTGTTGTTATTGTTGTTGCTGTTGCTGTTGTAGCTTTTAGGCCTGTAGGCGGCCTCTTAATGATGTTCTATGTTGCACCTTTGGCAAGGTGAGGGAGGCTCTTTTGTGCGTAACAGTTATGAATGCTGCTGTTGCTCCTACAAACTACTTTGAATAGTTTAATAATTAATCGTGCGTCATTATCAACAACGATGATGACGATGATGATTATCATCAAAGGCAACAACATAATTGCCATTGTCCCTAAACACACACACACACGCACACTCTGATTGTATGCGTGTGTGTTGGTGAAAGTGTCAACTTGACATTGCCTGGAGTGCACGCGGCACCGCTCACACATAGCAGCACACACACATACATATGCGGCGCGGCAGTTGCGTCAAATATTTTGTTGCCTACCGCCCCGAAGGCAGAGCCTTTTGTTATTGTTGTTGCTGTTGTTGCTGTTGTTGCCCTCCGTTTGCTGACAACGCCAAAAAAACGCTCGCAGCGTCACTTGTCTGAGCGAAATTTCCCTCGAAAAATGTGCCACAAAACGACTCTTTCGCTCTCACTCTCGCTGCGTCGGCGCTGTTGCTGGCTTTACCCCAGTTTCGCAGTCAGCGGCAACAGCGCTGTTGACGTCAGCTGCGACAGCGACTGCTGGCTGCTGGCTGCCATGGCAGCTTTATCAGTGCCATGAAATGTTGTTCCCGGAAAATAACCCAAAGGAAATGCTCTACACACACACACACACATACACACGCACATATGTGTTTGTGAGCAGCAGCAGCAGCAACAGCAGCAGCAGCAATAACTGTGTAGATGTAAATCCTGGTTTGTTTCATTTGCCGATTTGGAAGCTGCTGCCGCTTGCTGCTTGCCGCTCGCCGCTTGCCCCATGCCAATGCTCTGGCGAGCTCTGCAGCCGGCGGCACTAACTTTGTACGCTTGATGATGATAATAATGTTGCCCCTTTTGGCTTTTGCCAGGAACCAGGAGCCAGCCAGCCAGCCAGCCACAAAAGCCAGACATCGTCTATGGAAATTCGTACGCCGATTTTCGAGCGATTGCAATTGATTTGTAATGTATTTCATTGTTGTGTGTACGAATGAGTGTGCGTGTGTGTGTGTGTGTCTGATTGTGTGTTTGTGAGTGTGTTTGTGTGTGTGTGCGTGGGTGAGGTTATAAAATTTGTATTGATTATTTCGATTGGCTTTGTTCGCTGGCTGCGCTTTGTTCGCCTCATCTAATGATAGCTATGGGGGCATTAAAAATGTCAAAGCTGACATTTTTGCACACTACAATTGTTTGGGTAATATTGCTTAGAATAGAGAAGGGACGGAACTGTTTTGGGGAGGGGAGGGGAGGTGTTGTGTAGGGTGCTTAGGATTAGTACTAGTGTACAAATAAATAAATAAATAAATATATATATATATAAATGTAGTCGTTTGTATGTGTGTGTGTGTGGTGTGTGTGTAAGACTAACGCCGCCTAGACACGCATCTTAACTGAAGTAGAGAAGCAGGATATAGAGAAGGAGCCAGCTCGACGACTGGGGAGTTGGCATGTGTACAAGTCAATTATGGGTCAAAATCCACACAGGAGTTGTGGGCATAGCCAAAAACACTTGACGCTCTCTCACTGAGCGCTGCTTGCTGCTCGCACAATTTTATGAGGTTCCTTGGCTATTGTACGATGAGAGATGTGCGCAAAGGGGACCTTAAGAAGAAAAGAAAATGCTAAGGATCCTGTGTGTTGCAAATGAAACATGTTTGGTTTTATCGCATTTATTGACGACTCCATGGGGACGCTTTCGTTCACTCGCCTGCCAGTCTGCCACTCATACAGTCAGTCAGTTAGTCCGTCAGTTCGACAAGATCAAACAATGGAGATGCTTTTGCTGCTGCTGCTGCTGCTGCTGCTGCTCCAGATGCTGCCTGTTTCCCCTTTCCTTGCCGTTCAAATTGCGCTATCGAGCAGCTCAAAACAGCCACATAAAAAGATTATGTTATGCATGTATGTCTGTGTGTGTGTGTGTGTGTTGTTATGGGAAATCTAGGCTAGGTTATTGTATGTATGGCTTGTGAAATTCACTGTGGCAGGGGTATGGCAACTAAATTCACTTAGAAAACCAATTCGTATGCGAGTGTGTTGCATGAAAATATGAGAAAACTTTTGGATTCTTTTTTCATATTTGAAGAATGTAACAACGATAAATACTAACAGGAAGGGCAAGCAGCATTTTGTAATAGTTGAAAATTAGATTTCCATTGAAATTTGCTCAAGTTTTGCAGCTTTATTCTGTAGTAGCCCACTTGTTGACGTATACGCAATATTAATTAGAACTACAAGGGTTCTCTCCAGAGACAAAGTTAAGAATAGTTTTTGAGCAAATCATGAAAACTTCATTTGAATTCAAATAATTATTGCAATGTTAGCCGTTAAAAAAGAATGTTGCTTTCTATTCTGTCTAAACGAAATCTAAAAGCACTCAAGTTGCGTTAAGCCACAAAACAATACTTGATATGAATAACTTATTTAGTCTTTCCACAGGCTGGCTAGACATCTACATGACTACTTAACATTCTCGCATACACTTGTGCATTGTCTAGCTTGCTACAGCTCGCACAACACCTCCCCTTGCCACCCACTCTCTCTCTCTCTCTCTCTCTCTCTTTTATACACACAAACACATACTTTAAGCCAGTCAGGCAAGTAACTGCTTGTCCCCCTTTGAACCCCACCGCACACCCAGTGCCTCTGTCCAGCAGCAACATTTAAGCAATTTCGCTTGTTAAAAGCTTACGCCGCGCACTTTACTTTAAACCACACTAACAAATGCCACTTCATTCAGCAGATATTTGCGGCCAACAACAGCAGCAGCAGTACTAGTGGCAAAAACATAGCGCCACATACACAAACACATACATATGCGAAATCACACACATCCTTTTGCCATCAATTCTCTAAGCACAAACAAACAGGCGAGCCACACATTCGCACACACACACACACACAAACACACATATGGATAGTGAGATACTCACACACGCATGCAGCAACACGCAAAGCTCTTTTCACTACAAAACGGAAGTACATAGAAGCAGCAGCAGCAGCCAAAAATACAAAAAAAAAAAAAAATAGTAGAGGAGTAAAACACATACACACGCACACACACACAGACAATGGATGGAGGGAGAATAGAGACTAGAGCTGGGAAAAACCTGCGAGCTTATAGAAAAATACTGTGGCAGAAACTACACACACACACACACTCGAAGTCGAGCAAAGCAGCGCAAGATATTCATTCTATCGTAAAATAGGTAAGCAACAGCAGCATTTGTATATATGTGTGTGTGTGTGTAAAAAACAAGCGCCAACGCTCTGGTCAACGGATAACAAAACATAAATAATAACGACAGGAGCAGAGGTAAGAAAGGGAACCTGCACACACAAGGTAATGGCAGCCAAGGCTGCTGGGAACTGCCACAGAGGCAACAACAGCACCAGCTAAAGATATTTTTCCAGGTAAGCATAACCATAGCCTAAAGCAACAAACAACTACCAAAAACGAAGAAAAGCAAGGCTATGGGTAACTGAAAACTAGATGAGATCAGTCAAGTTAGAATTGCAGAATACCTCTTACTAATCACAATGGGGCGAAGGGTTGAAAAAGGCAAACAAACAACTTTAAAGTAATGCAACAAGTGTTGGCAATGCTTAAGAAAAAAGTTTTCCAAGTTACTTTAAACATATTTGCCTGCAAAAAGCGTTTAAGCTCTCTTATTTTTAAGTATTCTATCAAGTTTTGCGTTGTTCACTTTGAAAGCTCTTTAAAATCAAAACGTCAATTCTTTTAAATTGTTAAAACTTATGGAAAAAAAAGAATGAAGAATATTTCTCTTGGCAATAGCAAAAATGTTGTTGTTGCTGTTGCTCTTGGACATTTATAATGCATAGTGGGCCAATTTCAGTTCAATTTATTTCTGTTTGCCTGAGCCTTAACTCACTTCCTGGATCCTGCTGGGTGACTTACTACCTAACAGGCCATCGCAGCCATAATGGCCACGTCGTATCGGTTTCCTGAAAGATGGAAAAAAAAAAAACGCGCCCGGCCAATGCCAAAAACTGGCAACCTCAGTACAGGAAAGCGCCAATGCCATGGAGAATAATGTGAATGCGAACAACGCGCATATAACTCATTTATTTATTTACTATACATACAAACACACACATAAAAGCATATGCGATTCTCTATATATATATACATTTTGCTATTCATGTGTGTTTGTGTTTGTGTGTGTGAGCTTGCGTGCAGTGAAGCTTGAGTTTGATTTAATAGTTTATTAAGATACGCGCAGCAAGTGAAGATTAAGGCGATGAGGATTCGCTCGAACGGTGGTTGTTTTGGCGCACTTAAATGTGACGACCACTGGATTTTGGCCTGTGGTTTATGGGCTTTAAGCAGTCGGCATAAATAGATTTTGTTGTTGTTGCTGGTTTGTTGCTTGGTTTGTTGGTGGTTTGTTGTTGGTTTGCTGCTGCTGCTGCTGCTTGTGAATTGCGAGCATTTTGAATGTGTGCAGAGATTGGAATTAAAGAGTCATGGAGTATATAGATCTCATTAGTCGTATGAGATAACCATAATAATTTAGCTTATCCAAGCAAATGCGTAAATGGTGTGGAACATTGCAAAATGGACGACGGTTGAACATAATACAAGAAATAATTGCTTAATACACAATTACTTAAACAGCAAAAGTCTACGAAGTATGTGTGAAATATTCAATTTGCTTTTTAAACACTTCAACAATTTAATAGTTTTAATTTATTGCGTCTGCTTGTAGCAAGAAAAAAACCGCATTTATTTAGGCAATAATATGGTATTTATATGCAATTTATGGTATATTTGATTAAGTATTTATCGCTTCAGACAATTTGGTATTTAACATTGAATATTTAGCTATTTATTTGCACATATCACATATCAAATAGCACTTTTATTGCACAATTTTCATTGCCGTCGTTTTTGCTGCCAACTCATTTTAAAAGCCCATAAATTAATATTTTCACGCTTTAAATGCGTGAACACACACACACAGAAACACCCTTAAATACGCACACACTTGTCTACATATACGTATGTGTGTATGTGTGTGAGTTGGCAGCGATTAAAATTGCTGTTAATGACAAGCGAATGTTATAAATTACAGCAATGAAGCAATTTTTTGCTGTCTGCCTGCCTGACATGGCACCGGGGCTAAAGTTGATGACTGTCTGTGTGTTGGTGCCGTGCTGGTTTATGCGTGTGTATATGTGTGTGTGTGTGTGTGTTTGACTGCCTGTAGCAGACACAAAGTTTGCCTAATTATTTAAGATCAACGCTACAGCTGCCATTTCAAGTCAACGACAAGAAAGCAGCCAGAGCAGCAGCAACAACAAAAGCAGCAGCTAAATGCGGAAAGATGAAAAACCAAACAATGAAAATTGAACTCCGTTGTCGCTGATGAGGCAGCATCCAATGGATGGCAAACGAGGAGGTCGGCTCTTTGATAATGATGTTGTCTCTGTTTCAGCTGTTATTAATGATGCCCCATATGAGACACAGATAGAGAGAGAAGCAAACAGAAAATGGACATACACCTAAAAGCTTGGGCTCTAAATTGAGGTTGAGGTTGTGCCAAACCAAATGCTGGAGAAGAGAATGAATCGAGTCGAGTCGAGATGAGTCGAGTGGTTTGAGTGTATCCATTGCCTTAAAATTATGCGCCATATTTTCTGTCAGCATTTTGGCTCGTCGCTTAGGCGGATGTCGGATGTGGTGGCCCACCAGCTGAGCGAGAGGGCTGCCGGCAGGTGGGTTTTGATGTAGGCGCTGTGGTTAGCGTTAGCTAGCGCCAGAAATGAACGATTGAACCCACAATACGGCACAACGACAACATACTTAAACACACTCACACACACACACACACGCACACGGAGAAATCAATGTGTGTGATTTGCCAATTATGTGGGTTATACATGTACGTCAGTCTGTGTATGTGTGTCTGTGGCTGCGTTTGGTTCGTCATTAGCGCTGTTTCCATTTCCGGCAGACAGAAGCAAACGTAGCAGCAGCAGCATCAGCACCATCAAACCGATGAGAAAAGGAGGCTTTATCCGTAGAGTTGGTGGCATTGGTTGTCAATTTCATAAGCAATTTACGCAGCGACAGAGTTTGATTTGCCAACTGTTGATGCCGCCTCGCGTCAATTGGCAAATAGGCCGAACGAGTGATGGAGAGGAATGAGTTGAGTGGAAGCTATGCAAATGGAAATGGGTAACTTCAAACTGTAGATGCTTTGAATATTTGACTGTTTACCCATCAACGCCGGCGCCTAATTAACTAATTTTGAAGCCGAATGGCCCAAAACCCATTGGATAATGACATTATGGAGGAGCGGGGTTAACTCCATCGTCATTGCCAACATTCTTGCTGCTGTGGCTGCTGCTGCTGCTGCTGCTGTTGTTGTTCTTGTTGTTCAAAACTGATGCGTTGCGCCATTGTCCTAATTATTGTCCTGCCATAAACAACTAACAGACACAGACACAGAGCAGAGCAGCAAGCAGCAAGCAGCAAGCAGCAGAGCAACAAAGGCAACAGCAACAACGTTGTCGAACGATTCACCCTCACAAGCAGAGCAAGACAAAAGTAATGGCCGCTATAATTCACAGTTACTTATTGTTTATCTGTTCGTTTGCTCAGCTCGATGTGCACCATAACTTAAATGGTCGCAACAGCAACAGCAACAGCAAAACTAACTAGAGATGAGTGTGGCACGAATCACGAATTAATTAGACAATGCTCCACAATTCAAAACACAATATAAATAATGAGTAAGTTGTGCGAGATTGGTTTCGGAGAAACGAAATAAATCTGGTTCACAAATTTATTTGTGTCTTAAACGAACTGTCTGTGACAAAGCCATGTTGTGATTCTACTTGAATATTTTTAAAAGTATTTTAAACCACTCCAATAGCATCTTCAAAACCTCTCACTTACAACACGCTGCCATCGCTAGGCTAACAAGGAATTTCTCTCCTTCAACTGCTAGCCATATTCGCCCAGTGTTCTTGTGTCCTTTTGTGAAAATATTTGGTTCGATTTTATGGTTTGCAAAGGGTGCAAGATATTTGCTACGTTTTCGCAATGCTTTCGCATCTCTGAAGATCTCATTCTCTGGCACTGGCTCTGGCTCTGGCGTTGGCCTGTCTCTGTGATTTAAATGATGCGAATTAATTTGAAAATTTTCAATGCTTTGTTGCAAACCTGGCAGGAACGAACGAACAAACAAACGGCAGTAGTAAATGTTTAAAGCGGCAAACAGGGCCAAGGAAAATCACAGCACATACATATACAAATAACCAAAAAAAAAAAAAAATACCCCAAAATAACGAAAAACAAAAAAAGATGAAGAAGTGAACAAAAATCCGTTACCATAACTATGTGCGGCCAGCAAAAGGAAACGAACAACAATGCAACAACCAGCCAAAAAAAAAAGCTGAGACCGGGACTCACGAGCAGATTGCACAGCAACGAAATAAAAAACAAGAGCATAGTTGAAGAGCAGGAGGCAGGGGCAGCGAAGGCAATGGGAATGGCAGTGGCAACAATGAGCTGCAACCACATTGGTGGCAAACTGGCTGTTGGGGCATTGGGCAAAAGTTTAAACAACTATTTATTATGAAATACAACAAAAAAAAGTGGTAGGGAAAAAAAGAAGAGAAACTATTTAACACACATTCGCGCACACACACACACACAGCTACAAATGAAAACAGACAACAGCTGAACGCGAAGGCGGAGGCATCCATCGGTGGCGACTCACTGCGGCAAGCCTTTGAAGCAGCAGCTGGAATCCAAGTGGGTATGAGATTGAATGAGTGTGGCCCATCCATATCAGCCATCCACATCCATACATATCCACTTGGCGGGCAAAGCCGCGAGCGTCAGAGAGTTGAAGCTGGTGAAGAGCTCTGAAGTACCAAAGGAGCAACTTTTACGTGAAAATGTTCAAAATTTAATCAAATTAAAGTGAATGCGCCGCAGGCGAACATATTTCGCACGCGCCTGGCGAGAAGCAAGAGATGCGCCGCCGACACCGACGCCGACGCCGCCGCCGCCAAAGCCTGGCCAGGATGTGGCATGAGAGGCTGAAGCAGAGGCCCAAAAGAACAGGAAAAAGGTGAGGCAGCGCGCAAGTTTAATATGTAAATTGTTTTTGTTGCTTGATGTTGTTGCTTGTTGGCGGTGGCGCTGAGAAGGGCTGGGCGGCTGCTATAGCTCGACATTAAGTGGTTATCATAGCCATTTATGAGGCTGTTAAAAAGTATCTCATTAAACATAAATGGGCAAAGCGGCAGGCGGAACGGCAAATGCGCAAACAACACTCAACTAGAACGGGATAATAGATACTCTAACGGTAGAGCGATAGACAGAGAGAGTGGTATACTGGTTTTTCATGTAAATCGTGGTGGGAGGTGCAACAAAATTAAAGCCAAAACTATTTTACGCTGCGACAACAAGCCACAATCGAGATTGCAACCACCCACAGCTCTCTAAACTCTAACTTTCATATATACAACAATAACAACAAAAACAACAACAACAACAACAGCAGCAGCAGCAGCAGCAGCAAAAAAAAAGGGACCCGGCACACATTCTAGCAAAATTCCGTTTACCTGTCAAACTTTTGCCATTTGTGGCCAACATATTTTGAAGTTAGCCCCAGCGTGCCACACACCACCCAGTTTAGCAGCAACAACAGCATATTTGTTGTCCCCACCTTCTGCACCACACCGCATTTAAGTTAGAGACAGAGCCACGTTTATGCCTAAACTTTGTCAATTATTTGCGGATTTAACATTTGTTGCTTATGTGGATTTTGATTTTTGATTTGAGTTTAAAAAGGCATCGAGAAAACAACAACAATTTGCATTAGAATTAAGCAAATTGTTAAAAAGGAATTTTGTACAACTTAAGCATAAGCTGTAGTTTCTTATGAACAGCATAATACCTAAAAACAAGTAGTGTATTACAGAAGCAAATGTGATTTAAAGCCAAAGATTTAAAAGTTTCAAACTAAACTTTGCTTTGTGCCACTTTAAATGTGAATTTAGCTTGCATTTGCAAAGTGTTTGACTTTCAAAGGGACGATATTGTAATTTTCTATTCTGTATTTATAACTATAGATATTCACTTGGCAGACTCTCCATTATGGCACTTTTCCATTGACAGCAATATAATCATTATTGTTATATCCTGTACTTAAATGTTAATGGAGCATATAGTTTAGAAAATCAGGCACAAGAGTAAGAAGACACCGAATCTAAGAGCATAACAAATACTTTAACGCTTTCCTTTAAACTCTGAAAGTTTCCAAGGTATCTCACCGTCTCATTCTCACACTGTGCTTATGTTTTTCTGACCTGTTATTCATTTACAAGAATTTCAATATTATTTTTATGATTTTTAGTCAATATATGCATATCAAATAACTATCAATGCCGCACGGCTGCCACTACCAAATGTCAAAATCTCGCAACAAATTATCAGCACAACCGTCAATGGCACCTGCTGCCCGGGCCAAAAACCAGCTACCCTATCAAAAAAGCCAAAAATAAAACAGACAGCGTATATTGGCAAAGTGGGAGAAAAAAAATATAGAGAAGGATGATAGTTGACGGTGACGGTGACGGTGACGACAATGACAAGGACGAGCAAAGCGTCAGGAGACGGAGGGGGTGGGGGTGGGAGAAAAGGCTGACAACAAGCAAACGCTGCAATTTTGCAATTTGATTATTTTGCAAAGCAAAATATATATGTATGTTGAGTGTACGTTTATATAGAAAAGTCGTTTTGAATGGCAAGGGTCAGGTGCAAGAGACAAGAAGAGCAGGAGGGCAAGAGGGCAGAAGGGGTCGTTGGGTCAGGGAGCAGAGTTGAAGGGGCAGAGAGCAGTTGGAACAGCACCTGGCCATATCTAAAAACGGGTGACGTTGTTGGCTGCCGTTTATTATGCGTAGCTCTGAACAACTTTTGCAAAGTAATAAAGCCACAAAAGTTCAACTTCAATTGAAATAAATTAATTTCAACATTCGGACTGACAGCGCCAACTAACTGACAATTACACACACACACACACACACAGAGAGAGAGAGAGAGAGTGTGTGTAGAATGGTAGTCACATGCTCAGCGGTTGGCCCCGCTGCATGAAATAGTTGAGTAACTTTTCACTTTTATGCTTTACTTTTTTTTCTCACTCATTGTATTTTTGGTTTGCTTTTGCTGGCTTGCTTGCTGACTGCCTGACTGCTTGCCTTTTGTTGTAAATGTAAAATAATAACGACAAAATTGCACTTTCAACTTTTGACTTTTTTTCGCTCCCTTTGTATTGCCCACTCACTCTCTATTTCTCAGTCGCTGTTCTCTATATCTCTCTATCTCTGTCTCTGGAGTGCCAGTTTGGGTAAGCGCGCGCCATTGTCTGTTCAAAAGTTGAATTAATCGCCACGTTCACCCACCCGCCATGCCCCTTGCCATGCTCGCTCGCATACTCGGAGAATACCTACTGGCTCTCTTCTTGTCTGCAACTGCAGTCAGACGCATACTTTCCACATAGTTTGGCTGCCTCAACGACTGTTTCATCTTGATTGATTACATATTTTACAAGTTATTGCACACTCTGTGTGTAGGGTGGGGGCGGTGGGGCGGTGGGGCGGTGTCTTGTAGTGGGACTAGGCGAGAAACACACGTATTTATTAGATTTATGGCTTGGTTTTCAACATGTCTGTCTGTCTGTCTGTCTGTGTGTGTTTGAGTGTGTGTATTGTAATGGATTCTGGCAAGTGTATTCACACAACTTTTAATGTATTGGAAATAACTGATATCTATCTGAGCTCTTCACATGCACGTACTCTCTTGCTCTCCCTTTCTCTCTCTCACACACACACACTCCTATGTAGAGAATCTCTGGTGTGCTGTGTTGAAGTGCGTCAGAGTCTGAAGGTAGTAAAAAGTAAAACTCATGTCAAAAGCGGTAAGCTGTGGCAATTGACTGAAACTGCCGGTTTAAATTAGAAAAGTTTGCACAATGTACATAAGAAACACACACACACACACACACATACACACATAGAACGAGACAAAAGCAGACATTCGAGCGTGTTAATTTAATGGCAACATGAGTGAGGCCCTTTGCTCTTCTCTTATATGGCTGATATCTGTCATTTAGCCAAAGAACCCCAAAATGTTCTTCATTATGACATGGTCATG
The DNA here is from genome assembly GCA_035044725.1 of Scaptomyza caliginosa. Taxonomy (NCBI): domain Eukaryota; kingdom Metazoa; phylum Arthropoda; class Insecta; order Diptera; family Drosophilidae; genus Scaptomyza; species Scaptomyza caliginosa. The sequence continues at coordinate 371,135 of JAWNNR010000209.1, read as the reverse complement.
CAATCGAAGCCACATTGTTTTCCTCACATACCACACGCTAAATCGCACACACACACATAGACTTACAGACTAGATTTGTGCTTTAATTGCATACCTACTTTACTCCTTGAATACTTATGTGGCGAAAAGTTTACAGTTTGCCTCTGTTTTGTAATCTATTTTGAAATTCAAGCCCAATAGGCTTACAGATTCCATCACAATCGATAATTTGACAGCTCCATTTGCCAGTACTTTAACACATTCACATCATGCATTTGCAGCTTGCTGTTCGTGCGGTTGTAGTTACCAGATTTGCAACAACAACAACAACAACAACAAAAAGAATTGTTTTATAGTTACAAAATTGTATTTGAGGTGAATGTAACAAGCAATAGGATAGAATGAAGTCCTAGCATTGCGCTCAAATAATCTGCACTGGAAACGTGTCTGAACATATCAAACGAAATATGCTAAACAAATATTTCAGATTATGAAAAGTCAACTGCAAAGGTGCACATGCACACCTGTTACAGCCCGGTCAAAACACAAAGCAATTAACAATTAGAGTATTGGTTCTGTCGACAATTATTTTCAAACAATACGTATAGCTTTTGAATGTGCTCTAGCCGAAAACAAACATGTTTTTCATTTACATTCCATTTGCATTTGTTGAAGTCAATTTTGAATAATAAACACAAATAAAGTTAAGATATTGCATTCGATGCAAACATTTCCATATGGCATATAATTTAATTCTGTCAAGAAACATAAAAATATTAAATGTCTGCACGTCGAATTGGCTCCATATTTGGTTTTCATTGAAAACACTTTATTTGCTTGCTTGCTTTGAGAAACTAAAATCTGTTTTCATATGATTTTGATTTAAAGTTAACGAAATGTGTAAAGGCATGAATCTTACATAAATCCCACACCAAAGTACAACTGTCTCAACTGTCTTTACTGATGCCGTTAGTATAGTTTTATGCTTTTGTTGTTGTTGTTTTTTCGTTCATATAGTTTTTATAGCATACTTATGTGGCACAAGCAAAGGGGACAGCGAGAGAGAAAGAGAAATCCATTTCACTTATCCCATGCACTTTTATGGCTTTGGCCACCAAAAATTTTGCCCATTAAAGCGAACTTTTTAACATGACATATGTAAGTCAGCCGCATTTGCCCTTCTCTCCGCTGGCCGGCGTGCAATTGTGAGGACACCCATTGGCCAAACACAAGTTGCACAAATACACATTTCATATTCATAGTCTGAGAGCTTAAAAGCAAAGAAATTAACTTCACAAAAGTTTGCACAAACGTTAGAAACGAGTCGCATCGACAACACGACAAAACGACAACGTCGACCAAACACACACGGCGTATGTGTAATATGTAAAAGGCGATGTGTGTGTAAGCCAAGCCGGATGCGAATTATTTTATGCTTTTTTTTTTAAACCACACAGCCTACTCGAAATGTGCTTCACAGCTCCTTTTTGGGTCCTTCCATCTTCAGCACAACACTATTTTTGTGCTTAGTCGGCTCATCTGCATTTTATGGTCCAAAAATATCATCATCATTTTTTCGCATTTCATTATGCTGCTCTCGCTATGGGTGTGCACACAGCAGCATTTCAGCCAGCCTCAAAACTTAGCTGCCTCATTTAGTATGCTTCATTTCATTATATGCCTCAGAGAGCCACTCTTTCATACCCCCCCATACCCACACCCCTTTAACAGCCTGCCTATATACTAGTATACTACTTTAAAAAATAAAATATATAAAAAAAAAGAAAAAACAGCAAAAAAAATGAAAATGAAAAGAAGAACTCTTAACTTTCGCTGCAACCGCAAGCATTTTGGGCCACATTTTGTGGGCAATCCTTCTGTGCCTGCCTGGGCCGACATTTGTGCCGACGACAAACGGTGCGAGAAATTGTCCTCTCGTCAGTTTTTCCACACCCTTCTTTTTTTTTCTCCCTACTGCTCCTTTTTTATGTGCGCTTCTGATGTCGCATGCAATTTCTTCCTCTTATTCTCTTGTGTTTTTTTTGTGTCCTGCGTAGCAACTCCTTTGGGACAATGCCTCGTTCTCCCTTTCTGCTTTCCTGCCTGCTTGCTAAGCTCCTGTACGGCCCTCCACCTCGTTGCTGGCCCCACAAGCGACCTGCCCCTTTTCCGCTCCTCTGCGTCACTCATTTTTTTCTCGTAATTTTCATAAGCAGCCGTTAGACGTTGGATTTATGTTTTTAAACGCCTTTTAATATGCGAGAGGATCTTCGCGCGCCCCAAACGGAAAACTGAACACAAAGCCACTCGCAAATGCCGCGTAGCCATCTCCATCTCCAACGTCATCGTCCTTGTCGTTGCTGGGCGCAAATCCAGTGAGAATGCGTTTAAAAAAATATTATAATAATAACATTACGTAAATAATTGTTGGGTGCTGCCATTGCCACTGCCGGGGAATGATGGGGTGGGGAGGAGGCGGTGTGTGGCAATGGCAACACGCGACGCAGGAATAGCAACGGAAATCAGCTGCGTGTTGATAAGCAAAAGCGAAGGTTCGCTCAAAATGAAAGAACGGGAATGAAGAGACACTAAGAAGACAGAGCTGTAGCTGCCTGCGGGTTTTGGTCTTGTTCTGCTCAAGGCTTTCGCACTTTCTCGTTTATATCAGTGTGTGTTTGTGAGTGTCGTTTTGGGTGCGTATTATGGTGTGCTTTGCGGTTAGTCGCTGTATCGCTGAGACCAAATCAAAAGCGTACAGCAATAGCCGCATTAAAGTATACACTAGACATAAGAGATAAACTTGCTGGCGTATTAGAATTTATTTTTTTTAGGGTAAGAAGATTAACAAAGTGCGTCTTATGATCTATTCAAGTAGATGATGAAACCAGCATTTTTGTAGTTTTTGTGTTAATAAATGTTGTGTTAACAAAAAGTTAGAAAAAACCGTCTGGATAAAACTTTCAAGGACCATAGCTTTGTCAAAACTAAAGCAAATTGCTAAAAATAAGTTAAATTTAGACAGGATTTTACATAAGAAGTAAGAGGCGCTAATTAAACAAAATATATTTGCAAGATTTTATAGCTTTCCCAGCCAAATCCATTTAGTTTCTGTGGAATTTCTTAAATACTTAAACATTAATTGTGGAATTCTATCGAAATGCTTGTTCAATTTCGTTGGTGTACCTCCCTTTTGTGCTAGAGTATTTCCTTGCAAAGAAGGAGAAGAAAAAGCTCAACATACTCGTAGATGGGCACATTTGTAACTCTGTCTAACCGAGCGCAGCGACAGCGAAATGTGCGTGTGGCATTTAGTAGGCAGTGGGGCAAAAGATAAAGATAAAGATAGAGAGATGGTGGCAGAAAGAGGCACCAAAAAAAAGAAAGAAAAAACGACAAACGCCGAAACGACACACACACACACATACAACAAACTCATTGCTGTCGAAATTTTGTTGTCATCATCACTTTGCACACAGGCCGAGACGCAATGAAAGTCAAAGAGGAGGCGCAAGAACAACTGTAACTGATGGCAACATCAAGGGGTGCAACATGGTAGATTGGAGCTGGTGGTGTTGGAGTCTGCCTGCCATTTTTTTGTTGTTGTTGTCATCTTCCGTTTTTAATTTCATCTGCCATTTGCTGCTACTTATGACACATCCTTTTGCCCAACCACGCAAGCCATTTAAACCACCCGAAACCACCCAATTGCCACAGCATTTTTCTCAACATATTTTTGGTAATAATTCTGTGGGTACTTACCTTGGGATGTGCACGTCGCGGAAAAGCTACTTTCGGGTCCACCTGCAAGCACAGCAAGAAACATATAGTTAGTGCGAGTAAGACAGAGAGAGAGAGAGAGAGAGAGAGTGAGAAAGAGAGTGAGGGCGAGAATGAGATGAAAGTATGTGCGTAGTGTGGTAGAGGAAAATCGTATGCTTAATGACATTTAAATGAAAAAGCATTTCGAGCAACTCTTCATATTAATAGCCCAACATAAATCTTGCATAAGCCTGCATTGCGCATTAAGCGAGAATTACTCCTACTGGATAAATGAAAAGTGGAGGTAATGTGCGCGGCGGGAGGGATAACCGGCATTTTGGTTTGCGGTATTGCCCCGCAACTTGGAGCTGAGCACGCACGAATTAACGCGTAACAAATTGCACGACCAGCGGGCAGATGGAGATGACTGCCGCCTCGCCCCCACCCTCTCTCTCTCTCTCCTTGGTATCCAATAAGCAGCGTCATTAAAAATAATTAAAAATCATAAAAATTCAATTTTAAGTGCCTTGCTTGGTGCTGCTTCTTTGTGGCTTCCACACACACACACACACACACTCACACACACACATACATCCAAGGACTGACAGATTTCAAGCATCTCGACAGCTAACGGTAAACCTCAAAGAGAGCGGTCGGAAAGGAAGCAATTGCGTCAAGGGGAGTTTTTTTTTTCGTCTTCCTTAACTTTTTTTTTTTTCGTGTCGTGCACAGCAGAAATCTTTTTTGAAGTGACTTTTGTGCTGCATTTAGCTGCAAGTGCAGAAGATAAAGAGGAAGAAAGAGACAGGGAGTAACTTAAGCCAATGTCACAAAATAAAATGGCAAATAAAACGAAAAGATATTGGCAAAAGATACTAGAAGGAAAAGCCGAGAAGGGTATTGTGTAAGAGAGAAAACCAACGCAATATCCTCTGGCGATAATAATTCGCACAAAAATTGTCACAGGACAGCAGCAAATGGTGACAGGACGGCAGTTTGCCGTGTTGATTTCCTGTGTGCAGCTAACGAAAAATAAAACAACGACAACAAACAAGCAAAACAACAAACAAACCAACAAAACGGCAACATTGAAGGGGCCGCTGCAGCATGCAGCTGAATGCCAGCCCGCTTTGGCGGGAAATTGATTTTTAGATTAAAATTAAAACTAATCAGCGCTGAGTGGCAACGTCGACGTCGACGTCGACTTTTTGAAAATACACATCAGAGCAGAAAAGCGTAACATAAAATGAAATGAAATGAATTCGCATAGTTTTCAGTTTTCAGTTTTACAGTTGCTATTTTGTGCAGCCAAACGGAAACACGAAAACTGCACACGACTGAGCCACACACACGCACACTCTTACTATAAGTGCACATGTGTTTGTGTGTGCATACGAAACTGCAGTTGGTTAACAAACAAACAAAAAAAAAATAAACATGATAGCAAATGATATACATATAAATGATGGCTGCGCATTTTATTTACAGTTGGCCAGCTGTGTTGCCATAAAAGAATGACCAACAAACATACGCACACACATACACTAACAGTCAGACAGACACAAACAAAACAGACGAACGGACGAACCGTCAAACAGACGAAACAGACACTCAAACCAACTGCAGCTAATTAAGCTAATGCCAATGTGGCGTATGTGTAATGCAAGGGAAAAAGATACTTCAACCAAGGCTACATCTTCAACAGTTAGTTACAGACTGGCCATCAATCTAATCAAACAGAATTCATCAATCACATGCACTTAACAGTGTTCAGAGATGCGAATCTCACATATGAGAATCTGTATTAACTACACGTTTGGCAAGTTCTAAGAATTTTCCTTAACACTCAAACGAAATTCAGTTGAAACACGTTTTTAATTTGATTTGCAATCTTAATAAAATTATTTTGTTAACACACACTTCTTGGAATTTTTGCTTTAGTTAAGTTATTAATTTATTAACTCAAATTACTATAATCTTGCCTGCAAATTGTAAGTTTGATAATTAGCATTTATTGGATATTGGAATTAAAATTGTTCGATAATATTGTTAAGAGTTTAAAAACAATTTTCATACAATAAACAATATCAGTTTTAAAATAGAGGTTGAAAAAAATGCTTTCCAATCTAAAATGTTTGATTATTGGCACTTCAAAGCATTAAACGCTGCGATAAAACTGATTACGATAAAGGGAAAAACTTTTCTAAAAGGCTTAGCAGCTCATTTGATGCCATCGGCACCAACAGCACCACCTGCATCAACACACATTGCCTCAACGTAATTAAAAATTGTTTGGGCTTTTCACAAAAATTTGCTCGTTTAACCAAAAGCCAGTTTATTGTTTTCTTTTTTGAGCTATACGAGGTGTTTTTTTTTTGTTTTTCTTTTTGTGAACTCTGTTCCTGATTTGCTGCTTTTTGTTAGTTGGCTGTCATTGCTTTGAGTTTCTAATTGCTGTCAATAGTGAGGCGACGCTGACGATGTCGATGCAGGACCAGGCAATTTATGAAGAGTGTGCCGCGCTTTGTGTAAATATTTTGCATAGCTGGTGAAGTTTTTTGTTTGCATCAGGTTCGAGTTACGATTTTCTACCGGTTTGAGTTTGAGTTTGAGTTTTACGCTCAATATTTTCGTTAGTCGCGACGGTTTATGTGCATATTTGGTTAACATAATAATTTTTTTTTATTATTTTTCTTTTACCTTTTTGCCATCCAGCTCGTGTGTGCCTTGGGTGAGTACCTTATCTACGCTATTTGGATCGCTGAATGTGACAAAGCCAAAGCCTCTGAAAAAGAGAAATGAGATAGGAATAAAAGTAAATATCAACACACGGTTAGAGGAGACAAGTTGGTTAAATATTTAACAAGGAGCCGGAGCGAATAAACCTGAACTCACAACTTGGCAGCACGTGCGCCAATTAGAAGCTCAAATTACATCAAAATATTGGCTAGCAGCAGTCTCACTGTCTCTCCATCTCTCTGTCTCTGACTTGACTTGGGTTTAACTTTTTTGCCTACTACCTAACCAATTGCTTGGCACGAAACGAGCTATCTAATGCTCGACCTGACAGACGCTTACAAGCCATTACACACACAGTAAGCGAAAAAGAGAGACGGAGACAGAAGTAGATAAAAAGAGATAGCTACATGCACGTAACAGAGTTCCCCTCCCGTGTCCCGTGTCGTGTTGTGATAAACTTATTCTTGTTAAATATTTAATTAAAATGCTTATTATCTCGCACTGCATTTTAATGAGTCTCCCATGCCCATGTAGCGAACAGACGCGAACGAAGAAGAGAAAGGCTGAAGTATACAGACAGCTAAAGACAACAAAACCGAGCTCACAGATTTTGGCTATATGTGTGTGTGTTGCCTGCCCTTAACTCTGCCGCTCCCCTCTCTCTCTCTCTCTCTCTTTCGCTGGTTGTGTGCACGTTTATGTTTATTTGAGTTTTGCCACTTGGCAGCGACGCTTAACGATGCGCCAGGCGTTCAGGACTCTGAACTTCTTTGGATTCAGACACAAGCAGAAGCATCAACAGCCACAAAACGCTCTGTGTGTGCTCGTGTATTTGTTTTGCTCTTTTAGGCGCTTCACACGCAAACACACACATGCACACACGCACACACACATATTACAAATACAACAACAAGAAGAACCGCAAGCACAGGCAGTAATTAACGACGATTCTATTGCAATTGTGGCGATTGTTACGGTTTTGATTATACCACTCTCTCTCTCTCTCTCTCTCTCTCTCTCTCTCTCTCGTCTCTCTCCATCGAATGGGGCAGCTGCTTCTTGTCCACTTGGCTTTTTATTGCACCAACTTTGTGTACACAAATTGCTATGCAATAGCAGCAACAACAACAATAACAATGAATGCTTGTTGCAAATTTTATAAAAACAATTTGCATACGGAAAAAGGTTGCCGCACAATCGGATTCCATTGCATCTAAGCTTTTCGAATTCAAAGCAGAGAGACAGAGTGAGGTAGAGAGATATAGAGAGAGAGAGAGAATTGTGAGTGGGTGGCTTGAAAATCGGTTCTCGGCACCGCCTGGCACATATTAAATAAACATTTCAGCCGTATTTATAGACGAAGCAATTTGTACAAAATGCAATTGCGACTGAGGCAAAAGCAGGCCTACGCTATTAATATTGATTTAAATGTGGGCGTAGCCCCAAAAACAAAACCTAAACTTACAGCCTATAGAAAAGGGGGGCGTGTCTCTCTCTCTCTTCCTCAAGTGGGTCACATAAAATTGCCAAACGCAAAGTGACACAAAGTTGAAGCTCAAAGACTATTGCAATGCCTGCATTTTTCTATACCTCTCTTTCGAGTTCATTGTGTCTCCCGTTCGCTTTCTCTGTCTCGCTTGCAAAGTGAAAAGCCACAAATTTAAAAGGCAAAACTCAAAAATAATGTGTCTCCTGTGTGCAATTTACTCACAAATTCAGATTCAATTTATGCAACTCGAGGCTGGGCAAAGGCAAACAAAAAAACACCCAGCTACAGCAGACAGGACCAGGATTACAACAGAATAAGAATGTGCATGTGTGTGTGTGTGTGTGTGTGTGCTGTGTGTTTAATGCACAATAAAGAGCAAAACTACAAACAAACAAAAGCTTTCTAGATACGACTTAAGCATACGCTGCAGCTGAGCTGAATAGCAAAAAAGTTAAACTCTGTTTGAATTTAAAGCTGGAGACAATTGAGAAAATAATAAATTAAATAAAGTATTAAAAGGGTTTCTGCAAGACTTTTATACATTGTTTATTCGGCATTACAATGTCGATTATTGTCATATGCTTTTTAATTTCAACTTTGGCTCTTAAAGATCAGTTTCCAAAGTTGGAGATTAAGTCTTATCTGGTCATCCTGATTCATCCATCAAAAGCTTTTTGCATGAACTGTCTAACCAACTTGAATTTCAGTTAAACTTTTCAAATATTTGATTATTGATTAATTGAAACGCAGTTTAATACATTTTTGTGCAAATATTTGGTATTTTCTTTTCATTTTACAACTCGTTCAAAAGCCAATCAAAGTGAAAGAAGTTTTTTCATTACTCCATTTTAACTTTGAATAAACTTAAACATATGCCAAATAATAGCTTTAGGAAGTGGAACTCTTTTAATACAAAGTTCTTTTGTATTTAGAGACTTTTTCCAACTGCTCAACTGTAAGCAAACCACTAAATATCTATTTAAAGATTTCCCTTTATTGTTTCTTGTTTCAGTTTACCCTATACGCTTTTGCCTACAGGGTGTTTGGCACAGCAAACACAGAGACACATGCAGACTAGGGGAATCTAAAAACATGCAGCCAGCCACTAGCCAGGTGAGAGAGGTGAAGGGGTTGCAAGAGGTTGGAAGCTGGGCTGGTCTGGTATATGGTTTGGTTTCGTTTGCTCTTGATATTGCTGTTGCTGTTGTTGTTGTTGTTGGTTCGTTGGATTGTTGCTTGTTGAATTTTATAAAGCCGTTTCAGAATGCTAATGAGCGCACGCACAAGCTGCCAAGGTAAGCAGCAGCAGCAGCAGCAGCAGCAGCAGCTGGATGTGGGCAAACTAAAGGCCGGATTGCAGAAAGGCTGAGAGGATGGGCGGGGGGGCGTGGCAATCATGTAACACACACGCCGCAAACACGTAGCAGCAGCCTCAAGAGTCGCCGTTGCCGCACTGCTGCAAGAGGAAGCAACATAAAAGTCTTATTTGAATTGCCTTGCAGAGCTTGAGAAAGTTTCCTAGTCGCAAGCCAGCAGATCCTTGTTGCTGGTAACAGTTGTTGTTTGCATTTTCATACTCTTCCTCTTCTTCTTCATCTTTACCATCTTCTTTCTCTTTGTCTTGTTGTTGTTGTTGTTGTTGTTGTTGCTGTTGCTATTGCTATTGTTGTTGTCATTGCTGGCTTACGCACAATTTAGCAAAACAACTTGCATGTATTTAGCCTATGGGCTGGTTGTTTGCTATTGCTGCACCACCAACGTTGAAGCCGTCAGCAAAGCCAAAGAGAATCGCCATCTGAGTGTGTTTGCAGTTATCCCAGTTGTGTATGTGGCTGGCAGGCAGCTTGCGTCCTGGATTACCGTAAATAATCTAACTAAATGAGTTACCAAACGGTCAAAGTTCACTCCGAGGTGTTGCCAAGAGGCAACATGGCATGTGTGTATTCCGACTGGGTCTGCGTATGAATATGTTGCAAAACTAAACGCCAACGGCCAACTACAAAACTTGAGATAAGCGCCAGAGAACCAAACAGCAACAACCACCAACACCACCACCCCTTTACCTCCATCCACATGGACAAACAAAAGCTCTGGATGTGGAGATATACTTGGCATAGTTAATGCTCGCTTACGTTTTGGCTGGCAGGCACTCTCTGCATACGGTATTGGTAGCTTGTTACTTCCCGTCCCCTTCCAACCATATGGTCCAGCCAGCACTGAACAGCACTAAGCAGTAAGATAATGTGCCCAAAAGACTGTGCGCACGGTAAGCACATTTAGTATACTGATACTAGATTAGCTCCCAAATGTCCCTAAGGACTCTTAACTCTTACAGTAATTGCATGACCATGCTCGATAAGTATTGAATGCAAATGAAAAAGCATATAAACACATTTCAAAGATGAGGCCAAATATAATTGTTACATGCTTTCGGGAGAAAGTAAGTATACGAATGGATTGACAACTAGTTTCAAGTCCTTTTCTGATTAAAGATTCTTTTACACAATTCCCAATAACAAACGACATGGCCATAATTCAACTGAGCTGCCCAAAAATGCAATCTAGTCCGAGCAAATTACCAGAAAAAGTCATAAGCGAACGTAAGTAACGCCTTCGTTGACGCAATACGAATAGAGAAGGGCTGGCGCACACATTGAAAAGAGTGTGTTTCAATGTACAATGTACTGTTTATTGTCGCCATTTGTTGCAGCCGTCGCCTTGTCAAGGCTGCGAGCGCACAGCGACAACATTAATGGCAGCCGCAAGTCATGCCCTCAACCTTAACTAAAACTTGCAACTTGCTGCTGTTGCTATTGCTTGACGACGAGGCAGCAAAGTAGCTGACGGCAAACAAAACTTTCAATCCACAGCGCGTGAAAGCCAATGGAGGGGGGGGAGATGAGGAAGCATCTCAGAGGTAGAGAGAAAGGCAGTCGAGTGGGCTACGACGACGACGACGACGACGAGAACGACGCATATTCAAATGACTTTTTCGTGTAAAAATTCAGAACAAAACAAAAGCGTCCAAACAATTGCCAAGGAATGCAGCTCAAGATGCAAAAGTGTGAGCAAGACAGAGTGCGAGAATTGAGAATTGTGAATGGGGGAGGGGGGATTTGGCTGGTGACTAGCTCTCTGGTGGCACTTCTAAGCTTTAGCTACAGTCAACGTCAATCCCGAAGCGCACTAACAAGCAGCACTTGCAGCTGCCTCTTCCAAGACGCTTCTTTCTTTCATTCAGTCGTTTTTCAGTTGTTTTTTTTTTTCACATTGCGACGATGCTTTTGTGGTGCTTCCTACACAGTTGTTTTGTTGTTCTTCTTGTTGTTGTTTTTTTTTTTTTGTTTTTTTTTTTTGTTGCCAACAACAACCCCTTGCAGCCCCTGCAGTTTCGTCCAGCTAGCTAGCTGTCGTGTGAAGTGGGGCCGCGTGCATGAAACTTTCACAAGTGGCTTCCTGCCTTGGATGTCCTCACTCCTACACTCACCTTACCATACACATCGCACTTTATAAGCCTATGGACGCCCACGCCCATTTTGCACGTTTTTATGCCTTTGTCTTGTTTCGTGTTCGTTGTCGTTGTTGTCGCTGCTTTTCCTGCTGCTTGCCTGGGCACCAAAATGCATCCTTGAACACGCACACTTAACTGGGCCTGCGTGAGTGCCAAGCTGTTCTGGCAGTTGAGCTACTCAACAAGAAAAGCCGACCTGCTCCTCCTCTCTCTCTCTCTCTCTCTCTCTCTCTCTCAACGTTGTCGTCGTCCTTAAGAAGCCGCTTGGTGCGTGCCCTTGCGTTGATATGTCTCCACAATCCCATACCACACCACACCAGACCACCCACCACCCTACACCATCTCATTCATTCTGAGACTCTGGCTATCTATGCGGGTCGTTGGTAATTTGATTAATCCAGCGCAAAAAGAAAAGGCGAACCCATTGGCAAAGAAGGGGTTTTCTTGCTTGGCTTGGCCTGCCCCGTCTCTCGTCTCACTCGTCTCGTCTCGTCTTCTCTTGGCTAAATATTTAAATGGCCCGGCCATTATGAAAATTTATCGATTTAGTGACAGTTTAAGGACACACATTATGGTCGCCCATTTGTTATGTTTTTATGGTTTTCGTTTCGTTCTCGTATGCCTGCTGCTAATGTCAATTTTGAGTGTTGCCTTTCTTTTGTGACGCGACGCAAACATTAAATTCTCTTCGTCTCAGTTCAGTTTTTATTTTTCTCATCTCATCTGCATTATATATTTTTTATTATGCTTTGTTGTTGTTGTTCGAGCTGTGTGGTTGGGGTGGGGATGGCACATCATTTAGTTGGCCCTTGACGAAAAAGGTAACTTTATTTTATAATTCATTTTAATATTATTATTATGTAAAAGTGCTGCGGCAAAGCAATTACAATGGTGTGAGCATGGGCAGAACTGAAAAAGAGTCAAAGCTTGACGATTGAATACCCTGTACGGTTTAGTAGTGCGTTGGCTTAAGCTACTTTTCTGCCAATATACACATCTAAACAAGTTTTACTCTGCACACCCTTCACATAGAATGTTCGGACCTAAGAACCGTGCAACAGCTAATTGAGAATCAAAACGTTAAGGTATTGCGTGAATTGCTGTTATCTGTACGATATGACAAAACGTAACATGCCTCTTACCACTATGTTGGCATAAAAGTAAATCGCTGGGCATACGAGTATTTTACTTTTTTTTTCGAGGGGGTCTTTCTTTATAAATTTCTCTCGTCCTCCGACTATTTCAGTTTTGTGTTGCTCGTTGAGAAGCGTTGGCCAAAAAATACAAACATAAAATGCGCATAAAAACGCGCAGAAAGCGCATGAAATAATCAACAGTAACAATGCTGCCAGCTGAAATGGCAGCAAGGGTGACCAGGGACAGCCAAAGGGGCAGGTTATGTTGTGATGCTGTACTGAGTACATGCACATACCAACACACACTAACACACACACACCAGAGTTGACAACATCCGAGTGTGCGACTGACATGTCAACAACAGCGGCAACAAACAACAGCCAAGGCAGCCAAAGAGCGAGTGAGACGGAGTGTATGTGGGTGTTAGAGGTAGAGGGTTGGTTAGGGACATCAGGAGGCAGATCCTAATGGTCTTCGTTTGTTGCTACTGCTGCTGCTGCTGGTGCTGCTGCCACTGTGCGGCTGACTGATGTTTGCCACAGCCAACGCCATAATTAATGATGAAAAATTGCTACACATACACACACACACACACACACAGAAAACATATGCAGCTGATTTGTGCCTGAGGAGTGGGCTACAAAAAAAAACGAAGAAAACCAAGAGGAAAAAACAAAAAGAAAATAACATATATGTTTATATATATACATGTGTGTGTGTGTGTAAACCCATTTGGTATTGCGCTGCAAATTAACATGAAAAGGGCAAAGCGGCGTTGCCAAAACAGCCGTTGACCAATCCTCGCGTGGTCAAGTATATGTGAGGAAGAGGAGGAGGATGCTGCATGAGCCAGATGAAGGTCAGCGTTTGCTGGGTAATGGTATATGAGTGTGGGTATGAATGAAAGGATGCATGACAAACACAAGTGAGCCACTAAAGCGAATGGCAAGGGCGATTAAATTGAGTTAATTATGGCCACGTTTTTGGATTGCTGTGGTAAGTGTAATGAGTGATTTGAAGCTGACAAGCAGAATGTGAAAATCGAGGGTGAGAGCAATGTGCCAAAGGCTGTGATGTGAAACAGAGAAACTTATGGCTCATAAATAACATAAAATTGGTTTGTGCAAGATACCAGAAGCAGATATATATATATATATATATATATATATAACTGATCCTAATGCCAAATTGCAATTGCTTGCCAAGGAGTTAAAGTAAATACAGCACAAATTCCTAAAATTATTTGATATGAAATGCTTTTTGGTAATGGCAAAATCATTTGCTCAAACGACTTAAGCTGTATGTTTTGCCATAAGCAACTGTTTGCTTTGATTGACACGAAATGAAAGTGTTTATATAATGGAAAATTAATCTTGTAGCCTAACAATAGCATACAATTCCAAGCAAATATTAATTAAACTTTACCTACAACTATTGTTCTAAACTGATTTCATGACTTTAAAGCCAGTAAATCTGTATTGTATGGAAAACATAAGCACACAAATTTATAACAAGTAACCTTTCACAAAGCATTGGCAGACGGTAAATGTTTATAGATTCTAAACAGAGTTAATGGTTTTCAAAGTGCTCTTGTGTCTGTGTGTTTGACTGTGTGTGTGTGTGTGTGTGTGTGTTTGTTCTTCGACAAGCAGCTCTTATCTAAGACCTCCGTTTAAAATTTATGTGCAGCAGGCATTGTGCCCCAAATGTGGTACTAAGTTATAACGCCGCCTCGATACAGATCCAAGTAAAATTTATACACATATAAAACATTCGTTGAGCGTCCAGCAAATAAATAAAAAATAAAAATTTTCGACGCGCGTGTAAGCACAAAAAAAAAACAATAAGGAAAAACATGAGCTGAAAACGACATTAGGAAAAAAATGGAAGAGTTTTTTGTTAAGCGAAAATTGGAATACTCTACATAGATTTTAACAAACAGCTTTTAAACACCTTTCTATTTAGTTAAACAATCATTTATTTCAGGTGTTTAAGTTATTTACTTAACTTAAACATCATAACTCAAATACTTTGTAGCCTACGGCACTGAACCACTTGAAGAACAAACTTTTATTCACACGCATTTCAGTTTTCATTATACTACTTTTTAAAAGGCAACTAGAAACTTTCTTTTCTTCTACTTTTTTTTGTGCTCAAGTTCTTACGTTGCAAGCTGCATGACAAATGTTATGAGCCTTTGGCCTCGCCCAAAAATGAGTATGAAAAAAATAAAATAAAATAAACGGCTGTAAGGGCATCATCATAAAACATTAACAAGAGCAGGAAAAATTTAACTTAATTGCCATGCACAAAAATGCGTGAGGTAGCAAAAGCCCCCCATTACCAACACCCCTTGCAGTCATAAAGGGGTGTTATTGTTGTTGTTGTTTGTGTTGCTTTTGCCTTTTCTGTTGCTGCTGTTGCTGCTGCTACAGGCGTATTTGTGGGTTTGCTTGTGGTTGTTGGTTGGTTGGAGTCTTTGGGGTCGTCTCTCTGCTGTGCTTGGCGTGCGTGCGCCGTGCGATATAATTTATGTTTCAATAACTTTCGAAACTCATTGAAAAGTCGCTTATGTTTGCTTCAATGGTGGCAGGCAACAACAACAACAACAACAGCAGCAGCAGCAGCAACAGCAACAAAAGCGCATGAGAAGAATGTTAAAAGTACAACAATAAATTGTTTGGATTTACTTATGGTGCTGTTACGAGAGGAAAATGGAGAGAGTGAATGGAGTTTCTCTTCCTAACGTTTCTACAGCTGCCATTTGCCATTTTACTAAATTTTTATTGTTGTTGCACTTCAGCGACCCGCTTTGTCTCTGCCGCTGCGACAACAACAACACAAAAAACGCTCGCTTAAGTTGCAAAAGTTTTGCTATTTTTTTTGTTTACAATTTCCCTGCTTGCCGCTCATCTAACATTGTGCTGAATGTGTTTTGTTTGCCATTTGCTTTGGCCCTACAGGCAGAGGGAGGGGCGTACAGTTAAAGAGAAAGAATTTTTTTTCTTCTTGCTGTTGTGTATTTATTTTATTTTTGTGCTGTGCTGTGTTTTCATTTTGTGCTTTTAAATTTATTTGCAAGTTTTCTAATTTGTACTTCACTCCATTTTATTGTAATATACAATCTCATTTGCAAGCAGAGACACTCAGGGAGAGAGAGAGAGTGAGAGAGAGAAAGTGAATGGGGAATAGAAGTGCTGCCATATCGTGGACCATGTATCTCAATCTATCCTGGCGTGCTATCTCTAAGCACAGCACACACACACACACACACAGATATACTGACTGTAGGTGTCGCCTACAAGTATGCAATGCTTTCTTTACCAGCGGTAAAATGTCTGCCCTGGTGCGCATATTTATTAACCGCACTGTTGACTCTCGCTGCGGCTACAACAACAACAACAACAACAACAGCAAAGCAACAACAACTTTGTGTGCAGCTTGTTGCTGCTGCTGCTGCTGCCTGATGCTGTTACACTCAGTTTGAATTTTGTTGTCGCACCTTTTCAGGAATTCTGTTTACATTTATTACTTTGCGCAAGTTTAAGTGAAAAATTTCCATAAACATTCTTTTAAGCGACATAAAGTTTTTATTAAATTTTGCTAGAAATCCCTGACACGATGATATCAGCAGCGACATCAAGCGACAACGGCAACAAATAGAGCTGCGGAATTTACAACTACAACAGCGTACCTTAGATTTTACACACACAAACACAAACACAAACACACACACACACACACACACACACTTCACCCCTGCCCTACTCTCATCGGTGTGAGCAGCCATTGGCGCTGTTGGCTGTTGAATCAGTGAAGTTGTTACTGTTGCCAGTACTTTGTTGTTCTTGCTGTTGTTGCTGCTGTTGCACACAGTTCATAAAAATTTTGCCAGCCAACGTGACATGCACAAAGGCAAAAGGACACATGGCAGCAGTAGCAGCAATAGCAGCGGCAGCTGTAGCTAAAGAATGTGGCATAAAGTTTGCCAGCATCGAGGCGCTTGTTAACCTGAGCCCGGTGTTCGGGTTCGGGTTCTGTAAAACTCGAGCACAGGACATTAGATGAAATTCAATTAAAACAAGGATATATATCGCTCTGGCATGCCAGCGCCCATTCCCATTTCTTTTACAGTTCTTAAGCGAGCATAGAAGAAGAAAAAAAAGTATAAATGCGCTTAACTTTCGCACGAGCGTTCGCTTAGCGTGTTTGTGCATGTGTTGACATTGCGCATACGCCGCATATGCGTTACCATGAAACGCTTAATTTGAGTGGCAGGCACAAACACACACACACACAAGCAAACTCGTTAAGTAACATGTTAGTTTATAAGCTGTCAGTGTCGTAACAGTTTGATTCTGTTTTGTTTTTTTTTACCCTGTGATTATTGCAGCTCAAATTCAATTGCAATTGACTCATTAAATGCCGGCTTATTATTCATACTGTCCGCAGAAACCAGCTAATTTACGTTAAGCATTTTTGAATAGGGTCAAAAGAGGTGGAAAATGGAAGCAACGAGAAGCAATTGCATTTGGCTTGGTGCATTCAACCAAAAGCTGATCGAAACCGCAACAAATGACAAACGATTCGAATAAATACAACACACAGGAGCGAAGGGAGGTGTAGGATTGTGAGGAGGAGATAGGTAGAAAGTAGCTTATATACAAGCAAACATATATCACACATATATCATGTGGCATCGGGCAATGTAAAAGTAAAAATGGAACAAAAAAACAGAAACACAAAAAAAAAGCGAAATAAAATCAATGAAAATGAAAACCAATTAGCGGTTAACCAAACTGTTCAAATTTGGAAATGGATGCAGTCGCGCATGGCCATAAACAACAACAGCAATAACAGCAACATAAAGAGGGTAGATAGGGTTAGTCGAAAGAGGCAACGCAGCTAACAAGGGTCAATAGTACAAACAAAACTGGAAAGGTAAAAATGCGGTTGCCGAGATTTACCAGAATAATAATCAATGTCTGGTTAGAGCTGGCAAAAATATACACAAAAAAAAAGGCATAAAAACTGTATTGCAAAGAGTTGGCTAAATGATTTTTAATTGAATATACAGATATACGCGTGAATGAATTTCGTAAATACAATATAATGTGCATAAAAGCTAAACTGATTTTTGGATTCAATATAAATGTTCTTTTAACTTGCAAATGTTGTTGGTCAAGTGCAACTTTAATCCGATTTGGTATACTCTTTAGCTTGAAAACTGATATACTAGAATATGCTTATCTATTCGGCTTAGCTTACCAACTAAACGCCTTGAGCTTGTCTCGACCCAGACATTTTGATTTAGAAACTTGTCTTAACAGCGACACTTTGATTTAGTTTGGTTTATTGTAAAACTCACCTGGATCTGCGCGTCGTGGGATCCTTCATGACCATTGCCTCAGAGATATCGCCGTAGCGGCCAAAGTAATCGCGTAAGCTTTCTGCAAATAAACCAAATGAAATCATAAGAATGTCAGCCAGTTAAAAAAATGAGTAAGAGCTTGTACGTGGTAAATAATCAATAAGATGAGCTTTATGAAATGTCAGGGAGCAGTCATCAAAAATATTTTTCTGTGGCAAACAACGAAATCACCGCGCAACGAAAGTAACTAATTTTTTTTCATGTTGTTGTTGTTGTTGTTGTTGTTGTCGGTTACGGTCTTCATAAAAATTCGCGCACCATAAATAAATGACGTCGACTGTGGAGCACACAAAATTCAAGAGCCCCAACTCCAAAGCCAATTGCTGGACATTATTCACATGCACACGCTTCAGGGCTCAACACAAAACACAAAAAAAACCATTTCGTGCCGCCTCTTTGGCACTTGCCGAGCCCTCCCCTACCCCAACAGCAGTGTTTACCCTCTCTCTCTCTCTCCAGCTCTCTCCCTGTTTCATTCTCAGTTCTTGATACGGCAGCTGTTGTCTGCGGCTTTTGTCGAGGCTAATCTGGCAGCCAGAGCGAGGCGCACTTCAGAGTGGCACGTACGCACACAAACGCAAAACTGAAGTTATTTCAACAAAATTGCCAGACAAACAGCGAACGTGAGGGTTAGAGGGGAAGGGGAATTGCTGTTGCTGACGATGCTTGGGCCCAGTTACCCCGATTTAATGCAGCAAAAAGCCGATAAAGTCATCTCCGCCAGCAGCAGCAGCAGCAGCAACAGCAGCAACAGCGGCGGCATTCGAGCTGGCAAAGAAAACCCTAATCCAGTGGACTGGATGCGCAGCAGTCGCGTCATAAATTCAAACTACAATAAAAATTCAATAAAACAAACGATTTTTTTGCCACCACACAGCAAAACACACACACACACACGCACGCAGTAACAAGAGCAACTAGTTGCGCTTGTGGCAAGCAGCAGCGTTGTCAGCGCAGTTCGTGGCAGGAGTGGGTGCTGTCATGCAACGCGTGGAAAAACAAGGAAAACAAGTCGGAATGCGTTTGCATGATTTACATAAGTATGCACAATAATTATGAACAATAAAAAACAATTTGTTTGCTTATGACAGTTTTGGTGGCCATAAATAACAGCCAGCAACTGGCGCTAGTGCAGCAGGACGACGAGCAAGGACGAGCTGTCCTCGCTATGCGTGTGTGGCATGCAAATTGATGGTAGCACAGCCTGCGCACCCTTTCTCCATTAGCCGTGTACACGCTGGCGTATGTGTAATGTTCTTGCTACACTTTAAGTTTTTAATGGGGCGGCTCGCTTGACATTTCAAATTGAATGAACTGCCAATTAGCTGCAGGTGCAGAGCATTTCAGGCAAAACTTTTCATCCGTTTTGGCAACAACAAAAAAACAGAATCATGCGTTTTTTGATTTATGTCTGATTTATGAGCTGCCGCTGACAGTTTTTGGCTAGTTTAGGCGTTTTATTTAGTGCTAAGCTAGTTTCAATTGCACAAATCAAAATGCTGAAAACGCTTTCGTTTTCTGGGTCTTTTACAATTACTTTTCAAATATTTACGAGTTTGTAACACACACTGTTAAGTGTGTAGCAAAAGTTTTTCAAGGCTTTGCGCCTATGCATTGAATTGTGAAACTGGCACAAAGGTTGTTTGGAAAATAAATTCAAAGTCGTAATTTATAGTTGTGCAGTTGTGTAAAAAGCAAAAGACTTGCGAATCGCACTTGAATTTAGTTCATAAAACAAAAGTTATCAAACGATACTAATTATTAAACCGACTTTCAAGGGTCACAACCAGTAAAAGGAATTAATTTAACCAAAATCTCAAACCAAAAGCTCTTTTATATACTTGTCTTTTAGAAAACTCAATCAAAACTGATTTGAGTAGCTTAAACTACTCACCTGCTTCACATAAACACTCCACACCCCCCACACACACACACACTCTGTACACCCATTTGATATGTGACAAAATGAAAATCGTTTATCAACACACACAGTTGTGTGTCTGTGTGTGGGTGTGTTTTTGCGCAGCTCATAACTCAATCAGCTGCCCAAAATTAACTGTCCGTCAACCTTTCATTTACCTTTCTAACCCACTGTTGCTGTAGCTGTTGTTTTGCTTTACTGCTGCATAACTATTTGTTTCATAGAGAGATAGAGAAAATACCTTTCCGCCCAATTAACCATTTCACCATTTCTCTCAGTGCACACACACACACACACACACACTCACTCGCATTCTTGTCTGTGTTGTAACAACACTTGGCATGTCCATTGCATCGCTTTGCATTCGCTGCTGCTGCTGCTGCTGCGACGCTCATTTTTGAGTGACAGCTGCAAAGTTTGTTTTGCATTTCATATTTGCTCGCGTTGTCCATCTCTGTCCTGTATCCCCCCCTTTTTCTCTCTCTCTCTCTTTCTCTATCTGTATGTGTGTGTTCAACGGCAAATGTCACTTGACCGGCTGTCAGCGGCCACCCTTAGACCCTTAGAACAAAACCCCATCCAAGCATCCAACCGCTTGGACACACAAGCCCGCATCCAGGACCAATAGAAAAGCTAGCAAACAAAATAAATGCGCACATGCATAAAGTGTAAATGCGAATAAAAACACAGAAAAATAATAAAAACGAAACAAAGAGAAAAAAAAATGAAAACGATACACAAAACGAATAGCAACAAGATGAAAAAAGTGGACAACAAATTAAAACGCGGCACAACAAAATTAAAATTTATTTGCTACAGCAACAATAACAAAGTGCACAAAAAAAATGGGTATAAAAGAGTGTGTGTGTGTGTTGGTGGATGAGGGGGACACATGGAGAGGTCAACTGAAATATATATTGTTGTAACGAAGGCAGAAGCCAAACTTGGATTTAATTAAAATGTTTACCACAGTCATTTCATTTTCATAGCCAGCAAACATAAATTTAGAAACGCACAGCCACAACAGCAACAACAACAACAACAGCGCTGGCAACCACAAAGCGAAACAGCTGCAAGAAAATGCCCCAAAAAACCATTAAACTTGGCCCACTCCTCACACACCCACACACACACACATACGCCCTAACTGTATATAAATATGGTTATGGAGCCCAAAAACTCTCAAATCGGCCAATTTTGATTGTTGCAATTTTCTCGTTAGCTCAAATTTGTGTTCTAAACAAAAACATAAACAATATAAATTTGCAGGTAATTAGTTCAAGCAGCTACCAAGCGTACACACACTCGCACACACACACACATATAAATATGCACACTCACTCACACATGCTTAATGTCAGCATTTATACAAAATCCATTTAGTGAAATTATTTATAAGAAAAGTCAACTCTAGTCAACTCTTTCCCATTGCCAGAAAACCCAAATCCGAATCCCGTTTTGCGGTTGCAGGCATATTAACCCCTTAACGTAAGACCTTACCCCGCCATTACCCACACCCCAACCCACCCCTGCACATTGGTTGTGTGTCAAAAGCACAATGCTGAAACCATAAATTTATGTGCTTTCTATTGTTTTTGCCAAAGAAAGCGGAAGTTGTGTGTTTCTCTCTGTGGCGCAGCTAGCTAGCTAGCCAACAACAGCAAGCAAACAACAAAAGCAACATAGAAAACATTGGCTAAAAGAGGAAAAAAGGTGTACGCTAAGGGATTTCAATCAATTGTGAGCCAAGGCAAAAGGCAAAAGCAACAAAAAACCAAAGCTCTGCTCTCGACTCTTGTTTTGTTTGAAAACGCAAATTGCTATTTTGTCTGAACACAAACACACACACGAAGAGAGAGAGAGAGAGCTGTGAGGGGGAGAGCAAGTTCTGTTGTAACACATCCCGTGCCGTGTGGCATCATTTTTCATGCGCTCCAACAACTTTTGACAAAGGTCGGTCAAGCAAGTCTTAAAAACTTTGCGACAAGACACAACGCACGTTTCATCTTCAGCACTTTCCCTACCGCTGCCCTCAATCCCTTACTTCCTCTTTAGCCAACCTTTGAACAGTGTCGTCTGCATCTGCGTCTTTCTCTTTTCGCTTAGTGAATTACGTCGACTTTAAAGGGTTAAAGTTCAGGCCCGGTGAGCAGAGCTATCAGGGTAACAGTTGTCGCTGCTGGCTCTTGGCCCTAAGCCGTAAATAATAATATTTAGACAAAGGCCTCCGCAATATTTAACTTCGCTCTTTTAGCTCCAACTAACATTTCCGCACTGACAACGTGATGCCCTAAATTCATTACGAAAATTTGTTGAAATGTTATTTTAAATAAGCTTTTTCACATTTAATTCATATGTATACAAAGATTTATTTTTATATTTTCAAACTTTTCAATAGTCGATAATCCCTAGAGTTTTTCCTTTTCTCAATTTATGGGCCCCAATGGAACTAACATAAGTAAAATAAAAAGGGTCCCTGTCAAGGTGTTATATGAAAACAAAACTTAACCAAAAACAAAAATATATGAATCTATAAAAAAAAACTCAATCTTTCAACTAACAAGGTCTTATTCCAAATTCAAAACTAAATCACTTTGTTTTTTAGCAGATAACTTCAAATGTAACGAGGTAAAAATAAACTAAACGCCAAGACAATGGCAAATCTACATTACAATTAGTTTACAAACACCTTGAGACCCACATAACAGTGTCTACAGGAATGACAAATGAAAAATATATATATATATATATGTATTTATAAAGGAAGCTTAAAAGTTGTTTACATGCGTCGGCGTTTTTACCTTTATTTTTTGGGTGTGAGTGAGTAAGTGCCTGGGCGCAAGAGTTAAGAAAGTTGAGAGCTGCACAAATTTGCCTAAGTTTGCGCGATTTATGGATAGAAAAGTCATAAACTTATGGATTTACCTTGACTTATGTAGCACTTACGATAATTGCATTGAATGAGAATCACCGAGAGAGGCGACGCGTGGGTAACTTTTGCATAATTTATGTGAGACGCCATTCAAAGTTGAAACGAACGCACAAATTAAAATCAACGCACACAAAATGATTGATGAATGGATGGGAGGATGGAGGGAAACGAGAAAGCTGAATGTAACACAAGAGGCGGGGAGCATAAACAAGTCCTGACAGAGACTTGGGGACTTGTGGAGTGGAAATGTGAACCTTTTGTTTTTTTGGGGCCAAGTCATTTAAATAGTTTATATGGGAATTGGAGACAGCAGAGACTTGAGACTTTGAGAAGGCTGGCAGTTGCTGGTCTCCGATAACCGATAGTGGCCTGAACCCAAACAATAGGCCAATATATATGGATGCGTGCGTATATACTTATGCGTATAAATAGCATAAGGTAAACGGGGGGCCGCAACCAAATAGAATGTCAAAAATCAAAGTCCAAGCTAAAGTGCTTGCGAAAACAAAAGCCAAGGCACAAGAACAAGAAGCTAAAGACGAAAAAGTCTTGGCCAAAAAACACAAAAGGCGGCCAAAAACTTTTTCTCACAAAGCATGGCAGGCACCACACACAAAAAGCTAAAACTTTCCATCAAGTAAGCGAAGTGGCTGAGAGAGCTCCCTCCTCTGCTTATCTATCAAATACCCCAAAGCCCAGACACCAGGCCGGCTTCCGTTGCGTTTCGTTCCGTTCCGTTTCGTTCTAAGACGTGGGCGCATCAAAAGCATGCTAATGTCCAGCAACGGCCGCAACGCCTTCCAAATGCGTATGGAGGATGTGCGATGTGAAAGGACGGAGACGTAGCCAAGAAGTCAAGCACGAAAAAGGGTCAAGAAATGAAAGCTTAGAGCAGCTCTCTGATATGCGAATCAATTGATTTTCAGCCGTAACCAGAGAGCAGAGGGTCAAAGCGAAAGGAAAATGGAAAATGCAAAGTTTGTTTTTGCGAATGCATTCGAACGGAAGAAATTTTTTGCGCAGCGCAGGTAAATCGTCGTTGTCATTGGAATCACTGAAGGCAAATTAAAAAACAAATGAAAAAAAAAACAGAAAGTAACTGACAAAAGAAAGACACACAAACAGACAGGTAGAGGGAAGGCAAACGAAAGGAAACAGAACAGATAGACAACAAAGTCAAGTCAGCTATGTAGCCGATATGAAAGAGTGCGAAGTTCCTGTGTTCATTGGTGAGTGGAGGCTTGCAGAGGGACAGACAGTCAAGTCAATAATCGGCATAAGTCACAACGAACGAAAGGGTCAAGCGTGATGAGGGTGGAGGGTGGAGGGCGGAGTTGTTAAGGGGTATGGGCCATCCCAATAAACAAAAAATGCGACGCTCAACGTAAATGAAGCCGCCTTTTGTATTATTACAGTAGATGAATGTAGATGGGGTGCATATTGCGTGTATGCGTATCAGTGAACCTGGCGAGAGGCTTCTAAGGATTTTCTTATAAATTATTGTGAATTTATGCGAATCATTTCCAGTCGGATTGCGCCAACAGCAACAGCAACAACAACAACAATAACACCGGGCAACGGGCAAACGAAAGCCGCCATGGATTTTAACTTTATAATTGAATCCATTACTTAGGGAACGTGCAGCAGGCGGAGCAGAGCACTGAGGCAGAGCAGCGGCTTGCCAAGATTTCGATGTATTAAAGTGTTTTTTTGGCAGGCGCCGACTAAAGGCAACATAGCTCATGGATGGACTTAACCACCACCAACAACAAACAACAACAACAAAACCCAACACTGATTGCTAGCTAAGGAAAGAAGAAGCAGAAGGGGTAAGGGTGCGAGTGCGGAGGCAAAAGGGTGTTGGTATGGGTTGCGCGGCGAATTAAGTTTTTGGTTTGTTGGCTACACAAAAACCTCGAAATAAGTTTTAATTACGGGCATATGATGGTGCCCGATAATACGACGGCGCCAGCACTGAGAGGGCGGTAGGGGAAGAGAGTACAACCAAAAAATTAAAGAAAAAACAACATTAAAAAAAAAGAGAAGAGAAGAGGAGAAAAGTTTGCAGCCAAGGCAACCGGCGTCGAAGCCGTTGACTGACTGAAAAATTCTATTATAGTTAATAGCAGAAAATTATGAAATTAATGCAAGACGCACACACCAAATTGGATTCATTAAAAATTGAAGTGGGTTTTTCTTTTTTATTTATTTATTTTCAGTTTTGTTGCTTCTTTTTGCGGCTTATCCCAAACAAATTAGAAACGCTGCAAAGCAACAACGCCAGGGCCATGCCAAAGTCAAAGGTTTTTCCAATGGGTTAACGTGAAATGGTAAAAGAGGATGAGCTTATTACATTGCGAGTGATAATAATAATTGAAATCTTAAAGATGCTAAGCTAAAGTGATGAGGGCATGGATTAGAAACTGAATTAGAATTCTTAACAGCTAACAATCTGTGATTGTAGCTAAGAAACTTTTGTAAAGGTCTTTTAAATTGGTTAAAATGTGCTGAGTCTTAAATACTACAACGACTATCTTCCTTTGTATTGCCTGTTTCCGTTTACTTTCGTTCACCAAAAGAAAGCACATAGATATTACCGCATCTAACCACTGCTTGCCACTTGCCACACAGCTCATCTAGTTGTCGTCGTCATCGTCGTCTTGGTCCAGTCATCCGGACATATCAGCGCTGCTTTCAAGTTTTCACGCAATTTTTCATACTAATTACCAAGCAATTTACTTTAGTGTTAATGCCAAGGGAGCAGCCTGAACGGGCAAGCGAGAACTGGTGGCAGTTGATTGGCATTGGCAGCGGCAGGTGGCCGCCTCATTAGTGGCTTAGCTGACTATACAAAATGCCGCACTTATGGCAAACATGAAAAGAAAAAAAAAATACATAACAGCAAGCATCAAATTGACACTTAACCGAAAGCACAAAGTGTCCAAGGGAGCGACATAGAGAGAGAGAGGGCAAACGGAGAGTGGCAACAATGGGGCAGCCATACGTTTGACCAGCAGCAGCAGCACCAGCAGCAGAAGCCAGTTGTAGAAGGAACAACCAGGAAGCAAAGAGAACAACATTGAACGAACTGTGTAAACAAAGACGAGAACAACATGGAAGCAACAGAAGGGGGAGCAAAAGTAGCAGGACAACACACACACACACACATACGAGTCAGCGACAGTGACAAGCGACGAGGCTGACTGCCACACACCACTTACACACACACACACACACATTTCAGCTGCGAGAGCAAGTGTCCAAAGCCAAAAGGGTGCCTTTAAAGTCCTGTTACGTTTTGGAAGAGGAAGAGAGAGAGAGAGCAAGAGGTGGCACTTGTTGGTGTCCATAAGCTGGGCTGGGCAAACAAGGCAAGGCTGGCCAAACAAAACCCAACTAACAAGCCATAAGATGACAGCCTGCCTCTGCCAGTGACAAATTGTGCCAAATCGAAATGGTAAACAAATGCCCAGGACAATGCCAAGCAAGCACGCAAGCAAGCAAAGCGGAGACAAGCAGGGATCACTCACGCTCCACACCAATACCCAACATCTTCTCTCTCTCTCTCTCTCTCCGACTTGCCTTCACACAAATATGCAAATATTGCGCACAGCTGTTAATTTGCTAAGCGAATGAAAAAAAAAAATATATATTGTATACATATAGCAACAATTGAGGCAGAGAGCAAAGCAGAAAGAGCATAGGTAGGCAGAAAACAAAAATATTTGCCTGCAACTGTAGCCTAAATCGATAGCATTACATTATTTATGCACAGCAATCAAATGTGCCACGGGGCGTATGCGCATTGCCTGCGTGGACTTTGTCCAAAAGAATGTGGGGCAAGCACAGCCCGCCTGCCAGCCACACCATGCCGGCCACTTTGTGCGGCATTAGCTAAACAAATAATCATTACTTTTTCCATTTGTTTTTGAATGCTTGATGTCTCGAGTTGCTTCTCACTATATGCCCATTGCGCCTTTTCCCCCGCCGATCAACCTGCTCCTGAAACTCAACACACGCACATATGTATTCTAATGTTTGTGTGTGTGTGTGCGTTTGTGTTTTTCTTTTAGTGTATCGATAGCCTCGAATGGCAGGCAAATAAAAATCTCTCACGCATTCGCAGCACGTAGCAAATGCTTCAACCCTCCCCCCCCCCTCCTGCCCTTACACCATTCACGCCCTCAACTTACTTGACTAACGCTGAGTTACAGCAGCACAGTTTACTCCATACAATTCTTTACGCACCTCCACCTACAACCTACACGCCTCCCCCCCCCTCCCACCAAGCACGGGTCTTATTTAAAAAAATAAAAAGAAAGTATCAATTTCATTGTTACGCGCACTCGATTCTTTTTTTCCATTTCTTTTGCTTTCTTCCGCTTCCCTTTCTCTGACGCTGGGCATTCGTATATTATGACATTAAAAGCTGCATTTTGTAACACTTCAACGGAAGTTGATATAATCTAGGTTCTTGATTTATGCTATTAACATTTAAGCTTCTACATTCAAACTAAAGGAGGAAGTTATAATTTAAGGAATAAACGAACGTTTTTTCTATAGTTTTGTGCCTGTATTTTGGCTAAAGTTTTGACAGACAATATAGCGATTTTTTCTTTAATACCTATATGTTTAAGGAGTTTAAGATTTAAATAAATATATTTAAAGATCATTAAAGTTTAGCTTAATATGCAGAAGTGCATTCAATAGTCGTTATGTTTAACAAGAGTGTCCCTTTTTTTTATGCGTTTGCTTTATTTTTATTTTGCACAGTGCAAAGTGAAATAAATTTTGAACGCCAATTGCAGGGGCCGTGAGGCAATATTGAAAAGAACGAAAACAGAGAAGAAGAAAAAAAATTGTGCTCAGGCGTCCAGCATGAAAATTATTGGCCAGTCATGACGTGAGTTTCAGAGTTTTTCATTTTCTTCGTTTGAATTCGTTTCAACTTTTCGTTTTGTACGTTTGCAGTAATGTTGCGTAGCGTAACGCTTACATTACGTTGGACATTACGTTACGTCTTTCAAAGTTTTGCATAAAAATTCAATAAGAGACGAAGAGAGAAACTGACGACTGCGGCAACGATGAGAACGACTAGCTGACCAAATGAGTTTTGGCCCAAATTGTTTGCCATAGATTACAAATAGTTTGAAGTTGAATTCGTTTTTTTTTTTTCATCTTTTTTTTCTAGCTCTAGCTGCCTTTTATTTGTTTGTTTGTTTGTTGTCTGTCCCTGGAGTGATATTTAAAGCTAATCCAGCTGAAGCATTGAGGGTACTGGCATATAATGCATCATTTGTGGTCAAAATGGTCAAACGCGTTAAGTTTTTATGGCTAGCGACTTTTTGGATCCGTACCAACAAAATCAACTCTTGCTTGCCACACTACAAGTGTGTGTGTGTGTGTGTGTTGTTTGTTTGTTTTGTGAGTTTTTGGTCTGCTCGTTTGCTTTGGTACTTTATTTTATCGCTGTTGGCAGCCACACCAAAAACCAAAACAACAATAAAAACAGTCAAAAAGCACTCGAAATGCCAAATGAGCTGCTGCACGCCTTAGCCCCTGCTATCGCCTCGCTTGATCCTAGCTACGCCTCCTATTTGCCTAATGGGCCCCTAAAGTGTGGGCCACCAACTTACCAGCCTGCCTCAGCGCACCTTTGCAATTAATCCGCGCCCTCAGCCACGCCTACACTTTTTGGCTGCGGCTAAGGAATGCCAGAGAGAGAGAGAGAGAGAGAAAGAAAGCTTTGTATTCGCATATTTACCGCACAGCGTCTCCTCTACGCCCGTCTCACTCTCTGCCCAGGAGTTTTTCATAAACAAAACCCGGAAAATCTGCTGGCTGCCAGCAGCAGAAACAGCGAAACATTTCAAGCTTTACCCTCCCGCTCAACTACGCTCCTCCAGAAGAAATAGAAAAGGAAGAAAAAAACAACAACAACACTGCAATTTGGCAGCGATTTCGGTTGTGAATTCTCTTGGGCTAGAGCTGTGGGGCAGGAGGCAGGGTGCAGGGTGCCGAGTAGCAGTGGCACGCTGCTATTTTCGGTCTCAAGTGACAAATATTAGAGCAGTCTTTATCGCTAATTAGACTTTGTAGCCGTAAATCTGTTGTCATTTCTTGTTGCGCTATCTGCCTCTCGCTTCGACTCTCTATTGTATATTGTTGTTGCTGCTATTGTTGTTGTAATTGTCGTGGCCAAAGCCAACAGACCACGGCACCCCGCCATACCAACACACACACGCATTGTGAGTGAGGCATGGCAAATGCGTTTCAAAGTTTGCCAAGTTGCAAGAAACTGATGGCGGAAGCATTTGGGGGACTCTTGAGACTTGAAATTGAGCAGCGAGGCGAGGCAAAATGGCGAGAAACGTATGGGAAAAGGACATGAATACAAGGATACAAACAAACACACACACACATGTAGATGAGCTAAATGAGCCGAGTGTTGTGTGCACTTATAAAAATTTGTATGCACTGATTGCAGACAAGAGTCATGTGATAAAAAGAAATTAATGAAAGCAACTTTAAACTTTGAAATGAAGAAGCTAATTAAGCGAAATTAATAGAGCTTCTATGCCAAATGAAAGTTCTAAAAGTTCATTCATTAAACTGTTCGTTTACAATTACAGCTAAAACTGTGCTGAGAATTGCTAAAACCAAAGATCATTTCTTAACAAAGTGTGGATATAAGAAGTGACAAAAAGAGAAAAGTAACATATTTATTAAAAATTTGTGTGTTTTTGATTGGTCTTTTATAGGACCAATTATAGTTTTAAAACTCGAATTCAATCAAACACAAAAAAAGGCTTTATCGAAAGCATTTGTCCTCAAAAAAAAAGAAAGCCCTGTTGATGAAGGATGCACTTGTAAGCAGTGCTTCAGACAAATGTAAATATATAATATCAATTAAATGCAAAAAGCATGCCCACATATCTGGCCCAAAGCGTCAATTAGTTGCATGTGCGATAAAGACGGGGATAATACCACTCAATTTGAATAGCATTTGGCTGGCTAGCGCATATTATTTCCGCTATCAAGTGCACATACACACATTTCATTGCAATATACAATTTTCATTATTCTTTTGGCCAACACAACACATGCGACTGCTGCTGCAATGGCAGCTAACTAAGTATAGTAAAAAAGAAACAACAAACAATGTCCTTGGATGGCATCCAGCTGCCATTCGAGTTGGAGAAACACAACTCGGATTCGATGGCATAAAAAAAACAAAAACAAAAAAAGCAAATAGGAAGAATTCGGTACGATTATAGGATATTTTTTATGGCCCATATGAGACTCATAGACAAATGGTAGACGGCTTGCCAAGAACATTTTCGTTTTGTGGCAATTTATGCGGCGCAGTGTTGCATTAAATGTACGCAGTCAAATGCTTGGGTTAATAATAATGTATAAAAAACAGAGCCTAGCAAATCCTTCAACAGCAGGCAAAACTTGAAGTGTGGCCTTAAATGAAGCATGCCACACACAGCTTCTGATGGAGCTGGCGTTGGAGGAGGTAATAAGCGCTGTGGTTTTTTTTTTGACTGGCCAAGTCAAGCGCAACCAAAAACTTAGTTAAGTGTGGCCGTAACTTCCACACACACACACACACACACACATATTTATACATAACACTTGTATATGTATGATAAATAGCTTTCAATTTATATGCCTTGAGGGCAGCCCAAAGTTGTAGAGCGAGGGAGTTGAACTTAAAGGTGTTCAAGGGTCATTTATCAGACAGAGCGGCAACATTTAGCGTTCGCTACATAGGTGTGTAAACGCGTGTATATGTGTATGTGTGTGTGTGTGTGTGTACAAGTAAAATTTATGCGCACTGGATATGTATACGCAGATGGAAATGCTTTGCTAAAGCAGTTAGAGTTGGAGAGCCAGAGACGACCTCTTCCTAACTAGTGGCGCATTCATTTTGATCTGAAAGTGAAAATCATTTGCAATTGTGGCAGGCAAACAGGCAGGCGGCAGCATGAGGCTAGTTCCATGTAATGGCTGCCATAGAGCGGTCGAAATTACTTTAACCCAGCAGCTGAGCTCTGCACTGAAGAATCCCAAGAGAAAACTAGAGAGGGTTTTGGGGAAGAGTTCAAGCTACACTATACCCGTTAAATGAGTGAGTAAATGTGTAGCTGTCGACAGGTGTGCAAGTAATTACACACACACACACACACACAACCTTGCAAGAAACCTTTGCATACGGGCCCACACAATTTATATTTGCCAAAGTTTCGTCTGCTCTGTTAAAGGGAGTTTTGGTTTGTTGGGTGCTGGGGGTTGGGGGTTGGGGGTTGGGTGAGGAAAAATGGTTTAGACATCCATTGCCGCGTCAAAGTTAATTAATTTGCAGCCCCACAAGCAGCAGGGCCAGCAGCACTGGGAGCAGCAGCAACAGCGACAAGTGGCGAATGTCTCGCTTACCAATCTAAAATACACAAACTGAACTCAAGGCTTCGTGCTTCAGTTGCTTCGAGTTGTTCGCTGTGTGTGTACGTGTGCGTGTGCGTGTGCATGCCACGCCCACAAATCTGCGGCGGCTGCCAACAGGTATTCATGAACCATAAACCTTAAATAAATTATTTATCAAATTATTTCCAAGCTGTTTGGTGTAGAGCGTAAGAAACTATATAGAGAAGTTAACTTGTTTGCTTATTTTGCGTTTTTAATCTACTCTATCTATCTATTTCTCATAGCAACAGTTAAACTTCAAAAGAACGTACTTACAACTTATCTTTTAA
This sequence comes from Scaptomyza caliginosa, assembly GCA_035044725.1. Lineage (NCBI taxonomy): Eukaryota > Metazoa > Arthropoda > Insecta > Diptera > Drosophilidae > Scaptomyza > Scaptomyza caliginosa. Next base: position 339,478 of record JAWNNR010000209.1, on the reverse strand, counting down.
ATGCATACTTTGCGTTTTATCGCACATCAATCCAGTTGAAAGCTACAAAAGTATTCGTTTTGTGTTGGCATTTTTAATGAAATCAAGCGGCTAAATTTGCTGCACAGTGTTTTCCAAATGCGTCAATTGAATTGAATTTGTGCTACAAATCAAGTAAGCAACTTAAGAGCTAAACAATAGCCGCCCAAAGCAACGCACAATTTCAAAAGCCCAACCTCAATCGAAACAAACCAGCAGCAGCAAAACCCCAAACCCCAAAACCCCATTCTCAAAACACAACCATCAAGAATGGCTCTGACCCCAATCAGTGTGTGTTGCGGACAATGCATATACACACATTCACACACACACACACACACACACATCGCTCGTGCACATCCTTGCGAAACGGAGGCAATCAATTGCAAGGAATGCGAGGCACAAAAGGCACAAAAAATGCACAAACTTCACTCGCTTTCTGTATCCCTTTTTTTTTTGCCTCTTTGTGCGTTCAAAACACCTTACAGTACGAGGTCCACGGAGATGGCCTCCACATCCTGACTGCCGCCAGCCAGCCAGCCTGCTGCTGCTGAAGTGCAGCTATAAAATACTAATCCGCATCAAATGAATGCTACATCAATCTTGTGTCGAGCGCAGGCAGCGCCAACTGCGACTGCGGCAGGTGCGTTGAAGACACACAGAGAGAAAGAGAGAGAGAGGGTTAGAAAGGGTTTGTGGCAGAGTCAAAAGGGTACTCAACTGGCGGCAAGGCGGCACTTTAATTTTGTTACTAAGCCCGGGCCACAGTTGACTGGCAGTCAGTCAGAGAGTCAGTTTGTCCATCCGTCCGCTGTTAGCTGCGGCATATGCCGAGGAGCCGCTCAAAAGTCATTTCCGCAAACGTTTCCAGCTTCGGCGACACACACACACACACACACACACACACACACACACGAAAGGCAGACAAGAACAAACACGCAGCAAAAACTAGGGATTAGGGATTTGCGTGCACATAAATGAATTTTGTGTACGCAGTCGCGACAAGAGCCACGAAGTAGGAGATGCAAGCATAAGCTCAAAGTAGCTGTTGGAGTTGCCTGTAGCAGCTGGTACCGTCTCCCAGCTCCCAACTGCTGCCTGCTACATTCTATCTCCAGCTCTTCATCACAGTGTTATCTACACACACGTGCAACATGCAAGCAATGACTACACTCAAGCCCCACATCCCGTCCATCGTCTGTTTGCATTGGTGAGCACTACAGCAATTGTTGGCATTACGTGCCACTCTCGATTGCCATTCAATGCCAGCAGCAGCAACAGCAGCAACAGCAACAGCAGCAACAGCAACAGCAGCAGCAACAGCAGGAGCCGCCAACTATTGAATTACTTTCAAACCTGCGACTGCAAAAGCTGCAACTGCGAATGCGACTGAAGATTGCACTTGAAATAGGATTCACAGCTCACTCGCTCTCCAAAAGCTTCAGATTTTCAATTTCCGTTTCCCTTTTTCTTGTGCGCTTTTTTACAGCCATCGTCGCTTGGATTTATTTTCGCATTTTTTTTTTGTTGCTTTTCATTTTTCTGTTGTTGTTGTTGTTGTTGCGGTTGTTTTGTTCGTGTCTAAGCAAATGGAATAAGCGCGCTCATTGCTTGGGCTTGTTACTGAAAGATGGATATATGGATTGCTGGATGGATGACGAGCTGGCTGACTAGCTGGATGGATGTAGGGATTGCCAATGCCATGAGGAGAATGTGAGCGATTACGGATATGCGCAACAATGAGCAAAGTTGCAGCCAAAAAGGAACAGAGAGAAAGAGAGAGAACAGAGAAAGAAAGTGAAAGCTTATGCCAAAAGAGTGAAAGTCCGTCGAAATGATCGCTGTTGTGGGCTTTTCTTAACATCAAGCAAAAAAAAAATAAGGTTGCTTTAAAAAATAGTCATAATTCGTTTTGAGAGACCTGGCTAAAAGGCTTTAAGCCTAATGATTTGCTTTGAACACTATTCAATTTGAATAAGCACAACAAATTAATACGTTCTTGTAAACGAGTATACTATTAGCTATTAGAGAACGTTCTTGCATTACAATGAAGTGCATAATATTTCTAAAAGTGGCTTATGCAGTCTGCAGCAACTACCATAAATACCACTTAGTATACCATTTGAGACGCTTGCTAACTGCTTACACCTGTCAGCGTGGCCATGTATGTGCGTACCATGTACATATGTGTGTCTGTTGGTATAATAAATGTGCTTGGTAATAATGTGCACCTGCAGATGATTGCAGGGCATTTGCAACCAGGAGCAACCAGAAGGCAGCAGAAGAAGAAGTTGTAGCACGTGCATCATTGATGTTGTCCATGGCAACATAATAGTAGTTGTGTGTGTGTGTGTGTGTGTTTGCCACACCCACACACCTCTGTCCACACTTAGTTCCTTGCCCTTGCTGTAGCAGTACATCAATCCTTTAAGACGCAGCAACATTCAGTGCCAATCAACAAGTGCGTTCCACCTTGAGAGCGTGAGAGGTACGAAGGAAGAGAGAGAGAGAGAGAGACAGAGAGAGACTCTCAATGCATATATGCAACAGTGCGCTGAACGCTTTTATTGCTAACCATTTCTTTCTACTACTGCTACTGCTACTGCTGCCATGTCCTTTTTGTGCGCCAGCAAGGATTTGTTGTACATATATGAGTATATTTGTGTATGTGTACGTGGGACAAGAAGGTAGAAGAAGAACGACACACGGATTGAAAAGAACTCGGCACGTATTTGTCACGTATTATATATTTATAGCAACCAATGAACCGTTGAATGCACGAAACGTTCGAACCCAAGCGGGCGAAGGGCGAATGTAACAAGGGTAGTTGTTGCCTGGCTGGGAATGCATAAAACGGATAGAATTTGCTCATTGCTCATTGCTCATTGCTCATACGCCGCGTGTGTTCGCTAGTTGGAGCTTAGTTCAAATTGAATACTTATTGCCAGTAGAGAAAAGAACGTAAAGAATGAAAGCAAGCAAGGAGTTGAACAGCAAATATCCTATATGTACACAGCGAGAAGATAAAACTCCATCAGCTGGTACTGCTGCTGCCGTCACAGTTTAATTATAATTTTAATCACTTTTGCAGCAGCGCGACGCGGAAATGAATTTTATGAAGCGTACGCCGAACTGTCGTACCCAACATAAACTGTTGTCAGTCCGAAAAAAAACGAGCGTTTAAGGGCAGAGCGGGGGCGGGTTGGATAAAAGGGATGCTGAGACATGCTATGCTACAACGAAGGTAGCGAAGGGACAACCGGACAGACTGACTGACTGTCATGTCAATTCAATTTTCGTGCTTCCGTGCGCGGCGACAAGTTTTAGCCAGAGTTTTCATCTACCACCCGCCCATCTACCACCTTGCCCCCTTGCTCTCTTGCTGGAATGCCAGAGCTGGGATTGTCAGCCCAACGGCACTTTATGTACATCATCATCATCGTCATCATCAACACCTTTTTGCCAGGCGCCATTTACACGCCGTCGTCTATCCTCGTCTCCAGGTCTAATCAGCACAGACAGCCGAGACATTCAAGGCGAGTGCAGATGGAAGGAATAGGATGTAGCAGCAACTCAATCTTTCTAACCCACACCACGCGACGAAATTTTCTTACCTATTCCCCAACCCACACAGCAGCAGCTTCGATAAGCGAATCAATTTAAATGCCGCATTTGTTGCATAGATTTGTGGCCCTCTAAAATGAGAAATGACTGAACACGTAATAATTTTATAGTTCTCACAACTTTCCATTTGGGTTTTGCGACTTAAAGCAAAAGATATACAAAAAATTGCGAATTTTTCTGCTGAAACTAAAGTTTATGGGTAAATAAATGTTGTTGAGTTCCATTGAAATTGTGATTTAAATGTGTATTTATTACTTAATTAAGGCAAGGCTACATAAGTAGTAAAAGCACTTTATACAGTTTTAATATTTCCTTTTAAACTGTATATAAATCTTTCAGAACATTCGTTTAACTGGAATAAGAATGAAAACAGATTTCCTGCTAAAATATAAATAACGATCCAGAAAAATTACAATTAATTATGAAGAACATTTATTTTTTACTCAGAAAATATTATTGAACATTTTGTTCTTGAGCTAATAAATGTTTAAATAAGTATGAAATTAAATGTGTAAACTCTGAGTATATTTTCTAACATATCAAAAGATTGCTAATCAAAACTTTTTTCTCAAGTTTTATATACCTTATACACATTTCGAAAGTGAGTATTAATATGAATCGTTGCTCCCCTTAAGCCAAATAAATTGAATCATATTTTTAACACACCCAAATGCGAAAACGAATACGTAAATGAGAATGAAAATTGAAAATTATAATTGCCAGCTGAACACTTGGCTGGCTTGCCCCAGAATGAAGAAGTCGTTGCTCATTTTCTGTTGCACTGTTGGACCAAGGAAACATTTCTCCCATTCTTCATTTCTACACGCAGGCCCATTCATGGGTTCATCATACATTTTGTTATGAATTAAAACCGATGGCAAAGACTGCCCGAGACGAGGCTGATGACATGTTTTGTCCACAGGCACGCATTCTCTTGCGGCTTGGGTCTCCTTCTCGCACTACACTACTGCGACTATCTGGCAAGTTTCCCAACGGCACGCGTTGCCTGATGACTGGCTGGCCTGGCCTGCTACTGCCTGTTACCCCATTCCATGTTTAGCTGCTGTTGCTGTTGCTGTTGCCGACAAGTCAGCCTGGCTGTGTCACTCATACGCGCCACAAATATCCAACAATTCCCAACCCTCATCCTCCTTCGGCCCCTTCATTCATTCCTTACTTCCTTCTCTGTTCTCAAGCCAAAAAATTGTATGTTGCTGCCACGCACGAACGCTTACTTTGTCGCATGCACAACTTTCGGCTATTAAGTCATTTTTTGGCTTTTTAGATTTGCGACAAATTCTCTGGCAGCAACAGCAGCAACAGCAGCAGCAGCAGCAGTAGCAACTGGCAGCATTTCACTAATTGCCCGCACTCTTGCGGCATTTTTACATACATTTGTCGCACATCCACACAACTTTAAAACAGTTTAATATTAAGCCAAAAAATAAATAAATGGGAATAAAAACACTTTATCATCCAAGCATAGCAAGTGCCGGACACTGTACAAGACACAATCGAAGAACGAAGAAGATGTTGTTGCTGCCTGCTGTTGCTGCCAGTTGGGTGGCACTCTGCTTCATCTTCAGAACACACAAACTTCAACTCTTTCATAAGAATTTAGTTGAATGAAGCTTCAAGTGGCTGCGTGACAAGAAATGTGTTGGCAGCAGGAGGCTGGTTGACTGAGGCAGACAGCAGACGGGCCGGCACAAACCTTTCATAACAATGACAGGATAATAGAATGGATACAGCACGAAGTGCTTCAACTTTAGAATGCTCTCTATGAGCGCACTCAATTTTAACGATTAATATGGATAAGAAATCATGACAAAAAAAAAAAAACAAAACTTTATTAACTACTAAGTTGGGAAACTTTAACTTACGTTAAAGTTGTTAGCAGACTAGTGTGGATATGAACTCTGCTTATAAGGGGAAGTTTGAACAATATGATTGTAACATTTCGTTTGCTTAGTTTTTCCAACACTGACTTCAAAGTAACTTATCAATAACTATGAGAAGACAATCCATTGTTTAGGAAATAGTTCAAAGACAGATGTCTTGGCCTAAGAGATAACAAATTGGTCTAATTAGCATAAGTTCAAAGCAGAGCCCACATACGCACTGATAAAGTGAAGGAACCCTTTTCTTGGGCATTTGTTTTATTATTGAAAGTGTATGGGGCGAAAAACTTGGCTCAACATTTTGAGTGACAAGACAAACAATAGCCAAACAGGACTAAAGAGATCTGTCGTTGTCGTTGTCGTTGTCGCTGGTGCTGCTGGTCCTTGGTCCGTTCTGCCGCACCACTGTACTCGAAATCTTTACCCACCAGCACCACTGCCTGACCAGAGTGAAAAGTGAAAAGCAAGATTTGTCACGCACTGATGCGTCTTTAAGCGTTTTAATTACCCACGAACGAACCGAAGGAGAGAGAGCCAGAGCAGGAGCTAGCCAACAAGAACGTTTGGGGAACAAATGAAAACTTTAGCATAATATGCAAACCAGGACAATAATTCACTTTGGCAGTTGACTAACTTGGACCTTGCCTCTGCCTCTGCCTCTGCCTCTGCTTGACTGTCATGTCGTATTGCAACATTCCATGCCACCACCCAACCAAGCCTTTCGTGTCTGACTGGACATTTGCAGTTGCATTTGCAATTTGCATTTTGGTGCTGTGGCAATTAATAGCGCAGACGTAAACAAAACAAGTATCAAGGACGAAAGCGGAGACAAAGAGAGAGAGAGAGAGAGAGCGGATGGGAGAGCGGGTGGGAGAGAGAGAATACAATGCTGTGGCTATCAAAATGCAAAGCAGCCCAGTCAGGTAATGAAAATGCTTAACGGCTTGCAAAGTGTCACAGTGGCTGCGCCTCTGGATAGGCAAAATGCAAATGCAAATCGCCCTCAGAAACACACACACACACACACACAAATACACAACTTGCAGCAACTTAAAGCGCGTTCAAATTCAAACTCACAGCAAAGCACAGTACAGCCAAATGGGTGGTTTGGTTTGGTTTGACTCGGTTCGGTTCGGTTTGGATGGTGCGTGGCAATTGGTAAGTTGGAATTGGCAGTGAAGTGAAGTGCGCAGCTCAGCGCATAAAAAGTCAATTAAAAGCGAAGCCAGTTGCTATTGCAGCTGGCGCTCACACAATTTCAAGTTTTTCGTCGGAATCTCTCACTGTTAACTGTGTCTGTCTATCGGTCTGTCTATCTGTATGTCTATCTAGCTATATGGCTATGCTCGCCCACTCAGCTGTGTAGCCTGTGTGCGTGGCTTCAAGTGCATGAGAGTGTTGGCCAGCGCTTTTAGCAGAATAAACAGTGAAAGTTGCGCAAAAAGGACATGCCAAGACAGACCGAGAGAAAAAGAGAGAGAGAGACAGAGCAAGATAAAGATAGAGAAGCGCATGTTTGGACCTTTTGAACGTGTTGAACTTTCAAATGGCTTTGCGCGCGGCTGGCAGCTAATGGCATTACACTAACCATAAACCCTTTGCCACGCCCCTACATCCTACTCGCACTCTTATCCATTGCTTGCATACAAAGAGTCTAAAGTCTAACTGCAATGAGTGTGCGTGCGTGTGCGTGCGTGTGTGTGTGTGTGCCTGCCTGTGTGCAATTAAAGTGACGTACGCTTTATTGATGCGAACGCCATTTGGCATGCATTAGAAGTAGTTCACACACACACACAAACACACACACACACACACACACACACACACACACACACTCACTCACACACACACACACATGCACTTGTCGAAGGTAAAATATCAAAGTTGATGAGCTACTTTTTTATGACACTGCTTGTGACAAGAGTATTTGTACTTTGTCTTGAATTTCATCCAAAAAAAAAAGAAGCCAATTCAAGGTAATGTTTAAATAAGTTGAATATCCGGAAATGAGTTTATTTAAAATGGTTTCTCTATAAATAAACATCTAAACACAGAAAGCTTAACAAATAATACAAATTCTTCCTCTCAACAGTTCTCATCTCATATTACCAAATTTACAAACAAGTAAACTAAACAAAGCTATAGTTTAAGCACAATTAAAGTGTATATTTGTACGTCTGTGTAGGTATAAAAGTTTTGAATTTCCGCACATGTTTGTCATGTAACGTCCATAAATTATTTCTTATGATAATTGCAACTAGCTAAATACGTTTCGTGGGCGTTCTCTAACAACGAACTAAATACAGAAGCAGCAGCAACAACAACATTAACAAGCTATATCGTTAAAAGAACAACTAAAGCGTAGCCTTGTCAAATGTCAACTTGTCCATGGCAAGCTAAGCAACAACAACTGTAATCAATTGTTGTTCAAGCAAAAATCACAAACACACAAACACTAAATGTCCCTACAATTGCCCCGTAATTACCTCTTCTATTAGAGTGTGTGTGTAAGTGTGTGTGTGTGTATGTCAGTTAAAAACTTTTTGCCAAGTAGCAACAATAAATGTTAAGCTTGACTGCAACGAAACTGTAATACCCTAACAGAACCTTTACAGTACTTACAGTAATATTAACATAAGTATAAAGTATAAAAGTCTGAACAAAGCTCACAAGTAAATCATAGAGCTGTGCGTAAGAGTAGCAAAAGCAGACCAAAACAAGCAAAACAGATATTCGGACCAAGCGACAAAGGCGACCAAGTAGGAAAGAAGGGTGAGAGAGCATAGAGAGAGAGAGAGAGAGTGAGATAGCGAATAAGGTAACGGAGATGGCAGCCGCATCTAATCGCTGCACTTCACGTAAATGACACGAAAATGTTTTCAAATTAAATACGTTGACGACGACGACAACGACGACAGGGAAACAGGTAGCCGACAGCAGCAGGTTAGCCTCTGGCTATGGAACTCTAGCAAAGCGAGAGAGAGAGAGAGAGAGAGAGAGAGAGACAGAGAGTTGACAGTTTGCTGGGTTACGTATGGTTAACGCTAACGGAACCCAAAAAGTGGCAACTCTACAACGCGACACATTTAAGGGCACTTTTGTTAACTGTTAAAGCGGCTGGCGAGCACATTTATTGTTGTTGTTGTTGTTTGTTGTTACCAGCCAATTGGGCTCATGCGGCGTATGAGCAATAAAATGCAGGTTTTAATGGGCATTGCAAACAGATACAGTTAATACGCGTACCGTATCTTTTACAATGGGGTATATTATTATTGATGATATTAGATTGGGCAAATGGTTAGGCAAAAATCGACTTTTCTGTTAAACAGACTCTTAACCAACATTTGCTTATAAAACAAAGATAACTTCTATAATACTTAAGAGATATTCAAATTATACCTTCTATTAATCATGATTAACTTGTTCAACTTGGTTAGATATGAGAAAAACTTTTGTTTATGATTATTTATTGCCCAGGTACGGGTATTTTCATGGCTTGTAACATTAAAATTGACTTTGTGGCACATTTACAATTGCTTTTAGATTGCTATGAAAATGCAAACAGTATTTTGTGCCGAGTATTTGTTTATGCATGGTTTGAGTGTTGTCCCACTTGTTTGTAGCTCTAACAAACTGCGTTATTGAAATAATTTGCAGCAATAAAGGCAGCTGTAATTGAACAATAAGCTTATAACCATATTGGCAAAGAAATTATTGCCGCAAAAAGCTCAAAATAACAACGGTAACAGTTTGCAAATTTTAATCCAAACATTGCATCAAACTAAGAGAATTCCAGAATGCATAAATGTATACATTTCAATACCAAAAACAATATGAAAATGTGAAATAAGTTTCCATTTGCAATCAGTGCAAAACAAATATTTCATTTGCTTACAAACCAAAAAAACCAAAAAAAAACTTCTTTGTAGCTGTGGGCCAAATATTTGTAATATACTTTCCATTATCAAATCTGTGCTTATAAGATATTTATCGAGAAAAACCACAATTCAGTTGCATTTCTTCGAAATGACAAATTGTTGTTGTACCCTGTCAGAGTTTGGCTAAAAGGTGGATTAAAAATTGGTTTTTGACAACAACTATATAGAATCATTGATTCGAGTTTATTAACAAGAGTTATCTAACAAGAATTACAGATTTTCAATTATATTCAAGCGAACAAGTTTTTTTTTAAAGTTTGTGGAATTACAAAAAAGAAAATCAAACAAAGTAAGAATAATAATAAGAAATTATAATTGTTGTGACATGCGCACGTCTTGATTTATTCAATATTATCCAACTTATATAATCGTGCCTTGTTGTTTTGGTGCTTATCAAGTATTTGAATATTAATTTGAAGTTGCGTAAAACTTTTGCTTTTAATTGGAATTATTTGTGTGCTTATTATTTCAGTTGCAACGCCCACACATGGTAGATGCAATGCATATGCAAAGCACTTGACTGCAGCTGCATACAGCTACTGTATCTCATAGATACGCATGCAATGCATATGCCTTGAAAGTGTGTGTGTGTGTGTGTGCTTAATTTAACTGCTACTGCTGCTGCTGTTAGAGAGACGTCCTTCTCTGTGTTGCTGTTGTCGTTGCCGTTGTCGCTTGCGTAGATGATTTAAAATGTGCATAATAAGCGGCACTTGGAAAATAACAAAAAAGAAAAACAAAAAAAAAAAGTGAAAAGGAAACCAAATAGTATGTTGTTGGTTTTTTTTTTGGGGGGGGGGGGGGGGTAGAAACAGACGAGTTGAATGCAAAGTTGAATACATTTGAATCACAAAACTAACAAATAAATAACACAACGAGAATGTGTAAGACAAACAGAGATGGAGGAGGGAGGGGGGCATGAGGCAGACAAATGGGCAAACGGCATCATCGGACAGCGAAATCTCTTTTTCTCAGCGCGAATACTTTAAGAAAAACATATTCAAATTTTTTTCTGCTTTTCAAAAAAAAACCGAAAAGAAATTCTACGTCTGATTTTGCTTCTTTTTTGGTTTTTTTTTTTGCAACGTGCTATAAGAACAACAACAATAGCTACTGCCTCTCAGCAAGGCACCCTGCGGCTCCTCATTGTTGTCGTCGTTTGCATTTTGCCAAAACAGCGCAACGTGGAACTTTTCACACACGTGTGTGTATGTGGGTGTGCGAGCGAGTGTGTCGGGGTGTGCTATACGTATACGTAATACATATGTATGTATTTACAGTTAGCAGGCGCCAAACCAAGGTGTCGCCGTGCACCCAAAATCGTTTCAGCGTGAATACATTTACGCCACTCCGACCCCGACCCCGATACCCTTGCCGCCCCGTCCCCCTTCTCTCTCGATCCACACAGTATCTGTATCCCGCTCCATTTTCATCTCTCTCTCTCCCTGTGCTAGACTCGCAGGCAAAATGGCGAAATGTATTCGCATTTTCGCAAACGCGCTGCATTAATTACCGCAGCAGCCTTCTCGACACGTATGTAGTGTGTGTGTGTGTGTGTGTGTGTGTCTGGGCAAGCCTGGGCAGGTGCTTTGGGGCATCGTTGTGAATGCTGGCAACCAAAGCCAGAACCAGAACCAGAACCAAGTCCATTGCTGTTGAAGCTGGCAAGCCCATGGCTCGGTCAGCGGTTCGTTTCGCTTTCTTTTTTTGGTTTTTTTTTGTTGTTTTTTCGGCACCCTGATATGTTAAGCTGCATTTTGGCTTACAAAAATATGGCAAGAAGAAGTGCGAGCCACCCTCTTTCTCTTGCTCGCAACACACACACTCTTGCTGTGGCAATGGCAATGAGTTTTGCGATGCCATGGAAATCCTTTTTACCTTGTTTGGACATTTTGTGATGTATTACGTAAGTGCGGCTTTTGTGGTGTACTTTTGTGTATACGTATGTCTGTGTGTGTGTGTGTGTGTCCAATTTTCTATATAGTATAGGAAGAAGCAGAACAAAGGCAAGAGAGAGCGTGTTGCAAAATGGCCCAAACAAGAACATGCACTGAGGGGAAACGGTATGCGTAAAATTGGAATGCTTAAATGATGAAGCGAAGTGTTTGTTGTTGTTGTTGTTGCTGCGTTTTAAGTTGCCAACGAAAATATTTTTGCATAATAGTCTGGGGATAAGTGCTATACAGAGCGTACAACCACAAGCAATGGGCAATGATGAATGTGCAAATCGGTTGGGAGTTATATCAACGAACTTTCCAACTTACTAACTTGAAGGTGCAAGCAAAGTAGAAAGATAATGTGATTGAATATGTTAGAGTTTTGCAGCACTTGAACAACATTGCATTGAAGTGTATGAAGCGTAGAAAAATTCTTTTTAATCATTATAAGTACTTGATGTGGATAAAGCAACAGGTTTATATATACCCCACACTTGAGAGAAACTAGCTTAAAGCTATACAACAAAAAACGAACAATCATGATGCATTAATCATTTCATATATGTTTATAGAAATAGCAAACATAAATAATATATATACATTAATTAATTTCCAATATCTATTAATAATTGTGATCAAGGATAACTTTAGTCTGTCGCCTCATACAATTCATTTGGTTATTTATTATCAGTGTCGAAATGACAACTTAAGCGCTTGCTGGTAAGCATATTTATGTATATGCCCTACAGAGCGATGGCTATATAAATCAAAAGCTTTTGCCAACTCCATCTATCATAGTGGGTTACACGAGCATGCTTTCGACTACTACAACTAGAAGTATTCGCACTCTCTTTAGTCTCGTTGCGTTTGCATGCGCACAAAAACGAATTAAATGTGCATTTACAGACGCTCAATTGCAGACACACTTTGCCCTTCCCTTCCCTTCCCTTCCCTGCGTAACCTGTCTTTGTTGCGCACCTGACGCGCGCTTTGGCCAAGTTTTAGGTTGCATTTCACATCCAATTACAGTGGCCCGCAAGGATGCAAGCGACGCCCGTCGCTTTGGTCGCTTTGGGCATTGTTATGTTACCATAATCCCAAGGATAAACGATTAAGGAAACCAAAGCGTGAAACTAGGCGAACAACTAGAAGCCAAGACCAACCCAGCCAGCTGCGTTAACTTTAACACTACCTACATCTCCATCTCTAGATTCACCTGTAGTATTTTTTGCTGGAGTTGAAGCTGAAGCTGAAGTTGAAGTTGGTGCCTGCAGCTGCCAGTTTGGGCAAATTGAAGGCAGCGACGATGCAAATTGGAAATAAAAATGAAGAAAACTACAAGCACAACCAAAGAGAAAGAAGAAGAAGGGCGAAGAAAGGTGAGGCAACCCGGACGAACAGGTAACGCAGCCATTTTCACAGGCAACGCATCCGCCTCGGCCTGTCGGCAAATTCAATTCAAATTTTGTTGAGCATTAAAATGCTGCTGCAGAAAACTTGAGCAAACCAACGTAAAGAAAAAAAGAAATCAAAATCAAGAAAGTTATGAAACGAAACGTTGAAGTTTGAATACGCTTACAGAACAGAATCGCAGTAAAAACTTCTATTCAAACGCCTTGTTAAAGTGAGCAAACCCAGCTGGCAAAGTGTATTGCACAAAATATATATAAAGTTGTTGAAGGAAACAGCGCCGCGAAATAAAAGTGATTGTAAGTGGCAGAGTGGCAGAGTGGCAGAGAGGCAAAACGTGGGCGTGGCACAAAAGCATAAGAAAAAAAAAAGAATTTATGAAAAGATAAAAGACGCAGGCGTTCATTCAAAACATAACACACACACACACACACACACAGGTGAGGACAAGCGCCAAAGCCAAGCAATTTTAAATGGCAAATGGGCACCCCACCCCGTCCACCCCCCTCAACCAGCAGTTCGCAGGCACCATGCAGAGCGTGCGGCAAGGACGAGTGCCACATACACATACATACCACACATCGAGACGCAGCGTTGTGGGCTGCCTGCCACTTGAGGCCGCATTACTTCAACTTTGAAGATGCTCGAACGCGTCTCGGCTGTGTTTTTCTGGTTGGCGCCGTTGCACGCTGGCGACACCTAGCGTGCGCAGCGGGTAACGTCAGAAGCCTCTCCCTCTTGTAATATGCAAACTGATTTTTTGTTTTGTGTTTTTTTGTTCTCTTTCACTTTCATTGAGAGGGGGAAGTTGTTGCTGTTTGCGGCAAACACAGCAAGCAAACCAATCCCAAACCCATTTTGTCCTCTCCCCCCACTCGCTGCCTTAGCTTGCTTAGACCGCAAAACGTTTGTTGAAAAGAAGTTTTTTAGCAACTCAGCAGAAAAAGCAACGAAGAACAAGAAAATACAAAAGCTTCAAGTGGGTGGGATTGGGGTTGGGATTGGGTTGCTGTGCTTTGTCCTTTGTGGAATTTAGCTTCACTGTACTTGTCTAAAGTCTCATGTGCATGCTGTATCTGTATCTGTATCTGTATTTTGTATCTTTGTATCTGCTGGCAACAAAAAAAAAAAGTAAAACCGTCCAAAACGCAACAAAAGCTGGCCAACATTTAATCACACTTTTTTTTGGCAACCGAATCGGAATGCTGCACTGCAGCTGAATGCTCTACGGACACGAAAAGGGGGGGTTAAAACGGAATTGGCAAATTAGCTTTCATTGCAGTTAAACGAAAGGGCAGAGGGTAAAAGAAGCATTTGAAAGATACATTAACACCTGCCATTCAAGCATTGAATAGCTCCAACTGCAGAGTGGGGGGTGGAGGGGTAGATTTAGGGGTTAGTTAATACTATTTCGCCCACTAAGCTGTCAGCATTTGTTGTTGCTGTTCTGCCTTCTGATCGGGTTCGCATGTACTTTACGACATTTTAGAAAATTTGATTCTTTTCATCCGTTTTTTTCATTCTCTTTTTTATGTATTTCATTTTCAGCTGAAAAGGTTAATCGAATCAATTCTCTATCGTTTTTTGGCTAATAGTTTTTTATTCCCCATTTGTTGGCATTTGCATTTGGCCAATTGGTGGCAATTCTGTGCTAAGCTGGATTTGAAATGTTTGCTAGCGAGGGGGACAGGGGGTAGCGGGAAGCTAGTCAAAGTTAGTGAATTAGCAATTGAATTTAACATAAATTTAAGTTCAATTTATTTTACTGATTGACTTTTATACATATATTTGCTGAACTGAAAACTAAACTTGATTTTCCAGCGAAATGAATTTGATTTATGGAAAAATTCAAGTTTTTCGTGAGAAATCTGAACTTTCCAAAGTCCCCTTATTGAACTAGCTTTAAGCTTGCTGTGATCAAGATTAAATGCAAATTGATTGCCATAAAAATAACAATAATAGCGAAAATTCCACAACTTAAACATAGTTTTTCTTAAGCCAAGAATGTTTATCTTAAGTTCAAAGATTTTTATGTAGATTTTGCTGTGAGTTAAGCTAGTTCGTCTTAAGTTTTTTTTAATCTTTCTTAACATGTATGAAAACACCTTTAATCAGTTTTACTTGCTTTCCATAAGACCGCATTTATTTGAACCACTCACTTGACTCATAATATAACTGCCAAAAGGAAAAAAAAACATATATGTGTGTGTGTGTGTATGTGTTTGTGTGTTTGTGTTATTACACAATATTCATGTTATATGTTGTCTCTGTGTTTCGGCTTCTTATCAGCAGCCAAACACTAAATCAACTTTTGCTTCAATGCCCGCTTTGAACCCACAAATACCCAAGCCCCACACCCCACACCCCCTCCACCCAACACTCACTCTACAAGGGATAATACTGAAAGTTGCTGGGGCTCATGCCCATTTTATGGTCTACACCTTTTATGCGATGTCACCGCAGACTTTTAGCCAAGCTAAGAGATAAACCCAAGCCAACAGCAAATCCGCAACAAAATCCACATCAGAACAAAAATTCGTCGCACTTAAGCCGGAGTCTTTGCCGTTGCCCTTTATTTTTTTTTTTTTTTGTTCCTGCAAAATGCTCAAAGGACAACAACAACATCGTCAAGAAGAAGAAGAAGCAGCAGCAGCAGTAGCAGCAGAAAAAAAAACCTAAATGAATAATTGCCAATATGCCACAAATTATTTCAAATGAAATGTGAGTGTATTTATGATTTATACCAAAGCAGAAAAAAAACGAGTCTAAAAACGACACAAATAAAACATATCCCCCAAAACGAAGATAACATTTTTTGGCCAGATTTGGAGGCGTATGCCATCATTTGCAATGGCAGCCAACCCATTTCGACCACCCACCCACCCTCTCTCGGTTTGAAACCTGAAATGCAAGTCGTGAAATTTGAAACTTGGCACGCGGCTTGATGGATTTTTTGCGATATATAGCATATTATACTGCTTTTTTTTTTTGTACCCAGTTAGGAGCCAGGACGGGGCCACTTAAGCGACATTGCTGCTGATCAGGCGACACAGATTGGCGACAGGGCGAAAGGTAAAAAAAACTACCGAAAGAGCATCCCGTTATTGCAAATGTCTGCGTTGCGTTTCCGTTTGGGGCGTACAAATGTAACTGTAAGTTGAAAGCAAGCCAACAAATTTTACCCCCAAGGCAATGGCAAGAACAAAAACAACAACAACAAAAAAGGGGGCAATGATAATAAGTTGTTTACGGCGCGTGAGCTTGCATCAAAACAAGCGATGACATTAGGGGCGGACATGGATATCTCTCAATGCAGGACAGGACATAAGACAGGATGCACAAGACTTTCAATGCAGTTGAAATGTTTGGTGGTTTATTTTTGCTTTTTTGCTCAGTTACAGCTGTCAGCTTAGTGGCGCCAACTGGCGTCAATTTTGGGCAACAGCCGGCAACAAGCAGAAAGCAACAAAAAAAACGAACGAAAGCTTGTCAGCCATTTTTATGAATGAAAAGCGCTTTTGGCAAAGCTTGCACATGTGTGACACACACACACACACACACACAGAGAGAGAGCGAAAGCACACTAAGAGAGTGCAAGCGGCCAAAACATTAAGAGAGCACAAGAGCTTAACAGAGAGAGGCAGAGAAACAGACAGCAATAGAGAGCAGCAGCGTCGACTGTTAACTTAACAGTGCTCCTTTAACAGCTGTGAAGTTGCAAAAGTTGCATTGTTATTGTTGTTGTTGTTGTTGGTGTTGCTGCTTTTTAGTGCAACTTCGTGCTGCTCGACTCCTCGAATTCGTATTGTTGTTGCTGCCTGCTGCCTGCTGCTGCTGCGGGGTCATGCAACTTTAATATGTAAACAAGACCGCGTGTCTGTCTAACTGCTCTATTGCAATGCATGTTACTCTCTTTGTAAGTGTGTGTGTGTGTGTGTGTGTGTGTGTTGTGCACCGGAAGCAGACATGTTGTGACACTCTTTGACTTGACCTCGCCTCGCCCCCAGACAGAGCAACACACAGAGACAGAGAAGCTACCAAATGTGCACGCGTGTCAATCAGACAGACCAGCTGACATAATAACAAAACACAAGGAGCACAAGCAGAAGCTGGCTGGTGTTAGGGGCGACTACTGTACATCAGGTAAACAAAGCGTGTCTGCAGCAATACAAAACAGTTTTTCGGTTATGCAAAAGCAACGAGTACGAGAATATTTGTGACCCAGTTAAAGGCTAAGGCAAAATTACGTGAGTCCTGTGCGCTATGCGGGTGGCAGACTGCAAGGACTCAGACTCAGACAAACTAACACACACAAACACAAACATAAATAGGCACAAGCGACTGTATGTGTGTGTGTGTTGGTGTGTGTCTTTGTGTGTGAGAGCTAAAGAAGACGCTGCACGTAGCTAACATTTCGTAATAACTTAATCGATGTCGAGAGCCGGGTCTAGAATTTCTTAGTATATTTGAAATACCCTGTAAAACTGGAAATCGGTTAGGTTTTGATTACAAAACAGAGAAGATTCTAGTATTTAAAAGATCAACTTATAACTCAACTTATCTACTCAAACAACTTATGGCTAACTTTTAAGCTATTTGCATTTATAATTTGATACATTTGGGTCAATCGACAAATAGCTTTTTAAAAACTTTACGTTATCATCAGCATAATTTATGCGTGGTATTTGCAAGTTAAACTCCTCTTCGTTTTTTTTGTATTTTACCAATAACAAAAGCTCAATGTATTTTATTATATATTTCGTTCATTGTAGTTGTCGTCGACGGCCTATCAGGAAGGTGGCTGTGTTTGCTAGCCGGCCTGATTGCGGCTGCAGGAAGTTGGCAATATATTTGGACTCACTGCAAGCGGAAGCGCGACTGTGGCACAGGTCTGTCTTTCCTTTCTCTCTCTCTCTGTGTGTGTGTGTGTGTGTGTGTGTGTTCGTCTGGTTCCCTGGTGACAATGCCAGCCGGCAGGCAGCAAAGGCACTATCGAAAAATGTTGCCTAGCTTGGAGTCGAGCAGCAGCCGCATGCAACGAACTGGAAGCAATGAAGGCTAAGTTGTTGCCGAAGTTCGGTCGGAAAGTCGCGCTGATAAGCCAGCAACTAAGTAGTCGGCACAGTGCCTTGAGTGTCAAAAACACACACACACACACACACACACACACTACTAACTAGCAAAATGCCACAAAAATGTCTGTCTGAGGCAACTAACAAAACTATACAGTGAATGCGAGCATAAAATCGAGCTAGCTGCTGCAACTGAAGCCACTTGAAGTGAGCCATTTTTTTGGTGATAAATTTCCCCTAAATCGTGTGACATATTTAATTGTAGTATTAAATGCCAGAACATATTAAGAGAAAGCACGCAGGTTAAGCGAATGAATGATTGAAGTTGGGAATGTTTTGCTTCTTTCTTATTCAACTTGAATCTTTAACTTTTGCCTCTTGCACGCACCTGAGCTTAAGAGCCATAGTCTTCTTATATTAAGGAAATGCATCTTGTGCAAATACAAGAAGATGAAGAAAAAAAAAACACAGGGGAAAATAAAAGAGAAGAAAATGAAATTTGCACTTCACAGCATTTGCGTGCAGCTAAAGGCCGAATAACGTGTAGCCAAATCAATGCAGTCAGTTTGGCAAAGGCGAGGGTGTATGGGGCGCCTTGAACAGGAAAAGCAGGCAACAAAAGCAGGCAATATTAAGCAGAAAACTGGCAGCCAACTGCAACAGGAGCAGCAGTGAAGCAACGTCTGCAATTGAAAAGGGGGTGCCCCAAAAGACAAGGAAAGCGGCGCCTGGGACCGAAAACAACAAACACATAAAGTCGATAACCCGGTTGGGTGCCACCGGCAACAACCGAAATCCCCAACGCCAATGCAGGATGTGTGTGTGTGTGTGTGTGTGGGTGTGTGTGGCAGACAAGCATGCTCCAGCCTTTTGTGACTCTGTGTGGTGCTTCATATTTGCTCTACTGCTTTGCCTATTTTAGTTTTTAGACTTATGACTTGCCCGTAACACCCACAGAACACAGAACAAACCAAAACCAAAACCAAACGAAACCAAACCCAACCCACTTGACAACCCCATTTAGTCGTTTATTTTGTTTTTGTTATATTGAATTCGGTGGGTGTTGACATTCACAGCACTCATTAAGCCGCCGCTACATGGACAGGCCAAATACAAATAGTTCAAAATGCATTTGGAAAGAATTATTTCTCTTAACTTTTAACTGGAAATTGAGTTTTTTGGTCTGTAGGATAGTGTAACTAAAGTAAGGCAGCTTATGTTTATAATAAACATTAGATAAGTTATCTAAAAAAACCTGTTTATTTGTCCAGATTGTCATTAGATCGCCCTTAAGTGAGGCTAAATTCTATCCAAGCTTAATAATATGATTATATACAACATTCTTCTTAAAGATTAAGTTTCGTAAAAGAAAAGGGTTTGCTTATCGAGAAATCTTTTTAAACCAACTAGTTAAAAGCTTTATTATGATTATGGATTTGATTCAAATCAGATAGATAGAAAGAGAATATTATATATCACACATTTATAGTTGTTTAATTAGAATTTAAATGTTGTTGATGCAAACCAGAACTCGACAAGAAGCCAACTTAAGCAGATTCTTGTTTTTGAACATTTAGTCAGTTTCCCTCTGCACTGCCCCTCCCTGGCTCTGTGTCTTTCCCACTCTCTCGTAATAATAGCTGTTGTTATTGCATAATTTTAATGTGTCGTCTTTAATTTAAATGCTTCCGCTGCATAACACGGCAAAGAGCGCACAAGCCGCCAATTCATCCCTGCTCCCTTGGTATCCTTGGCAACGTTACCAGATCCCTCGACATGATTTTTGGAGTTTGTGTGGCCCGACTGCTGCTGCTGCTGCTGCTGCTGTTGCACGTCCTGCAGCACGTTTATTCCATTTTCGGTTGCCAAAAAATTGTCTATTAGTTGGTGCGCCCCAGAATGAACGAACATGCCATGATAATGGCATATGACAAGCGCCACATGCGGCTGCAATCGAGGCTCGAAGCTTGACTTAAGGAGAAAGGAGACCAGCAGCACCACCAAGAAACGACTGAGAGCACCACCCGGAGGCCGTTTATGCGCTATGCTTATTAATTTAAAATTTACGTAGCATGCATTTAGGCGACCCAGCTTGAAATTGCAAAATGTCACCAAAGGCAAGGACAACGACAACGAAGTTTAATACTCGACTACAAGTTAATTAATTGTTGCCCAGCACCCAAGACACATTCCACATATAAACGTGTATATATATATGCATGTATGTGTGTGTGTGTGTGTGTGAAGTGTATATGCAGTGTCACTTGTGTAAATATTCAAACACCAAACCGGAGACAGACGCCCCCTAAAGTTGAAAGCCAACATATACAATGAAAAAAAAAATAGGAGAAAACTACAGAAAAATATCACAAGAAAGTTTTTAATTGTAGATAAAGAAGTTTAAGATATCCTACAAAAGTGGTTGACAAAGTTTGAAATCTTTTCAAAGACCTGGTTGGGATAATTTGAAATGAAATCCTCTTTAGGAAAAAGCAACAACTGGAGATCACTGCTGTTACACTGAAAAAAACACTTGATTGCTTTATTATACCCACTGTAGATGGTCTATTCTGAGCGAAAAGGGTATAAAAACAAGAACGAGGCTAGCGCCAAAGGCGCAACAACATGTACAGGACATTCACACATATATATAAGAGGGCGTGCGGCATGTGTGAACTTTTTAACCAAACTCGTGCCAAAGTCAACAAAACAGCGAACAAGGAGCCAGCTGCTCGATAGGACTTGGTCTTGCTGTTGTTGTCGTTGTCGTCGCCGGTAGCCACTTGGACAAGTGCAAGGGACATTAAATGCAAAACGCAAAAGTGAAACAAGAAGAAGAGGAGGGAGTAGTAGTAGCAGGGAGTAAGGCAAGGCGACCATCTATCAAAGCGATGCAAGAAGAAGATGCGCATTGCCCATTGCCCATTGCCTTAGGATAATCACATTCAAAAGGAAAATGAAGCGAGCTGCAAAAACATGACCAAAGATTGCCAACAGCCGTGGCTGACAGGAAATGTTGCAAGGCTAGGTGCTGACGGGCTGTGAACTGAACTTTTGACTGATGGACACACACCAAAGTCGTTGAGTGACTGATTGACGGACGAACTGACTGACTAACTGACTGACAGACTGCGTTGACAGTCGTTCACTTATTTTATTGACAATTTTTTTTCCCCCCACTTTTTTTTCAATTTTAACGAAGCTTGCGGCAAATTGTTGTTAACTGGCTGCCAGCATTGCCGTCGACTGCATAAATTAATCAGGAAATCGAAGCAGCTAGCTCTCTAACTCAAACCAAGCTGTATAGCCCCATAGCCCCTTAGCCTTTAGCCACACTGTGCAGTGTCTTTGTCACCTGCCTGTCTGCATCCTGAACTCTGCTTAGTGGCAAATACTTTGCGCAGGATATTTCAACACAATTTTTTAGACGCACATATATATATATATACATTTTTTTTTCTAATTGTCAATCAAATATTTTCATCATCGTTTTGTTTCCTGATTGAATTCCGCTTGCTCGATTGCCCGTTTCCGTTGCTCCTGCCATGAACTGCATGAATGGAAATTCTACAAAATGAACATTTCAAATAGAGCTAATGCCATTTGAGTTTGAACTATTACAAAGTTAGCTAGCTTATTAATCAAGTTAAATTTGTTATTTTCTTCGCATATCTATGATATTTGTGACTAAAAAAGGGCGAACATGAATCAATCAGTTTGCAATCCTTTGCCCATCAAGCATTTGCAAGTTAATGACAGTCAAAAATCCAGTTGCAAATACAAGAACACAAATGTATACAAAAAAAAAAACGGAAAACGAGACTCAGGTAATGCCTAAGGCAAATAAGGCAGCTGCTTTACAAGCTGTCTCCATTTTCATTTGCATGAGACAGACGAGGCGATAAACAAACAAAAAACGAGCAAACAAACAAACAAAAAATGGAGAATGAAGATTCGAATGCATATTTATTTGCTCAAAGTATCTGTATCTGAGTGTAGTTGCTTGACTTTATCGCTAAGCGGCATCGAAATGTGAGCGATATATGTGAATAGATTTTTCCATTTGTTGTTTTGGATGCCTTTGATTTTTTTTGTTACACGTTTTTTTGTTGCTCTCAGTGTGTGTTGCATGAGTAATGGGCGTCTGTTTGCCGCTGCTGCTGTTGCAGATGCAAATGTATCTGCGTATCTTTGAGCGCATGTATAAATAGTATTTCAGTTGAACGCACAAGCCAAAATAGCGTAAAGCCAAAGGAAAGGCGTTTGCCTTTTTGCCCTTCCTAAGTATTGTATTTCAACGAAAATACTCTACGTCTTGTGTGTGTGTGTGTGTGTGTGTGTACAACAAGAGGTGCAAAGAGGTGTGTGTGTTGTCTATGAATTGAGCAACTGTCAGTGTGATTTGAGTTGAAATTCATCAGCAGCATTGTCGTTGTCGTTGTCGAAGAGTGTTTTCCAGCGATAGCAAGAGCCAAAAGCCAAAATACATATTCAATGCATACAATTACATTAGACAGTAAGCTGCTTGGGAAATTTAAATTAAATTACCGCATAGCTAGGATGCAACACTCGGGTGCAAAAGTTCATTAAGTTATGTACTCGATAGTTGACATGAAAATTATACAAAGTGTGGCATGGAGATTTGGGGTGCTGGTCTGGTTAGACGCACTTGGGCACATCATTAAGTAGCTAAGACAATCGTGCCAATCATTAAAAATCTTCAGCTTTTAAGGAGAAAGACCAAAGAGAGAGAGAGAGGGCGGGAGGGGGTGTAACCTACTGCAATGCGGATGCGTTCTCATCATCTAGGCAGTTATCAACACGTACGTTTTGCGAACGACCTGTCTAAGACAGTGTTGCAAGTGGGTGTGTGTGTGTGTGTGTGTGTGTGAGTAGGGTGCAACATGTTTATAGACGCCCTAGATTAGGTCTTTGTCAGCACTTTTTCGAGTATCCACTGGCAAAATGTGTGTAAATGGGTGTGTGTGTGTGTGTGTGCTTGAGTGGCGATAGCTGGCAAAAAAAAAAAAAAAACAGAAAAGAAAAGAAGAAGCAGCAGCAGATGTAAGCTTGTGCCGCGAGTGGCATGCCACTTGAGTATGCGAGCTGGCTCAGAGCTGGCGCTGCTGCAGCCGACGCAGCTTGTTTCCGGGACCACAAGAACAAGCAACAACTGCTCCAACCTGGGCGGAGCGCCTTTTAAGCCAGGGCAAACGGAAAAAGCTGAAGTTACAAAGATGCCAGCTTCGAATGATCACAGATTGTGCGGATGGAAAAGTGTGTGTGTGTGTGTGTGTGAAAAAGTGTGTAGTTTGAAGTGTACTCAAACAGTTGTTCCATGAGGATATAATCGTTGAATAACCGGTTCAATCGTTGAGGAATAGTTTGTTTAAAACCCTTTAGCAAATCACAATTTGGCACATTTAGAATGCAACAATGTGGACAGTTCTTTAATTTAACACAAGATATATCAAACTTTGGCTAATTTACCAAGCCAACCAAGCAGCGAATGCCAAAAGCCAAGAGAAAAAAAAGACCCAAAAGGAAAAAAACAATAAAAATTTAAAAAAGATTGAAGACACAACCAAAATGGGCAAAGATAACAAAAGGCAGAATGCAAAAAGACGTGGGGTGGAGGGGGAGGGGGAGGGGGAGGACGACACAAAAAAGCACATTCGCCAATTTCAAGTTGGGGCCACACTATTGAAGAAGCCATTTGAAAATTTGAAAATTTTTTTTGGCACAGGTACACGAAAAAAAAAAAACAAAACAAAAAAAAAAACCAAGGAAAAATAAAGACCGCATTGACTCTTCAACTATTGCGGCATGTATGAACAAGAGTGTGTGTTTGTGTGTGTGTGTGTGTGTGTGTGTGTAGTTGTGCGCTATAGGTTATAATATGTTAGCGTAATGCCGAGTGCCATTCTGATGATGGGCGGAGCCAACAAATTCGCTAAACAAAAACACAAACGACAACAAAAACAAAAAAAAAGGCAATGCGGCTCTGAATGTAACTATATAAGTGTCTGTTAGAGTGTGTGTGTGTGTTTTTTGCACTGCAACGTCGTTTGTGTTGGCGGCAGCAGCAGCACTGACTGCAACACTCCAAGTTTTTGGCCCCAGACTGAGCATCAAAAGGCATCTTGGCCAACGTTTTTGAGTGGCCCTTTTTCTCTTTTTTTTTTTCTTTTTGGTTTGTTTGGCAATCATCAAATTTGGTTAATATGTGGCCAAAGCAGAGTATACTAGCCTTTTGATTAGCCTAATGAAACTATGCGCCAAGAGCTCATTTTCTATATACTATTCAGTCAGCTGCTGTCGTCGTTTTTTTCATCTGTGCAACGCTGCCGCCAATTGACGTCAAATTACGATGCTGTTGCTGTTGTTGTTGTTGTTGTTGTTGTTGTTGTCTTCGTCATCGCTGTGTGTTGAGTTGACGCAGTAAATTCTCAAGATATTTCATCAATTACAATTTCAATTTCAGTTTCATTGCATTCGATCGTCAAATAAACAACAACTCAACTGCATAATGAATCAATTTGTTAGAGCATTCAAATTGAAATGCGTATATATATAACTATATACATTTCAGAGTTGCTTGAATAATTCAAATGAAACACATTTAAAAGTAGTTTTGAAATCACAGTAAAATAGTTAATATATGCCACAAACTAAGAGAATTCGATTAAGATCTTATTGAAGACATAGTTTCCATTCAAAGCAAGCAAACAAAGGGAAAACTTGGAGTCTTCAAAGTATTTGCAACTTTCTCGCGTGTTAGCCAAGATAGAAAACATGATTCGGGCTGCTTGTTAGCATAGGACTGTGATGAAGACCAAATAAATGCTAATTGCGTTTCGGTATTGGCGCAATTTAGCGCAATACAACTAATTCGCCATGATGTGGGGCAAGAATAGATGTGAGTAGACTTACCTGGACTGGTCTGCCAGCTGAGGCCGCCAATGAACATTTTGCTGTAACGAGCCAAGAGACACAGAGAAATCAGACAAATGAGGCATTAGCAATGGATATAGTAAGTAAAATAAATGTTTTTATAGATATAGATGCACTAAAAACCAAAAAAAGCAAACGTTGTCTGTGAGTTATCTTATATCAATGACGTTTCGTCTCTGCCATTGTCATCACACTGATGATCATTACAATGTGGCAACATCTTTAGCATTATCATCAACAGGCAGCAGTTGCCAAGGTGGCTCTTGGTTGGGCTATGCTGGGCTGGGTTGACTGTTGTCTTCGTCATTATTTAAATCATAGAAAATAAGCCGCTTTCCCGGCATTGTTTTCATGCTGGCAAAAATCTCCCAGACCAGCCCAAAAGCGACGTCGGCTTATACAAAAAAAAAAAAGCAGCAGCAACAACAACAACAACAAACAAAACAGAAGAAGAATAAAAGAAAAATGAAGAAGAGTGCAAAAAACAAAAGCAAAAGGGCTGCGACTGCAACAACGACGACGACGACGACGACGGCGACAATGATTATGAAAACTTCAACAAACTGCAAAAGAGCGCAACAGTGGCAACAATGTTGCAGAGGGGCAGATGGGCAGGGTGGTTGGGCAAGGGGCTGCGGTGGGTGGATTTCTTCTTACTCTTTTTGTTTTTCGGCTGGCACAACGACACGAAAACGAATGTAAAACACACACAAAAATGCATAGAAACACAAATTGCAATGAAAAGCAAGTGTGTGTGTGTGAGAGAGAGAGACAGAGACAGAGAGAGAGCGCAAATGCAACTAAATGAAAATGTTAATAAAATGTGCAACAACAGCAAATAGAGCCTACAACAAACAGAACGCAAAGTAAGCTAAAAGAAAAACTAAACCAGCAAACGGAAGAAGCGTCAACAACAGCGACAGGCACAAACCGTCAAACAAAAAAAAGAGGGAGAGGGGTAGATTGTTAGGGGTAGGGTAAATGGGTTGTTTACTTTTTGTGTAGGCATAGCAAACGCTTTCAAATGACTTGGATGTTTTGGCCAGTATGGAAATAAAACTAACATCAAACAGTGTTGAGCAATTGTCAAAAAGAAAATAAGTAAAATAGTTGAAAAGTGAGCCTAAATCGAAGCCATTTCTATTACTAAACACGAAAGCTATAAAAAGTTCAGTATCCAAACCTCAAAAAGCTTTAAAGCCCAACAAATCGTAATGAGGTTAACGCAATTAAGTATACGCAAATTTGACGCTTAAGCCAAAAGGGAAAGCTAAGAAAAATCAACGACTAAAACTGATGAAGCACTTAATTTCGTAGTTAATTGCCGGCTTCTGGCAAAGAGTGTGATTTTAATTGGAGAGCCAAGAGTTAACCAAATGGCAATAACTTAAGCAAATATTTGTTTATTGCATTTATTGTTTGCCAAATAGTTGAGTGTATTCAATTGCAATTATTGCGAAAAGTGAAACTATTTATTGCTTGGAAATCGAATCGATTATATTCAATAGAAACATTTCCAGCATAGCTCGTGTCAAGTTATTGAAATTCTCTGCATTTTAAAGTTGGATTTTGTTTTTTTTTTGTGTGTGTGTGTGTGTGTAGCGCATTGATTTACATAAATTGTATGGCAGATAATATATACATATACGTATATATGCATTTATTCAATGTTTTATCTTAAGTTTGACTTATTCATGTAGACATGTAGTTTTTTTATATACTTTTTCTGCTACAACTAGCACAAACAAAAAGACTTTTTTCTTCTTGTTTGAGTCGTAGTACTTAGCATTGAGATCATGCATCACATTTGATTTGCACTTTGTCGTCCCATGTTGCCCCATTGAAGGCGAAACATTTAATGCTGATGACTCTTTCTGTGTGTGTGTGTGTGTGTGTTTGTGTGTGTGTGTGTTTGTGCAACGTCGTCCCACTGATCCGCAAATATTTGTATTCATTTCATAATTTTTCAACATTTCTGTCAACTATATTTCTCTCGCCCTCTCTCCTCCTCTCTCTCTCTCGAGAACTGCAGGTAACCTTCATGCGCAGCATGGCAATACCACCCCCCGCCCCCTTTCCTTTCAATCTCCCACGCACACAGCCGCATCCCACAGCCAACCTCTCGCCCGAATGTTGTGCTGCCCAATTGCGGCTGCACCAAATAAATGCGACCTTGTCCTACACTGGCAATTGGTGTGTGTGTTAGTGTGTGTGTGTGTGTTGCAGCTCACCGAACGAGCTCGCAGCTCGTAGCTTGGAGCTCGGAACTCACCGCTGCCGTTGCTGTTGCTGTTGCTGTTGCTGCAACGCGCGTCCAGCTGCGTGACGCGTAATTGCCGCCTGGCATGGCAAACAAAATAGCATAAAACTGAAAGCTAAACGCAAAGCAAAACAAGTAAGAACGTGAAATGCATTGCCGGCGTTTCTTTAACCAAAAGATACCCTGTAAAAGTTGATGACTTTAAGTTAAGCTAAATCTATTGCAATTTCAACTTATTTCGAAGTATTTTCTCTGAGTGTTTTAGTCTTTTTTTTCTAGTCTTTTAAACTCTCTTATCATTCCTAAGCAGTATTCGCCCTTTAGATAGCGTTCGTTAACTATATTAAGCAATTTATTGAACTAAATTTTGTTTTTATGAACAAACAATTTATCAATCTAACATCGATTGACATTACTTGTCGCTTAGTGATTTAAAGCTTAAACTGTGCAAAATGCGATAATCGTTATAATAATAATAATAATAATAATAATTCAAAGATTACGCATACGACGCGTGCAATGCAACGCTAAATCGCAGCCAGTGTGATTGCTGTTGCCTATCTGCCACTGCCGTCTGTCTGCACATATTCCCCGAGGGCAATGCCAAGCAACAACAACAACAACAACAACAACAAGACAAACTTTGATGACGAGCGCTTTGTCTCTTGGGCAACGTCGATGGCTTCTAGTTTTTGCAGCTATTTACAGATTTCCCACAAGTTCGCACACATTACAAAAAGCACAACACATACACATGTCTCGAGTGTGTCTGTGTTGGTGGGTGTGTGTGTGTGTGTGTGGGTGTGTTTATATGCGTGCTAAGCTGGCAGTCATAAACAAGTCAACGCAACATGTCCGATTAGTAGTGCAACCACCGACTGACATTTGTCACCACTGACGTCGCTGATGTGCCCCTCTCCACACCACTCCACACCCGCTTCACCCCCTTCAGCTAAGAAGATACTCAGCTGTGGCTGCCATCTACTACTAGTACGTATCCAGCTTGTTGGGTCTGTGGAAGGTTCCTCTCTCTCGGCTTGATTGTTCGGTCGCTTCGTTTGCTTGCATTACGAAATAATTGTAAAGCGGACGTCACTTTTCTAAAGGCCTGCAAACGAAGCATACACTGAGCGAAATAACTTATAATCTATACCAAATGAACCTCAAAAATTTCTCTTAAACACTTTTGGCTGAAAAATTTATTAAAAAAATATATATTTCTTAATAGAAAATTGTTGAAAAAAAGTTTTGATCTTAACCCACCCACAACCAACACACACACCCACACACTCGTATCATTCATGCGCAAGTCATCGTCACCCATTCACTGGCTATGCGGCTCCACAGCTCTGTGACTCTGGCCAAGCTTTGGCTTTGCCAGCTTACGGTTTGAGGCAAACGCCAAGCTCTGTGCTCTGCTTTTTCTAAAGCCACGTTCTCCCGGCCTCTTCTCTCAACCTCACTTTGCCGCCGATTGCCGCTTGTTTGCCATTCAAAATCCGTTCAGACTTTCTATGCACATAGAAACTCGCTTCACACACACACACGCACACACACACACACATACATTAGCATGCAACACCCCTTTTGTGGCGCTTCCATACCCATTCCCATTCCCATGTTCACCCAGCGCTAGTTGACGTTTTTCTATTGTGGCTTCATTGTTGAATAGAAAAATGTGCAAAATAGTAACGAAACTAAAAGAAATAGAAACATAGCGAAAAAAAAAACGAGAAGCAAGAAAATGTGCAAAACAGCAAGCGCAACATTGCAACACCCCCGTGCCCCATGCCTCTTGTTCCGACCCTTGGGGGGCACACGCATGCCGAGTCGTTGTCGTTGTGTTGCGTGAACTTAACGCTGCCACACACACACACACACACATGGATATAAAAGTGCAGATCTTGTAACTTTAGTAATTTTTCACATGACAAATTATGTGAGCGTCGAATGCAACAAAAGGCCAGAGAGCGCGGACGTCTGCCGACGTCTGGAGTACCTACAACAGTTCTGTGTGGTTGCATGCAACAGCAGCAGCAGCAGCAGCAGCAGCCGCAGCACAACACGCCGAGAGTGAGGAAAGAGTCAAGAGGCGCCGAGCTGTGACAAAGGCAAAACGAAAAGAAGAAGAAAAAAAAGCGAGCAAATGCAGGCCAACATTATGCAAAAAGCAGAAGTAGAGTGTTGCAAGAGGGGGGGACAGAGGGTCAGGTGGATTGGTCAAGAGTTTGGTTTTGGTTAAGAGAAGAATTTTGTATTTCTTGTTGCCCGCAACAAAGATGTGTAAGCAATTCGTAAGCAATTCAATTATGCATTGATAATGATAACAAAATGAAAAGTAAATTATATTTTTGGGGGTTTTTGGTTGAACAGCTTTTAATGCCCAAATTAAAATAAAACCTAACTAAAATGAACTTATCTCTTATCTTTTAATTAATATTTAATTCGTTTTTATAAGAAATCAATTTATTCCTATAGACAATATCACATTGTGGCTAATAACATATCGATTCCCATTGCACATTCATTTGCCACACTACACAATTTATTTCTAACCACCTTTCTCTGTTTCTCCTTCTCTCTCTTTTTCTCACACTTGTATCACGTTCTGTTGGTCTCTTAGTCTCTTAGTTTATTGGTTGAGTCTTTAAGCAAATTATAAAAGGATTTTTCAAGCCTGACCAACACAAGCCCTGCTAAGCCATTTTCTAATGCTCTACACAAAGGGTATGAGAAGTTTGTAAGCCGGTTAGGTAGTAAAGGATTATCGATTATATTATTATATTTCTAAACTATCTACAAAGGTTTATCTGATGTTTTCCCTTGGTTTTTCAATAAACTTTTACAAATTATCCATATTACATTAAAGTTTCTTTTGCCCAAAGAGAAATTCTTCACATTTTTTAAGAATCGTTTTTTAGTGGACACAACAACAAGAAGTAGAATCTTGATTTATCTCGATTTATAACTTAATATCTCAAACCAAAATGTATAGCTTCGAGTTTGTTTAGGGTATTGAAACTTCGTTAAGGCACATTCTTATACGAACTCTTGTTTACACTTCTTTCTTGTTGTTTCCTTAAGCTTACACACACTAATACACTCAACAAAAAAAAGCACTGCACAACTCACGGCAAAGAGTCAAAACGTCCGATGACTATCATATGCGGCTATATCAACAACAATAACAACAACAACATTAAAATGCGGCAACAACAATCATGCAAAGAGTTTGAGAGATGTTGTTGATGAAGAGTTGCTGCAATTGCTTACAACCTCTTTTGTCTATTGCAAACGTTGCAAACATGGACAAAACTAAACTAAACTAAGCAAAACCAGGAAAAATATATATAAAAAAAAAAGTATAACTTGAAGCACTTGAAGCAAACGAGAATGCTAAAGCATAAATATGTTTGCCCGACAATTGTCTGGAGTAGGCGACACATTCAAGGCGAGCTTTTGCGTTGGTGGGGGAGGCATATTCAACGTAACACACGCAAAACACTGCATAACTATGAGGTGCAGGTGGGGTGGTTGGCTGGTTGGGTGCAATGAAAGGTGCCAGACAAAAGGCCGAGCCGCAGCGTCTAAATGTTGAGCTCTGGCAATGTTTTATACTACATCTATGCACAGTTAGATGGCCATGGGAGATGGCAAATGGGCTCTGTTCCCAATCTACCTCCCTGCCACCACCCACACACACACACACACACACACAACTCTCAGCGTGCGTAATAGAAAAAGAACTTTTACAGTTGCATCGATTTAATCGTGCGGAAAGCTAAATACACGAACTACCGCTACTGCTACTAAAGTTGACTGGGGCAAAAGAGGCAGGGGGGGGTCTTGGGTGTGGAGTGGCGACTGCGTCTGGAGCGGCACAGAGCCTAAATTGGGATACGCTTCGTTCGTTACGCGAAGCTTTTTGGCTCATTTAAAGCAATTCAGCCTCGTTGTTGCCCTACTTGCAATCTATGTATATATAATGAATACATGTGGGTGGTGGCTGGGGTTAGGGGGTTAGTATGGGTTAGTATGAGTTTGATAACTGTATGCTGCACTTTGCGCTTGAAAGGATGCATTGTGCCAATGTTGGCGATACATTTATTTCGCTCTTCGCTCTTCGACCACAAAGATAGAGGAAAAAACTTTATTCTTTTTATTGCGTAATCATACGTCGCAGCGATTTTTTTTGTTGCCGTGTCCGACAAAGCGTTGCGCGTCTTGTAGGCGGCCAGACGCACCCCTCATCATTTTCTAATGGCGGCATGCACTTCCTTACTTTCCGTCTTTCCTTCTTTCTGGTTGCTTTTTTTTTTTGTGCTGTTGGCTGCTGCCAAAAGTTATGACTGCATTTAGCCAGCAATGGCAAAAGGGAAAAGTTTTCTTTTTGCCTTCCAAAGTCTTGCATTGATTTGAAATGGGTAGTTGGAAATAAATACGTAAGTAGAGAGGAATAGAGATATGCTTAGGCTAAGTATTATAGTGCGCCATTCAAGCCTGTCAAGTTGCGCCATTTTAATCGAACTGTTTACCCAAAAGTGCAGCTAAAGCAAATGAAAAGTTTCGCAAATGCCGTGTCAGAGTGTATATAAGTTTTAATGCAGCCCTTTCCCCTAACACCCACTGTGTTTTGCTCTTTGTGTGTGTGTGTGTGTGTGTGCGCTAGAGAGATTGTAAATTGAATTTTGATAATGTCAATTGGATAAAATGAAGTTTCTGTTTGCGGTTAGAAAGTGCAAGGCAAAGTATAAGCAACAACAACTGTAACATAACAGCTTCCTGTAAATATACACACACACACAGACACACAACTTAAAGACAGAGTTGCTTTTTTGTTTTCTTGCCTTGGTAGTTAAAATGAAATAGCAATAAAAACATCAACATAACAGCTTAATGTTAAAGCACGTGTTAATGCTTAGCTTAGAGAGGGAAAGAAATGTACATATACATACATATTAACAGCAAAATGTTAAGTGGCCAACTGTTAAATTGTAATGGGCCATAAAACATTTGTAAACAACTCGGCAATCACATATTTAAGTCACAGCAAAATTTATGCACATGACTAACAAACCCATTCAGAAACATACTAAAAGCAAATCACAAATGCGGCACGAAATTTAAATGACCGCACAGCAAAAAGCCGGCAGCCAAATTGTGCACACATAGATATGTATGTTTGTGTTTGTATTTGCTAGCACATGTGCAATAATTACTATAAACATACTTAATACACTTACATGTATGCGCACAGGCAGGCATAGTACATGAAGGCAATCTGTAAAAGCCAATCAATCCAAGTTAATGAACTATTAATTAAAACATTTTAGGGATTACTTGCACAAAACATGAAAACTTTTGAGTTGACAACTGTTGCTTAACTGTTGTTTGATAGCGTAACGCATAAATGATCGCACTGCAGGGCTGCAAAAAACAGGACTAGCCAACTGTTGCTCAACTGTTAAGATCGCCTGCCGGAGTTGTTTGCGGTGTTTTTTTTCTGCAATCTGGCACTTTGCTACTGCTAATGGCTTTGGGGGCACAAATTGCCACTGCTCTCATTATGCATACTAAAATGAGAGCTTATTGGGCAGTCAGACAGGCGACGCGACATCGGGTTAGATACAACATACATGAAAATGACGACGACAATATGGAATTGCGCATACAGCGACACAAAATCATTTGAAAGCAATTACAGCAGCCAATCGGTGCAGGCTGGTATGTTCAATGCTACAGGCCAAGGGGGGGGAGGTGAGATGAGTTGCGGGCAAACGCTGCCGACCGAGCGTGTACGTACAATGAATCAATTTACGAAACGTAACAAAGCCACAATTACAAGCATAGACGGGCATAGACAAGAACTAAACGAGACAATTACGTGAAGAGCAGCGAATGCAATTGCATTTCCAATTGCAAACTTGCAATTGCAGTGTGCTGTTGTTGTTGTTGTTGTTTTTGTGTTTTTTTTTCTGTAATTTTTTTTTTTCGGGAGCCCCAAACAACAACACACGCGCTAAATGATGCCCGGGCTAAGCCGAAACCAACAATGAGAACAACGACAAAACCGCAATGTTTGCGACAGTGTGAGTGCACAATATGTATGTGTTTGTGTGTGTTTTGTTTTTGTTGCCCTTTTTTTGCGTTTCTTTGGATCCGCGTGTCAGTTGTAATGGATAATTGCCGAAGTCGCATGCCAGTTGTACCTAATTTTCAAAATACCCTGTAAAAATTACGTTTTCTTAGTGGACAATCTCGCAGTTACAATTTGTTCACTTTAACGTTTAAAATAATAGTTTAATGTATACTTACAATTTATGGAAAGATTCAATCATTTCATAAAAAATAAACCAAAAACTAGTTGAAAAACTTTATATTAACTTAAACCTCTTTTTATTATTCACAGCTGAAAGTAAAAATACTTTTTGTACCACAAAACATGTATTACAGGGTATTCAAGTAGTTCCCCTTAAGTAATTCTTTAACTTGCCTCTCACTTGTTGTTTCTGTATTTACACTAAAAATACATTGGCAAAGTGAATTGTATTAATAGCAGGGCATTTATTTAGTTATTTCTATGTTTTTTTTTTCTTTTCAGTTTTGTTGTTGTTTTTTATATATACTTATATCTATTTTGTGTTTTTGTTTGCCTTTGCTGATTTCTTTGGTCGTTTGCTTCGCATTTGTGTTTATTTACTTTGCCACATTTTGCATTGCTTGGCCCTTCAAAAGATTTATAAACTAGCCTACGCTGGGTGGTGGGTAAAGGGGTGGATCGCCGAGAGAGAGGGGAGGGAGGGGGAGCTGAGTGTTTTGAGGCAGAGTGAAGAGGACGTTCAAATTAACTGAGCCGTGAAGCAGCCGACGATCGCCGAAAACGAAACGAAAAGAAAACTGTGAATGGAATTGTTGCAAAAAAAAAAAAGTTGCACAACAACGCGCGAAAAGATACATTTGTATCTGTGTGTGTGTATCTTAGCATCGGCATCAAAAGGTATTTTACATTAATTCAAGATTTATGCATTCAACATTTTAGTGCGCTAGGTGCTGCATTTGCCCCAATGCTGTTGCACCTGCCATCGTTTTGCGTCTGCGCCACAGATTGGAGCTGCTCCAACAGCAGGTGATCCCACTTCTTTCGGTTTTATCCGGTAGCTCTTGCCCTCACTCTGTACTTTGCCTATTTTAGGTTTGGCAAACAAGATGCGACGAAAGGGGGCATGCAACATACAATGTACGAGATGTATATTGGATTGTATATTATATATATACATATATATATATATATATATATAGGGAGACTGCATAGTTTATAGACATTGCATGTTCAATGGATTGCAACGATGATGATGACAGCGATGTGGCCATATGGCAAAGTTGAACATTGCATGGGCGTTGTTGCAACTGCAACATGAAATTGTTATAAAAACCGTTGCAAATTCTTGTTTTTAATCTAGATCAAACCAAGATCACAAAGACTTCTTCACTAAAAACCAAAAACTCATCTTTTCAAACTCACCACACTGTTATATAACATACTGTATAACAAATATTTTAGCAATGCATTTACTTCATATATATACACTGTTATATAACATACTGTATAACAAATATTTTATCAATGCATTTACTTCATATATATACGAATGGGTCATTTTGTTGCACCTGTTCATTAACATTTCACACATGGCTCTCAATCAGCCTTCAAACTCTCTCGCTCTATCTGGCAACTCTTTCACGCACACAAACACACACACACACACACAGGCAGTCAATCACTTGGGCATTCATGCGTTGATGTTTGTTTTCGCCCGACTTTTTGGACTTTGCTAAAAACAACAAACACACACACACACACACACTGTGAGTAGCTGTGATGCAAATTATCAGCAATGCAGCATTTGCAATTAATCTGCTGCATATGACACCGCAATCAGAACTAAAAGCTATTCTGAAGTGAACGATAATAAACTGTTGCAAAACTGGACAAGTGGATGGGATGAAGGAGCGAATGATGGGAAGCAACTGCATTGCACTAAAGCAGTAAAGTGAATGGCTTTAATTGAATTTTGATGTCCTTAGCAAATTGTTTTCTAATTAGTTTCAGCTGTGGAATAGGCAAACTGGTCAGGGCTTAAGCGTTGCCATCCGCACCCAACTTAACTCGACTTGGCTGACACAGAAAAACTTTCTGTCAACATTGGCACTAACTATCTCTCTCTCTCTCTCTCTCGCTCTTTAGCTTGCTGCTCTGCGGCACTTCAATAATGACAACTTAAAACTAAAACAATTAATGCCACAACCACGTCTCGACACTTACCCAGGATCATTGGGCACCTCTGAGGGTGAAACGGGTCCCAGCTCAGTTTGTTGTTGCTGTTGCTGCTGCTGCTGCTGCTGTTGTTGTTGTTGCTGCTGTTGTTGCTGCTGCTGCTGCTGCTGCTCAATCTTGATGTCCATGTTGGCTGTTGGCGCTTCTTGCTCTTGCTGCTCCGTTTTGGTTTGCTTATGTTTGGGCGTGTATGTGTGTGTGTTTGGCTAATGTCCTAAGAACTGCTGCTGCTGCTGGTGTTTGTGTTGTTGCCCTAACTGTTGATGCATTTGATTATTGGTTGGTGTCTAAATAAGGATGCGACGGGGCAGGTGTCTACGCTAACTAAAAGACGATTTTTGCGACTGCAACTCCCCAAAATGGTATGGCGATGTTACCAAAGACTAACTATCAATCTATTGCTGCTTTAATCATTGATGCTTCCGGCTAATACACTACTTGAATCCACATTCGATGTTCTCTTTGCATCCATTTGGAGTTGTTGTTTGTCGTTTGTTGTTTTTGTTTTTGTTTTATTATTGTTTATTTTGTTTGCATTGAAAACAAATATTGTTACATTTCGCACTTTTGAATCACATTTCGGGTTAATTGCTGCAGGCCACTTTTGGTTTTGGTTTTAGAAACGTTGCGTTAACTGTTGTTTTTGTTGTTGTTTATTTGTTATTAGTATGATTATTTTATATTGAAGGCAACATTTTTTTTTTTTTGCTGATTAACTAGCACAGAAATATCAAAAGCTTTTGAAAACCAAATGATTTGGAACGTCTTATCGTAAACATCAAATGCAATTGTAATCTTGAAAGGGGGCCAGATTGAAAACAACAGTTCCGTGTTGCTGCAAATGCAAATCGAGTGCAAAAAGGTCTGAAAAACTTTACAGATAAAATTAGTTTAAAATTTTCTATGCCCATTGCAAAAACACAAAAGTGGTTTAGGAAATCATATAAGCTATTCTTAACCTAACCTTTGACAAAGCTCAAAACATTTGTTTTTTCTTATGAATTCATATGTTCCCATTATGTCAGCTCTGGCAACTCTATGAAAACCGTTTGCTATTGCTCTGGCAAGGCTGACTTCAATGCGCTTCTAAATTTCAAAGAAGCTTTCTTCAAGCTGACCTTTTGTGACAGGAGTGAAAATGTTTTAGTTTGTTGTTGTTGTTCGCCCAACAGATAGGATTACGTTAAAGCGTTTGATAAGCGGAAAGCTCTTTAGCTTGCTGTCGCTCTCGCTCTCTCCCACTCCCTCCTCTTGCTCTCTTTGAGCTAAGCTTTAACTGCGTTTTTCTACACTGGTCAGCGCAATTAATCTTTAAAGCTAGGTTATGCAGTTGCTATGGCACTATTTATTTATTTATGTTTTATTTAAAAGTTTTGCATTTAACACAAAAAGTTTACACGCATTGATAAAGCGACTAAAAAGAGATGAAGCAAAACTAAATTTCGCTTTTGTTGTGCACAGTTTTTTTTATTCTTTAGTTGTTATTTGCCATTGTTTTCAATACACGCCTTGATCTTTCCCACACAAACACAAATATACACATATTATATATGTATGTATGTATACAAATGTAAACAGAGTATTGCATGCAATGGGGACAGCGTGTTGACTCCCCCACAGCAATAACAAAAACAACAATAACAATAACCTATAATAACGCGCAGCATGCAAGCAACACAAATAAAAAGTAAGAGATACAGCGCGCGCGAGAGAGATAGAGCGAGAGGGCACTAGACAGTTACGGTACATGCACCGTTACAACGAGAGCAGAAGTTAACTGGCAGCGGCAGCAAACACGTGACCCGACAATTGCGACAATTGGCAGAACAAGATTCGCTGCGAAAATCAAACTAAAAATTGCATGCAAAAAATGATCGGCAAAAGGGCAAATTAGAATGTGAGCGTGTGTGTAGCTGCAGCGAACTGCCGCCAGTTGGCGCCACTACGATCAGTGACACAGTGTGTACACATTTTTGGAAACTTTTCAATAGCTTCCTTTGTTATTGTTGACTTTTGCCGGCCGGGCCGCCATTTTGCACGTGCGATCGACAAAGCTGATTGCAGGCAACACTTTTTGTTAGGTGTACATATGTATTTCCGGCCTGTCACCGCTAAAACAAACACTTGGCCTAAAAAACAAATCACTTTGCCACCTTTACACACGCACACATGCACATGCACAGGCAAGCACTAAAATTGCATTTATTTTTTGTTTGTCGTTGTTTGTAATTAGAATTGAATGCCGCGCACTTTTATATAATCGTCAATTTTGCATTGACACAATGCCCCTCAAGCACCCCACCCCAAAAATATAAATAAACAAATCGTTGTTAGTTTTGATATTGTTGTTGTTTTTGTGTGCTTTGCACGCACTTCACTTGCAACTGCAACGAGCGAGCTGAAATTATTATTATATATTTGATTTGATTGCAATTGCAATTTGCTGCCTTCTTGCTGCTGCTGCTTGATTTTTGTGCGCGCACACGAACGCGACAACCAACAAGACGACACTGACGACACGGCAAACGGCTGCCAGCCCCAAACAACACACTGACACTGACAGCAGCAGCAGCAAAGCCAGCAGCAGTCGCAGTCGCAGCAGCAGCGCCGGCAGCAGGTCACAGTAGCACACGCGCGCCATTGCATCTGTAGTGGTTGCTTGTAGTACTACACGTGTGGCTGTGTGCTGTAGTTGAGCAAAGCTTTGCGGCGACGTTGGCAGAGGCTGTGCAAAACATTTGTACACACTGCAACACTGAACGGGCTGCCGGCTGCATTATGCCGAAAAGCCAGCACAGCTGATAAGTGATAAGCAATGCAAAGAGAAGAGAGAGAGAGAGACCGCGAGCGTAACAGAGCAGAACATTTTAAGAGCAGACAGTTTGACATTTAAGAGCTTAATGTGATGTGTTGTGCGTTAAGCTTTTAAAAGCTTACACTGAAAAGAATTCAAACAAGTTCTTTGTCGAAAATTGTATACGTTTTATTGCATTTTACAAAGTTTGTGTGTAGTTCGTTTTGATTACGTTTAATTTTGTCTGTTCGAAACACCTGACAACATTATGAATTACTAGTGTTGTTAAGCGATTCGTTATCGGTTTGATGGCTCTAAAACAGTTTGTAAAACAATAGAGAGTAAGGGGAAATATGCTTATGAATGCAATTTTTTAAAGCACGTTGTGAATTTAGTGACCCCAAATCAGAGTCCCAACATTTACTATCTGCAACTAGGACTACAACAAAAACAAGAAAACAGCTGGCTATAAAAATTAGTTAACCGTTAGGCATCTAACTAGACGCTGTCGCTGGCTTTGTGGGCGGCGTCGGTGGCGCCGCATCTGTTGTCTCCGTTCTGCTGGGCTCCTCCTTCTCCTTGTTCCAGCTCTTAAGACCCTCGGGCAGCGTTGTATTCTCTTCAAAGGAGCCGGTGCCCTCAACGAACTCCTCATACGTTGACTTGTCCTTGAAGGGACGCGGACCGAGCAGCTCAATCATGTCATCGCGGGAGAGCACCTCGTTCTGCAGCAGACGCTCGGCAACGAGACGCACATCCTCCTTGTGCTTGACCAGCAGCTCTGTGGTCGTTGTGTGCGCACATTTGATAATCTCTCGCACCTCACTGTCAATGATCATGGCTGTGTCCTCGGAGTAGGGTTTGCTGAACACCGGATCACCCGATTGGCCCACATCGAAACTGACCTGGCCAACCTTTTCGTTCATGCCGAAACGCACCACTTGGGAGTAGGCAATGTCTGTGATCTTCTTGAGATCATCCTGTGCACCGGTCGTGATGCGATTGAAGAATAGCTCTTCGGCCACACGACCGCCCAGGGTCATGCACATGCGATCGAACAGCTGCTCCTTGGACAGCAGATAGTGATCTTTGGGTAAGTACTGCGCATAGCCCAATCCCTTGCCACGTGGTATTATCGAGACCTTTAGCAGGGGATCCGCATGCTCCAGGAACCAGCCGGCTACAGCATGTCCCGCCTCATGATGCGCCACCGTACGCTTCTCCTCCGGCGCCAGCACGTTCGTCTTCTTCTCCATGCCGGCGATGACACGTTCAATGGCCTGCTCAAAGTGCTTCAGCACAATGGTGTCCTTGGAGTCGCGAGCAGCGATCAGCGCTGCCTCATTGCACACATTGGCAATGTCGGCGCCGGTGAAACCAGGCGTCAGAGCAGCCATCTTACGGGCCAATCCATTCTTGTCCAGTTCTGTTTTCAGTGCACCCAAATGCACCTTAAAGATGCTCGCACGTCCCTTGATATCCGGCGCGGGCACATAGATCTGACGATCAAAGCGACCGGGACGCATTAGGGCCTTGTCTAGGATATCCACACGATTGGTGGCAGCCAGCACCACCACATTGGTTGTGGTATTGAAGCCATCCATTTCGACCAGCAGCTGATTTAGCGTATTCTCCTGCTCCGAATGGCCGCCAAAGGTTTTGCCACCACGCTTGCGGCCCACGGCATCGATCTCATCAATGAAGAGAATGCAGGGCGCATGTTTCCTTGCCATGGCGAACATATCTCTCACTCGGGAGGGTCCAACGCCCACAAACATCTCGAGAAACTCTGAACCGGAAACGGTTATAAATGGAACATTTGCCTCGCCAGCTGTTGCCTTGGCCAGCAGGGTTTTACCCGTGCCAGGTGGACCCGTCAGCATGGCGCCTTTGGGTATCTTGGCACCCAGATCAATATACTGTTGTGGATTCTTCAAGAAGTTGACAAATTCCATAATTTCAATCTTAGCCTCCTCACAGCCAGCAACATCCCTGCAAAAGTGTTTGAAGGGATTAGGATTTAAGAAGGTTAAAAAGAGTAAAGCAGCTCACTTGAAACCAACGCCAATTTCTGTGGGATTGATTAACTTTGCTGTGGATTGCATGACGCCACCAAAGAGGCCGCCACCCTTGCGTCCACGTCCGCCGCCCATCATATCCGCTGACTTTCGCATCATATAGACAAGAAAGCCAATAATCAACAACGTGGGCAGTAATCCTGTCATACTGGATGCCTCCACCTCATTGCGATAGATCACAGGCACAAAGTTAATGGACTCAACGCCCTGTTCCGTTTGTGCCGTCTCCAAGTTACGTTCAAACGAATCGACGCTGCCAATGTTGAACCACAGGGTACCGCTGTTGGTCTGACTTGGTAATAGGCGGACGCGAACCCACTTCTTGTTCACCACCTCCAGTTTCTCGACGACGCCCTTGCTCAGGTAGCTGTGTGGTAGAGAAAAAGTCATGTCAATTGTATTACATAATCACAATAATTATAAATTTCACATGAAACGATGATGAAATTAAACATTTGTTGTGATGAAATTGAAAGTAATCAAGTGTTGATCACCTGTTGACAAACTCCTTCCACGAGATCTCCTTGTAGCCCATCTCGAAGAAGGCAAAGGAACCAACTAGCGCAACAGCGCCCAGGGCGCCAAGAAGTATCCAACGCTCCCGATCACCGCCGCCGCCCTCGCTAAGCGGTCGACCACCTGGTGAGCCGGTGCCTCGTGCACCAGGACCACGTGAACTATTGCTAAACATGCCAAAATTCCAATCCGATTTGGTTTCACTAGCTGTGGTTGGTTTCATTGCAGGTGGTTTCGTTTTACTACTGCTGCTGCTGCTGCTGCTGCTTGAGGATTTACTGCCCGATGCAGTTTTCTGTTCTGCTTCGGCTGCTTTGGGTTTTGTTGACTTGCCACCGGCTTCGAAGTACTTCTCAAAACCCTTTGGCGGCTTCTTGCAAAACATTTGAAACTGTTCCACCAGATAACGCATAAGCGGCGTTAGCTCAATACCGGCTCCTCGTTGCAACTGTATATAGAAGAGAGTTAAGATCGGCGATCTTTGACATTAATTCCAGACGCTTACCTTGTCTGGTAGCGCTCCATGCGTATAGCTGCGTTTTAATAGGCTTTTTATGGCCTGCGCCGAGCTGAGCAGCCGGAATGCCATGTTGCTCTTTGGTTGGGGGGCGGCGGGGGTGTGTGTTGAATATTTTCTTTAGGTTAAATAACAAGAGCGCAACGCTGCAGCGGCACTGTTAATTTCCACTTTGAGATAATTTGTTTTGTTTATACTAGGTATTTAGTTTGTGCTTAGTGCCATGTGTTGCCGCCTCATGTAGAACAATGTTGTTTCAAATTGTTATCTTAAAAAACTAAATACAAAATGCTTTAGATTTTATGTTGCGCTATTGTGAAATTTCGATTTTCAGCTAATAGTTGAGGCCAGGGTTGTTTCGTCACCAGGGCTGGTAATCGCAAATAGTGTTGAAAAGCGCATCGTTTAATATTAGCACACATTCTCACAATAAACACTTTACACAGCTATAATTAATGATTTTTATTAATAGTTGATCAGCCGAAACGTTTAATTTTTATGAATAAAATGCAATGACGTCACAATTGCCTTGTAAATAATCTTTTGTCGCTAAGCAACACTAACCAACATGGCGTCCGGTGTTGTGCTGTGTCGTGTGGTACGTATTGCTAGTTGTGAAAATTTTCTTTTCTTTAAATTAGCGAATAAATTAACTCAAATTTGCATGAAAAATATGCACAAAACATGTGCAAACAACTAAGGTTGCGTTTAAACATGAAACCTTGCCTTAGGCATGCCGTTTTTGTGCGTTATCAAAGTTTTCCGCAATTGTCTGTGCAAAGTGTACGCAATTGCTGCAGACCGAAAAAAAAATTTGGAAAAAAAACTTTTGCGACCGACTTGACACTATATGCGTGTGTATGTGTGCGTGTATGAAATTGCTTATGTGTACAGTTGGCTGCTTAAAACCATAACAAAAATGTGTAAAAATAGTTTACAAATTACATTCATAGCAATTTTCTTAGCCATCTGTGTGTGATTGTGAATGTGTGTGTGCAATTTTTTCCGGTAGTCTGTTATGTGTGCTGTGTGTCGGGAGCGACAATAGTAAAAATCTGTATGCAGCTGCTGCTGTGTGTGTGCGCATGGAATCCATGTGCGTGTGTATGCGAATTGTACGAGTCTCCGGTTTGCAACACTAAAAATCAATAAAAGTGCAGCAACAACAACAATGCCAAATTTTCTGGTGTAGATTTCACCAAGAGGCTGGCGCTTTTATATGAAGAAATATACAGTTATATTTATGATGCTAACTGCTTTATTTTCTTTTCCTTGCAGCTTTTGTAACTAAAACTCCGTTTTGACATCACTTTCATCATAATCTGAATAAAATAATAATAATACAACAAAAAAAAAACACCATCGAAAACGAATCAAAAAGCAAAATAATAATAAATCATCTAATAAAAATAAATACAACAACAAACAAGTTACATACCAATACAAATAAAACAAACAACAACTACAACAAAGCTCAAAAAGTCTTAGAGGCGTTTTAAAACAACAAATAACAAGCAAAAACGGAGGGCATCTGCCATAAACTTTTAGTTTTGAAATTTCCTTTGTTTTCGTTTGCAAATTCGCTTCAAACTTAATGACCGACGACTCACCTACAAATTTTGCCCTAAAAAGACCAGAATATACACGTAGAAAGGTGACAAGAAACACAAGAAGTAGAGGAAGCGTCGCCGTCGACGGCGGGAGGTGAAGACTCTGTTAGCAAGTGTGGGCGAGCCAGAAGAAGAAAGAGAGAGAGAGAGAGACGACATAGCGACTGCGCATCAGTGCAAAAACAAAAACAACAAAAGAAACAAGCCAAGCTTGAAACGAAGACTTTCAAAAAAAATAAAAATCCAACAACAACAACAAACCAAACAAAATTCAAATACACTTGAAACGCTGTGAAATTAACTCGTCAATACTCAAAGCAACAAATAAAAAAACAAACAAACAAAAACAAAAGAGAAATCAACTGAAGTAAAACGGAGTTGAAGTCAAATAACAAAACCTAAATAACAAATCAAAAACACACGCACGCACTAAAAAACAACAACAACAACAAACAAACAAACAAGCAACAAGAACTGTCTTTTAAACAAAAGCAGCTTAAACGCGACGCTTTCGCGTTGACGTTGATTGTCAAACTCGAATAGTTAAAAAAAGGAGAAAAATCAACAATAAACAACAGCAAAAAAAACACACACACGTTGAAAACAATCCCAAAATTCCTCATTATTTTTTCCTGAAAGCTTTAATTTAATTACGAATTTTTGTTAAGTCAAAGTGAATTCAATTTGCTACAAAAAAAAAAAAAATAAACAAAAAAAAAAACATTAAAGTTAAGCCAACAACAAAAACGCCGCCTCTACTACAAA
The DNA here is from genome assembly GCA_035044725.1 of Scaptomyza caliginosa. Classification (NCBI taxonomy): domain Eukaryota; kingdom Metazoa; phylum Arthropoda; class Insecta; order Diptera; family Drosophilidae; genus Scaptomyza; species Scaptomyza caliginosa. The sequence goes on along the minus strand of JAWNNR010000209.1, from coordinate 295,749 downwards.
CAAACAGGAACAAAAGGAAGCAAGCAAAGCGAGAAAAGAAGAGAAACACAAACAGCAAAAGCAACACCAACAACAACAACAACAACCAAGAAACAACTGAATTAAAGTTTTAAAGTACAAAATAACCGGGAGTAAAAGAACATAAAAAACAAAACAAAATAAAAAAAAACTAATTTAACATATTAAAAACATTTAATTTAAACGCAACATCAATTTAAATTATTTATTTAAGAAACAAACACAAACAAAAAATATTATAGTCTGTAAGCGCAAAGAAAACCGTAAACCTTAACTTTTGTCGCCTGCCAAGCGGCGGCTGTGTGAAAGCAAAGTGCAAAAGCGCAAAATTAAGAGAGCGTCAGCAAGAGAGTAACTGAGAGAAGAGAGAGAGAGCCCTACTAAGCCACGGGGCGATCGTAAGAGAGTCATTATAAGAAAGTTCCGCCTTGTAATAGAACAGAAATAACTTATAAACTCAATAAAGAAACGATAAAGCAACAATTGTGCCGCAAACAAAAACAAAACTATTAAATAACAAAACACAAAAGCAAAAAAAAAAAATGTACTAAAAACCAGATAAAAAAAAAAACAAAAAAACGAGCAACTAAAAACGGTAACAATAAAGAAAAACATTTAAAACCAAAAATCTACAAGAATTCTATTAATTTTAAGTAACTTTTACAAATAACAACAACAACAAAAACACACACACAATATGAGGAAGACCCCAGCAACAAAAAACAACTGAGTAACACAAAAAATAAAAAAATCAACAAAAAAAACTGCAACTTAACTTAGCCAATAATTTAAACAAATATTTGTAAATAAATCAAAACTAAACAAACGCCCAGCAAAAAATATAAAATTACAAAACAAAAAACTGCAAATTGCGGCCTTGTGCCCAAAAAACCAAACAGTTTTTTATTTTTAATAAAGAACTATTGTTTATTTTTAAATAGTTTTCATTTTTTTTATAAGTGTACCTAGTGAGAAATGTTAAAAGTCTAAATGCGATAACGATTAAAAGCAACTGAAACAAAAAAAGTAAAAACAAACAAAAAAAAAAACAAAAACAAAACAAATTCAAAGAAAGATTTAACAACTCTGTGATAATTACTGTAAATTTAAAAATATATGAATAAATAAAAAAGAAAACAAAAAATCGCAAAAAAAAAAATCTCTAAGCATAAAAGAAATGAATACTAAATAAATGAAAGAAGAAAAACAATGTAATTTTTAACAATAGAAGAAGGAATAAAATATATAAAAACAAACGAGGTAGAAAAAGAAACGAACGTCTTAACCAACAACAACAACAACAACAAAACAAAAACAACAACTTTATACATAAGAGCAAATGCAAATTAAAAGATAAAAACATTGAAACAAATTCGTGATATCTTAAAGGACTTCGATACATATACTATAGTATATTATATATTATATTATATAAACATTAAGTAAATAAGCTTAACTTGGTAAGCAAAAAACAAAACAAAACAAATGAAAAACCCATAAGTGAAAACAACAACAAAAACAAAAACTAAACAAGCAAAATAATACAACCCTAGGTTAAAACAAAGACTTAAAAACAAAACGCGCATTCAAAAAAAAATATATTTATATATATCTAACTAAAAACAAACAAAACGTAGGCTAAAAGTTCAACATATAGTAAATGCAAAACTACCAACAATAACAATTAAAGAGTATCTATCTATCTATATATATATATATATATATATAAACTCCATAATGTGTGCAAAGTGAATAGTAAACGAAACAGCAATAACACAATACAAAACGTGTAACCGAAAAGTAATAGCAACAACAACGTACAGCGAACTAAACACAAAAACAAAATTAAAATAAAAATAACGGAACGGAACACTTGTCGTAGTGTGTAGTCCCCCCACTCCTCGTTCTTCCACGCTTTCCCTAGGCCATAAAACTTTGATCGGCTACAACAACAACAACAGCAGCAGCAGGATCTTGGAGTATGAGAGCAGGAGAGGAGACAAAGAAAGAGAGAGAGAGAGCGTATTACAAAATAATAAATCACTAATACTTCCTAAAACAACAGAATAAAAAACCACAACGATTGCCTACAAATATATATATATATATATATATAAATGTACATTATAGTAAACATCAACAAAAAAGCAAACATATTAACCAACTCCCCTCCAAACCCCCTCAACAAGTAAGAAACAAACAAAAAGGAAAATCAAATAAAACTTATTATACATATATATCAAAATAAAGCTCTTAATTAACCTAAAAACAAAAGTATTCCGTAAAGCGCCCAGTGTATTTTTCTAGTAAAACTAAAAATAAAATAAAAAACAAAATTCAACCACATAAAACTCGAACATATGAACAAATTCACAATAAATAGCTAAAAACAAAACAAAAATAATAAATGTTTATTCAACTAACTACAACTACAACTACAACTACAACAACAACCAACGGCAACTACAGCAGCTAATGCATTTTTCATCAGAATACAAATATATATATACAAATATATATATTTTTAAACACGAAGCAGCCGCAACTTCAAACAACTAACAACCACAATAACGGAAAATACAAACTGAACATTATACATTATTAATATAATAATAAAAATAAAAATATCGGCATTTTTACATACATTTCTAGGGGCGTGTCTGCCCCCCAAATACAAAAAAAAAAAAACCAAAAGACCACCCAAGAAGTAAAAACAACAACAACAAATGATTGTTTCTTTATTAACTTCGAAGACAAGGAATTTCAGTGCCTCTTGTGCCAGTGTTTAGCCAAAATATATATACACAACAAATACGTATTTATTGCTTAGTTTTTTTCTCTTTGATATAAAAAAAAATTACACAAAAAATCTAAAAAAAAAAAAAAATTTAAAATAAAAAAATAACTTAAATATAAAACATATATATGAGTAAAAATCAATAAAAAATAAATTCAATAGCAGATCAGTTTTTGATCAGCGTTCGCTCTCTTTTATAAAATCATTCAACATTCTCGTCATCAATCAATCAATCAATCAACCAACCAACCAGTCTTCTTGTGCTAGTCGCTATCAGCATTTGTTTTTATTTCTCTGTCATCAAACCAATATCAACATGAATACGCAATCCAAAGGATATCGCTCTGGCGAAGGTAATTGTATAATTCTTATTGATCATCAAATACTAAACTAATACTTGTCCATTGCAGAACTCTACGAAAGCTTGCAGTGTTTCGATATGACCATGCGCAACATGAACATACCGACTACATTTCCAACAATTGGCACCTTTACGTTGGACTCGACCACGTTGGGCTTGCAGTCGCATGGACCGCCAACGCCAGCTGCTGTGCAAATGCAAGTGTCTCAGCCGCAGCAACAAACCATACACCATCATATGCAACAGCACTTGCAACAGCAACAGCAACAGCAGCAGCATCATCAACAACAGCAGCAGCAGCAGCAGCAGCAACAACAACAACAACTTCAACAACAACAACAGCAGCAGCAACAACAACAACAGCAACAGCAACAACATCATCAAAGCATTGGCATGTTTGATGCTAATGAAGTCAACGATATCATTCAGAATCCGCCACAAATTGGCGTCTTTCAGTCCAACAGCGTGTTGAACAACGGCCCCGGCAGCTCATCGTCCATATTTGGTTCGCAATCGAGCAACTCTTCGGCAAATGCTGCCAATGATCCGAATGCAGCTACACGTGAAACTGGCATTATTGAGAAGCTACTGGTGGGTCTTGTATCTGATTAGTAGAATTAGTTAAATTTGTTCGAAATGTCAACTAAATCAATGTGTATATCAATATTTTTAGCATTCCTATGGCTTCATTCAGTGCTGTGAACGACAAGCACGTCTCTTTTTCCATTTCTCGCAATTCAGTGGCAACATTGATCATTTAAAGATTGGTGATCCTGTCGAGTTTGAGATGACCTATGATCGGCGCACCGGCAAACCCATTGCTAGTCAAGTGTCCAAAATAGCTCCAGAGGTTGTGTTGTCCGAGGAGCGTGTTACTGGCACAGTAACTACCGAGTTACGCACTGATAGCGCCAACAATGTGCTTAGCTCCAGTGAGACAACTGGTCGAATTAGCTATGAGAATCGCGGTGAATGCTTCTTTTTACCCTATACCAAAGATGATGTTGAGGGCAATGTTAATTTACGTGCTGGTGATAAGGTCAGCTTTCAAATTGCAACTAACCAAAGGTATATATACTCAATCGAAATGCTCAAGTACATTGCTTAACTATATTGTTCTCTTGCAGAGGCAACCTGGGCGCTTGCCATATACGCCTGGAGAATCCAGCCATGCCAGTTAAGTATCGTGGCGTGGTCTGCTCAATGAAGGAGTCATTTGGTTTCATTGAGCGTGCCGATGTGGTCAAAGAGATCTTCTTTCATTTCTCCGAGGCTGAGGGCAACGTTGAGCTCCGACCCGGTGACGATGTTGAATTCACCATACAAACGCGTAGTGTAAGTAAATATGCATTGGAAACAGTACTTTATCCCTCATTAAAAAAAAACAGTCTGCCTCTGTGCCTCCGCAGGGCCGTGAGTTTGCCTGCAACATAACACGATTGCCGCCCGGCTCGGTAATCTTTGAGGATGTCGACACCACCATTTACAAGGGACAAGTGCTCAAGTCGTTGGATCGCAACAATCCAGTGCGTCAGAACAATGATCCGCTGCCAGGACGCATACGTTATCGTGCACCCGACTACTCTGAGGTAGAGGTGCCGTTTGGCGATAAGGATCAGAAGGGTGACTTTACTTTACGCCACGGCGATTGGGTGCAATTCCTGCTTGCCACCGATCGGCGGGATCAGTTGCAGCGTGCCACCTCTATTGCACTGCTAGATGAGACGTTCAAGGTGTCCGGCGAAAAGCGTGAACAGGGCACCATTGCCTCACTAAAAGAGGGTTTCGGTTTCTTGCGTTGCGTGGAGCGTCAAGTGCGTTTGTTCTTTCACTTTACGGAGGTTCTCGATACGGTGAGTTGTTTAAGTACTAATAAAACTGCAGCAACTTATGAAAATTGCTTACTTGCAGAGTCGCGAAATTGATGTCAACGATGAGGTTGAGTTTACTGTCATTCAAGAGCCCGGTCTGGCCTATAATAACTCGCGTCTGCAGGCCATTCGCATTAAACATTTGCCGCCCAATTCAGTGCAATTTGAAACTTTAATGGCCAGCAACATTGAGGGTACGTCATTATCTAATTGTATTTAAAGAATATATAACTAATATATATATATGTGTTACGTTTGCAGGCTGCGTTACACGCGAGGCTCCCAAAAGTCCAATTAAATCTCAGGATCGCTTTGAGGGTGGCGTCATCACCTACGAGCATGGCGATGTTAAAAAGACTATTATGTATTTTCTTAAAGACTGCGAAAAACCACCAAGAGTCGGCGAGCGTGTGCGCTTCGATATTTACATGGTATGATCTTTTAATTAAACGAGGATTTCTTGCAATCTAATATATCGTTGTTGTACTTTGTCAGGTCAAACGTAACAAGGAATTTATAGCCGTCAATGTACAGCAAGTTTCGCTGCAACAGCAACAACAACTGCAGCAGCAACAACAACAACAACAACAGCTTTTAAATCAACAAACAGCTGCCCAACAACAATTGCCTGTTGTCAATTTGAATCAGAACGATCAATTGCTTATCTCGAATGGCATCAGCACAAATGCTGCTCCTATACAGAATGGTTATATAATGCATGGCAGCCCTGGTGGCGGCAGCAGCAGTAACAGCAGTGTGGGCAGTAATGCCACCACTCAACAGCAACAGATATGCGTGCCCCACATTGATGATTTTAAGCTGGAGAATAATAATCATGCCAGCACGGAAGTACCAAGCGGACAGTTGTATCGTGGATTTATTGCCGTGATTAAGGAGAATTTTGGCTTTATCGAGACGCTCTCGCACGATGAGGAGGTTTTCTTTCATTTTAGCAACTATCAGGGCAATCCCAATTGGCTTGAATTGGGCCAGGAAGTGGAGTATACACTGGCGCCCAATGGCAACACATCCGTCTCGGGCAATTGTCTGCCAGCTGAGAATGTGCGCACTTTGCCCAAGAACACAATACCACAGCCGGCAGTTTTGGAGACTGTGCACAATGGCGTTGTAGCGCGTCCGTTGCGCTGCATTAATCCGGATCAGCAGGAATATGCCGGATTGATTGAGATACTCGATGAGCTGCGCACCACAATCATATCGCAGCATGAATTTGGCATCACCAGTTTGGTAAATAAGCGTGATCTATTGCAGAAGGGCGATTTGGTTAGCTTTCGCATCGATGAGAGCGGTCGTGCCGCCGAGGTAAATGCCGTGAGGCTAAAGAAACGTGCCACTGTCGATTCAATCAAGGGCCAATTTGGTTTCCTCAATTTCGAGGTCGAAGATGGCAAGAAGCTATTCTTTCACATGTCTGAAGTGCAGGGCAGCACTGTGGCTCTACATCCTGGTGATACCGTCGAGTTCTCTGTGGTTACCAATCAGGTGGGCACATCAATTGTAACTATAAAATTGTATATAAATTTTGTAAATATTAATTTACGTTCTTTGTGAACAGCGCAATGGCAAATCGTCGGCTTGCAATGTTTTGAAAATAAACGATCGTCCCGATCGTCTGATCTCGCGCCTTAAGCTCAATGGCGATGATGGGGTGCCACGTTTAATCCTTATACGCGCACCCAAGGGGCCGCAGGGCAAAGGCTTTTCTGTACTCGCACGCCATCCACGCATTCCAGGCAAGTGTTTTAAAACTTTAAAAAAGACTCGAACTAATTTGAAATTGTTTGCTTACAGGTGCCGTGCTGGAGTAATTCCAAATCAGATATTAAATGCAAATTAAAGACAAATGCATGCATAAAAAACACCACACAAACACACACATATATACATTTATATATTCATATATCTTAATATATATATATATATATTCTTGTACGCTACAACATAAACAAGGCTTAATGATACCATTAACGATTAGGAAAGAAGTTGACACAGGAACTGCAAAATACAACAAATGCGCAACTACCGAAAGATAAAAAGGAAAACAAACTACATTGTGAAACTTGTCGCTACAACCATATGCATTATGATGCAAACAAACCAGGAAACATACATTTATTAATTACTATATTAACTTAAAAGCAAAAAGAAAAAACACTATTTGAAACGATAATAATAATTGATAGCAAAAACATATTGCATACGCGCATAAAAAATATATATATATATAGTGCATGTATATGTGTATAATTAGGAATGATTAACTAAACGGCAAGCTCCAATAACAATTTCTATGTGTCTGATATAAAACTTAATGAAATTTAACGTAATCTTACGCATTCAACATTAAAACCAGGGCCCTCTTCCTATTTGTAATACTACGCAGTCTATATCTATTTTTTTTTTCTGTTATACTGAAGTTGTGCGCTGCTTAAAACTGAAATTCAAGTGTCTGAGAGATGAAACCAAATTGTGTGTAAAACGTATACTATTTTTCAACTAGTTTTGCTTTAATTTAATTTTAGCATATATTAAAATGAAATCTATAAAAATGAAAACAAAAAAAAAAACAAAACAAAACCAAAAAAAAAAATATATACAAATATATGTGAACAATTATTGTATAATGGCAACGAAATCCTTGCATATGTGCGTTAGACAAACAAACAAACAAATACAAATAATATAATATACAAGAAACAACAAATACACTATATGCCATAGATGCGTAGATAGTTCTTTTTTCTCTACTTATATATGCTCTATATTCTATTAACTCTATTCTAATGATTCTCGCAATTGTTCTTTCACTGCTTCTGTAAAAGTCTTACTGTTAACCTGGCATACATATTTAATGAACAATGATTGTATACAAAAAGATCAAGAAAATCATGAAATGAAGTATTTAAAGAAAAATGTCTTTATTTCAACATCAAAACGAGAATATTATTACTATCTGTGTATAATGTTTAACGAATTTTTTTTGTTTTTTTTTTTTGTTTTGTTTTATGCATTCGAAAAGGTTGCATTAACTTATTACACATACATATACATATATATATACTATACAAATACAAATACAAACACATACATCTAACATGCATACATATATATATACAAAACATATTTATTTAACAAACAAAGGCAAAACAAAAACAATATCTAGCAATCGAACTTTGTAACTAAAACACACAAAGAAAAATATAACAAGTAATATTTATAACAAAATAATAATAATAACTAAAAAGTCTTGTGTGAGGATGATGATGAGAAGAGCAAATGAAATTTGCTGCGCCAAATCTGTTAAAACCATTTAATGAAAGATTACAAAAATTAATTTTTAAAAAAATGTATTTTTAAATATTATAGTATATTATATTATAGTAAACGAAAAAAAAAAAAAAACAAGAAAACAAAAACAAAATACAAAGAAACAAAGAGCAAATATTGTGAAAAATAAATTATGAATTTCAATTACTAAAAAAAGAAAGAAAAAATAATAATAATTTAAACAAGCTAACAACAAATTTTGGGATCAGTACGTCCTACTATAGCCATGTTATACACATATATACAACTACAACAACAACAACAACAAACAAGAACAACAACAACAAAAAGCAACACTAAGCAACACAACAAAATAAATAACTTTAAATTAATATTGTATATGTATAATGCTATATCGAAACGAGTATATACATAGTTATCTATACATATACCGTCTGATATGAACCCAAATAAAATGGAAGATTAGAGATTTATGCAATGCACAGATACAGAACGAAGAACAGAAAACTAATCAACTAATCCTTATTTATAAAAATATATAAAACATTAAAAAAATCGTAAAACATACACACAACAAAGAAAATGCAACAAAAAAAAAAACAACAACAAATACATATGTGCTTGAATACGAAAGAAAATGAAAACAAAACAAAAAAAAAAATACAAAAAAACGCAACTATATAAGTCAAAATAATACAAAAAAAAAAACAAAATAAATACATATTTCAATAAAGCTAAAGAAAAAGAAACGAGTTTTAATTATTAAACCGTAAGAAAAACTGCTTCGAATTGTTTTTGGTTTCTTTTTGTTTTTATTTTTTATATATAAGAATAATTTATATCTGTTGTAAGAGTTTTGTTGCTTTATTCGGATTACATGACGTGACTATGGTATGGTATCGCATTTTATTACTTTTCATCATATATATATATATGTATATATATCGGCTTAAAACTCGACTTTACTTACTTTCTTTCCTTCTTTATTGACTTTTTTTTTTGTATTTATTTTTTTATGTGTTTTTGTTACTATGCTCTAGTATATGCTATTTTGTATTTTAACGCTGATTTTTTTTTTTCATATTTTATATATACTTAAAATTCAAATATTTCATAAATAGTTGTTTGGTTGTTTTGCTTGTTGTTATTCGTTTCGCTTTGAGGTTATGTAAATATACTTATCATTGATTTGTTTATAGTGAATATATTGCATTGATTTTGTTTTGTTTCTATAATGCTTTTGCTTTCGTTACGCATGATTATATCGCCTATATGTATCATTATATATCGTATATAGCTAAGTTTTTTTTTTTTTGTTGGTTTTAGTAGATACTAAATGTCAAAAAATTGCGTGTTGAGGATTTAAGAAAGTTATCGACGAATTAAAAACCGATTATTTGCATTATATACTTATAAATTCTGTAAAAATTGTTTTTATGTTTTTTTCTTTTCGTAAAACAAACGTTTTTTTTTCTTTTCATCATTTCTCGAACTTCTTTTTTTTTTTGATTTTGTCTTTTTACCACCAACGACGATTTGCATAAACTTACAAATATACTATTACAAAAAACATTAAGTTTTGTATATAAAAATCGAGGTAAACTTTGATAGTGCATCGGATTTTTGTTGTTGTTGTTGGTGTTTGTTCTTCGTTTGTTGTTGTTGTTTTTGTTATAAAACGTATAAGGAAACTTAGGGCTATCACTTGGGACAGCTTTAAAGGCATTTGGTTTTAATATAATTGTATATATGGGCAGAATGTATCTTAAGAGCTGTTCCTATATTTAAAATACTTTTTTTTACCGATGCACCAATTAAAATTGTTATTGTTTTTTTTTTTTTGATTCGTTTGTGGCTTGTTGATAATGATGATGATGATAATGAATGGATTTTCTTTGTGTTTTATTACGAAAGGCTAGATTTAGTAAGAGAGCAAATTTTTTTTGGGGTGGGCAGAATATTTTTTTGATTCGGTTTTCAAAACTGCGTATTCATACAAATATGTATTTTTTTTTTTTTGATTTGCTTAATAGGAAGAAGTAGAGATACGTCTTAATTAAGATATTTATACAGCTATATTTGATATTAATGGGCTTTGCTTTTGTGCTTTTTTTTTCTTTTTTTGTGAGAGATTTTTTGCACTTGACTTGGTTTTTTTTGGTATTTTTTTTTTTAAAGAGAACGAACGAGTTTTTTTTTTATTATAAATTAATGCCTAATTGCTTGTGCTGGCTACGCCAAGATTGGTTGTGTGTGTATTTTTTTATTTTTTTTCTTTTTTAAACTTAGCATAACTCTATATGAAGTGTGTTTTTGTTTTTTGAGGGGCAGGGGGGGGAGAGATGTGTTCTTGAAGCGAGAAATTTATAAATATATTTATATATATTTGTTATGTATAGAAATTATATATATATATATATAGAATTAGATAGAGAGCGTAATGAGAGCGAGAGAGCGAGAGAGAAAGTTACAAATTATGCTAATGATTTATCATTTGCCTCGATTTCTTTGGGATCATCATCATATTATTATAACGCTAAGTTTCCCTTCTTGGCGATAAGGGATCACACATACCATGAGGCTGGCTTTGGGATATAGAATCTAATGTTTAGGCGCTATTCTTGGAGACAAACTCGCGCAATATATCGCCAGCCATTTCGATGTTGTTCCTCGAGATGCCCAACGCTGTGATGGCATTCTCCTTGGAGTAGCCAGCGTTCATCAATCTAGCAATATACTCCAGATTGATGTTCTCATAGGGCACCGAGCCGCAGTCTTTTTGATTGATCGTCACATTTGCATAGAGCAGCGGTTGATGCTGCTGTTGTTGCTGTTGCTGCTGGGCAGGATTAGCCGGCACTGCTGGCGTTGGCTGCTTCAGCGTCATCTTCTTGCCATTGGCCAGTGCAGCAGCGGCGGCCAATGCTGCCGCACTGGTTGTCGTGGTGCACAGCTGTGTATAGTGTGAACTGGCTGCATCCACCAGTGCTCCGGCACAGCTACTGTTGCTACCACTGCTGTTGGGCAGGGTGCCACGCGCTTCCAGCGGTCGTGTATCGATTACACCGCTTATGGTCTCGGCGGGACCCACCTCCACCATCATGTCGTCGAGCAGCGACAGCACAGGCGATGTAGTGCTACTTGCAATCCTCTGCTGTCGCATCAAATCCTCGGCCAGTGTGTCCACACTGTTGCTCACATGCGGCGGTATGGGCGGCGCTGTTGTCTGTGGCGGCACATTGTCCAAGCTGCATTGAATGTTGTCGATGCTCTTGCTGCTCGATGGCTTGACGGGCGTCTCGACGCCTGGCGATTTGCGTGGTGGCAGCGGTGGTGCGATACCAGCAACTGTTGCTGCTGTGCTCGAGCTGGAGCTGCTGCTGCCGCTGCTGTTGCTGCTGGCCGCTGCAATGCCATCTTGCAGATTCTGTAATATGGCATAGGAGCTTATCGAAGCCGTTTCACTCGAGATGCCACTGTCCGTTTTGCTGGGCAACTTTTGGCCATAGGTGGTGTTGATCACACTGGAGCCCATGAGTGGTGCACTCATGCGGTTGGTGCTCTTAATGCTGGAATTGTTGCTGCTGCTGCTGCTGCTGCCAGTGCAGGTTGATGTGCCGGCTCCACCACCATTGCTTATCACTGCTGCAGCCGGTGGCGCTGATGGTTGTGGCTGCTGCTGATGCTGCGTTGAGTTCGTTGAGGAGGATGAGCTGGTGTTGCTGTTGCTATTGCTGCCGCTGCTGCAGGGCAAACTAAGCGCTGGCCCACCGCCGGCATACAAATCATTCTGCACGGCCATCAGACTGGGCGTGGTGCTGCGCCTGCCCAGGCGTGGTGAGGTGTGCGGACTATGCTTCTCCATGGACGACTGTGAGGCGGCCGAGGTGCTCAACGCATGCAGCGACGATGTGGCTATATTGAAGTCGCCCATATCCTGCAGTTGATGTTTAAGTGAAGTGAAGTAGTGGATATTAAGGTCATGTAGTCAGTTGTGGATTCGTTTGCTTGATATACACATATATATACTATAATTGAGTCTGGTTGGATTAGCATGGCATGCCGCTAGAGAAATCAACGAGAGGCTGCAAACATAAACTCATATCTTTGTTGGACATGCTGGACAACAAAACATGAATAAAAAATCAAAAAAAAAGGTTTAACAACAAAACGCAACGCAACTGTAGACAAAAAATTGTATATATAAAATAAATAAACAAATTGAAACCAATATTTATAAATATTTATACAGGTATATATATATTTATATATATATATATATTCAATTATTTTTTTTTGTTTAATGTTTGTTCTGGTGTTTTTTTTTTTTGTGTTGTTTTGTTATGTTTTAAGCATTTGTAAAAACTTATTAAGGAAATCAGAAAAAAATTAAATATATATATAATTGTATAGTTTATATAAATGAATATATATATAAATTGCATTAGATGTATTATATTAAACATAAATATTAATTAATAAATGAATAATATGCTAAGTCGTTTTGAGGCCTATGCAAACTGCAAACCAAAAACATTTAATTAAATAATATATATACGACTCACACATACACACGCACACACACACAATGAAAAAAAGTGTTAATTTCTTTGCTAATACTTTTAACGTTTGTTGTTGTTTTTGTTTTTATATAAATTCTGGCCTAGGCTTGTGACAGTTAACAGCTAACTAACTACATTAATAATAATATTAATGATAGGTGATAATAATTATACATATGCATTTTTTAAATATTAATAAATTACAGTCTTAAGGCAGCTGCAAAAAGCCGCTTACAAAAAACAAAAGCATACATACATACAATTAATTAAGTCTATATATATATGTGTACATGAATTAAATCGAATTGAAAACTAAAACAAACATAAAACTCATAAACCACTTGATGAACTAAATATATCTTTGGAAGTATCAAACAATAAACTAAAATGTTCTTTATGTGGATTGTATGGGATGGTATATACTGTAGAAGGATAACAGGTTTCGAATACAGGATGAACTTCAGACAGTTTGCATTTTGTGTTTTTTGTTTTAGTTTTGCTGCTAACTTACTAAATTACAAATAATAGTAAGAGTTATAATAATAATAATAGCTATGTACAAAGGTATGTTAAAACTAAAACATAAAATAAACACAAATACAGATGTTGTTGTTGCTTAATGTTACAGATACAGATGCATACATTTGTATATATGTATGAGATAATAATACACTATTAAATGAATCATAAACAGAGAAATAGAGAGAGAGAGAGACGCAGACGAGCGAGCGTGATTAAATGAATGAAAATATATATATAAAATTATGAAGAAAAAGAAGAAGCAACCAACAAACGAAACAACAGCGAACAGTGCACAAACACAACCATAAACAGAAACAGAAAACAAGCGAGCGTTGATAAAAGCTGATGAGTAACTTCCGCTCGCAACATACAAGCATTCTACAATTTATATATATGTGTGTGTGTGTGTGCCTGTTTGTTTGTGTGCGCGCACTGTTTGTTAGTTGCATGAAAATTTGAGCTAATAATTTACGTATGAATAAATCAAAATCGCTAAAAACTGCACGCTAAACATTAAACTTAGTATAAGAAATATATATGTATATATCTCAAGACATATATATATAAACGAATCGATTGTAATGGTATTAAGAGTAATATTGTTTTGTATATATATATATATAGAGAGGCAGCACAGGCGGGCAGCGCGGGGCAGGCGTCAAAGGCTTTATATTTCAAAAGCGCTGCACAAAACTATACCTCTGTATCGTCATCGTCCTGTTGCAGCTGTCTTCCATTCGTTGCATTGCGATTGTGTTGCTTTCGTGGATCAAATGCATCCACAACGATCTGTTCCGTGCCCTTAATCTCCGCACGACAAAACGGACAGCCCTACAATATGAAAGCAACGATATGGATAAGTTGAACAGTATGCCAAAGCTGACAGCTTACCTGTCCCTCCGAGTCCACCTGCCAGGCGGTGAGGCAGGGCGTGCATAGCAAATGTCCGCAGGGCTCAATGCGTATATCCTTATCGTTTTCCGCACAGATTTTGCATAGCTGAAATGTGCTGCCTGCAAAGCCAAGATTTGTGTTTAGTCTTTGGTTGTTGGTTAGTCTGGCCATTCACTTACCCATTTCGCAGTACAGTTCATATTGCTCTTGTGTGACAGTGATGTGATCCTCAGTTGGACTTTGTACAGCAGACGATAGATCCGGATTGTAGGCCTGTCCATCGGGGTAAAGGTAAAAGCCCTCACTGAATGCAAATAAAAGTAAAGTATAGTTATATTGAGGAAGTTAATTAGTTGGCTTAACGTATTCCATACCGATGCCCATCGAGCAGCGCCTGACAAAGCGATTTGTTTTGTGGTATTGTTTGCAATATTTCACCATCGGCCGTCACATAGCCAATGGCCCATTGTCCCAAGCGTGTGCAGGATAAACGAAAAACGTAGCTGCCTGCTTTGTGTATGTAGCGCTGAAGACGCGCTTTCACCTCGTCGTAGGTGAGAAAGGCCACATAGCCGGGATGGGTCACGGCAAGGATTTGCCAGTTGCGTAGCAGCGTGACCCAAGGCTGAAATAGACGTGTGAACACATCGAATTCAAAATTCGATATATAATCATTGCACGTCAAATCGATGGTTGTCTTAAGCGCCATTGCCTCCAAGCCTGACGATATGGGATGCACTTTGTTCAGCTCCTGACGGAATATTTTCCAAGGCACCAGTGTACTAGAGGTACAAAGGACGATTAATACTTGTATGAAGGGATTTGGCAAAAACTTACCTGTTGCCAAAATTGCTTTTCCAAAAATCGGCCGCATCCGCTTTGGTGATCCGAAATTGATCGCCCGCAAAGACACCGTTGGGAAAGATAGCTTTTAGCTCGCTCAGCATGTGGGAGAAGACCAAACTCAGTTTGGTCAGATTGCGTCGATAATGGGAGTTTTCATCGAACATTTTATCTTTGCCCTCCTTGAAGAGCTTTATGGCCTGCTTGCATTTACGCATCAGATTGTTAATGAAGACATTGAAGTGCTCGTTGGCATGAAGGAGATGCATTTGATCCTCGTTTTTGGAATAGATGAGACGTAAGCGTTGATACGTGTCCGGCAGTATGTCCAATATGAAGGGGGGACTGTTTTTTAAGTTCATTTTTGACTGTTGGCACAATTTGACCACTTTGTCCATTAGTTTCCACGTCTTCTCCAGCGTTTTCTTGTCCGTCGACAGGCGCTGGGAGACGCATGCCTCCGAGATTGCTCCATGTAATTTCGATAAGATTGAAGGAAAAATTTTTGGTTGTGATTGTATGCGACTGGTGCGACTCGTCGCCATCTTTTCTCTCAACACTGCTGCTGCTGATTCTGCTGCTGTTGTTGTTGTCGTCGTCGTTGTTGTTGGTGTGGCTGTTGGTTTGGGGAGTAAAGTTGTAGGTTTCACTCTTCACACACGCGCACACACACACACACACACACGCACACACCACTAACTTCTACGCGTTACAGCAGCGACAACATGAATTTCAAACTCCCCAAACAGCCAGCGCACCCAAAATAAATCAAACATTCACTTTGCCTGTGTCACAAGGCATCTGTATTTGCACAATTTAGCGCGTTTCGTAGTTAGTTATAGACGACTTTTTTTCCCACACAATTCTCCGACTTTTTCAATGAGTGTGCCTGTGTGCGTACATATCGGTGACTGTGTGTGTGAGTAGCGATGTAAGCAGCATTATCGATATGTGTGTCAGTATCGATAGGTGTGCAGAGCACCACTGCTTGCAGTGCTGTAAAAGTTATGCAAATAACATACAACCAGTGTTGCTCTAAATAAATAATATTACATTGCATGACTGTTACTTTTTTTTCTCATTCAAATGTGTGATAACAATCTGTGCAATGTTTGCTTCAACACTTAGCACGACAGTGCAACAGCTAGAAAATAGTGAAAACTAGCAAATAACTGCTCACGCTGCATGCTGCTGCTGGCCCATCAATTTTTTAATTGGCATTTTCACGGGTGCATTTATAACAACCACTTTTGACTTTAGCTTCGTTATTTTTTGTTGTTATTGTTTTCGATTTTGCCATATAATTTCCGCAGCAACTCTATCATCACATTTATATAATACTCTTTGGCATTGGCATATGTTTCTTTTTGCTCTGTGATTAAGAAGCGAAGAAAACTCGCACGACTTGCAGAACAGGTGCGTGTTGTTGTTGTTGTTGCTATTGCTTCTAGCTTTTTATTACACTATTTTGTGTGTTCATGTGTGTGGGTTTTCAGTTTTTTTTTCTTTCTTTAATATGCATTTGGCACTGCAACTACAATTTTCACTTTCCATTTTTATTGGCAACCACAACATCAAATCTTGGTTATGGCCAAAAAGAAATTGCAAGCCTGACAAAGGTTTTTATTTATTAGCCGCCAAAGCCATGGCTTTCTTTTAATTAATTTTTCCACCAACTTGTGGGCATTTGATGGTGCATTTGGTGTACCACCGGGCAGGCGGTGGTGGTCTTTAGCATTAGTTCTGGGCGGCTGCAGTGTCATGGCTGTCAGCTTGCAACGTTGTCTGCCGGCTTGCCCAAAATCTAACTGTAAATATTCCACTTACTGACCTCTTTTCTATCTGGCTGCTGCACCACTCAATTTTCTTAATGATTGTGTGTGTGTGTGACCCTTATTCGCAACGCCACTCAGGCGTAAAATTTATGGCTTAAAAGTCGACAAGTCTATAAACATACACAAACAAATACACAGCTTCCAGGCTAGGCAACGTCTGCTGCTGCTGCTGCTGCTGCTGCTGCCGCTGCTGCGGTTGCTTCCAAGACAACAGCAACAACAACAACAATTGCTGCGCACTTTCTACGACAACAGAGTTGCACAGAGATCGTGCCTGCATATGAATGCATCTCTGTGTTTGTATATGTGTATGTGTGTGTGTGTGTTTATCTGTTATAATTTCAAATGCAGTTCGCCTTTTTGGTTTTGCTGTTTGCTGCCAATTTTGGCAAATTAAATTTGTACGCAAAAACCGATTAGGTTTGCCAGACAACAACATGACCAAGTTGTTATTTTAAATACCGACAACTCCATTTAATCAATGGCTGAGGCGCAGCCAAAACTGTTGCCAAAGTCAATAGCGCACAGTATGACGAAAACAAGCAATAAAGCTTTCGGGTTCCGGCTTCCTGTCAAAGCTTTTTGTTCACCTTTATATTACAGTCAATATTGAAACCATTTTATTGTTATTATTTTTCCGTGGTGTTTAGCCCACACTTTAATTGTAAAATTGGCAATGTGAAATTTGGATTTTATAACAAACTTCGTTAAAGTGAATATAGTCATAAAAATATAATAAAAAGAACACGCCATAAAACTAACCATAATATTTATAGCTGTTTTGAGTTTTACTAATTGGAGGCAAGCAAAGTGTTTTGCAATAAAGAAAAAACCCAAAAAATAAATCAAACATCTTTACATATTAGTGTTTTTAGTGTTGTCTTAAATGTTAGCTCATTTAATGCTCACCACTGTGCGGCGCCCGAATGACGTTAGCTGCGCAGCGACTGCGCTGCGGCTGCCTTTCACTCATATAAATGGCATTGCAAATTCGAGTGTGAGTGTCATTCAAACCTTTCTCTCGTGTCGTTCGGTACGTTCGGCGCAGTCGCAACAACAACAGCAGCATCAGCAGCAGCAACAGTAGCACATATACTTTTTTTTGTCGCATACGAAATTGGAGCTCTGGAGCTGCAATCGTCTTCCAGTTGAGAACGCAAACGAAAGACAACAATAAAAGCCTATAATTTTTATGAATGTGTAAAAATCAAAGCGCGCATTCGTGTGCCTGTGCGTGCCTGTTAGTGAGCGTGCGCGAGCGTGTGTGTGCGTGTGTGTGTGTGTCTGGGTATATGTTCATTCATTGAAAACGCAGTCAGCACAACAATAAATAATGCAGTCGCTGTAACGTTAACGTCAGCGTCGACAGCAAGCGGGGAGCAGCAGCAGCATCCACCAATTCACGTTCACAAGCGATCACTTCGCATGCGAAACTCAACGAGCGCGCATCAAAATCAAATTCAAACAATTACGGTTAACGTATTAAAAAAAGAAATAAAGAAAGAAAAAAGGAGTAAAATAAAGAGTAACGAACTACTGAATAGAACACTGAAGACTTACTGATGAAAAGATATTTTGTGTGCATACAATAATAAAAAGAAAATAAAAAGAAAAGAATAGAGGCAACCGCAGAACGAACGACTGAACAAACGGTAACTGTGGTAAAACTTCAAAAGCCGCAGTCGTAATTGAAATCGAATTGAAGCAAACGTGCAAAAAAATAAAATAAAAAATAGTACGATATAAAAGAAAGAAGGCAGGGCGATAAAAAAGAAATTATGCTCCATTGTGCGAGAGGTCAAACAGAAAAAGTACACGCCGAGTGTTAGAAGCAGAGGCAGTAGCAGTAGCAGCAGGAGGAGCTTTCATGCGTAATTGCTGCTGTTAAATATAAACCGCAAACCTTAATAGGCAGCGAACGAGTTAGCTCATAAAAGGGCAACAACAGGCGCAAAACACAAATGAGCGAGAACCGCCAAACCACAGAGAGAGCGACAACCGTTAATTGTGAACATTCAAAGTATTAGCAGGCGCAGCAGCAGAGACGTCAGCGTCAGCTTAAGCTTCTAGCTAAAGCTTGCACCAGTTCTCTTGCACAGCAGGCAGAGGAAAGAGCTACTGGAAATAAAAAACTTTCTTTAACGCAAGTTCGAAGTCGTGCCGTGATCTTTGCACGCTGCCGCATAGCTAGTGTTGAACTTGAGAGGCGCACAAAAACAAAAGCAACTGCTTCTATTTCAATTGTTAACGAGCGAAAGCGTTGTAGTCACGCACACAACAAACACACACACACGTAGTAGTCGTCGTCTAGCCTAGGCCAGGAAAGTGCAGTCGACAGTGAAAATGATGTACCCGATCCAGCCTCAGTCTGAGCCTCAGCAACGGCAGTTGCTGTCGCAGTACCACTTTAGGCTAAAGTACCAGCGCCAGCTGTTTGGCGCACTGCTGGCATTAATGTTAACGGCAACGCTCACTAATGGTAAGTTATACTTACACACACATATGTACATACATATGCAAGCATGTTTGTGCATGTCTGTATTACACTTAAACTAACTAGCCGTGTAGCACAACGGGAGCTTTGCACTGTGCACAAAAATGTTTATGTTTGGGTTCATACTAATGGTAAAAACAGCATTTATTGTGGCCAGTGTATTGTGGCAAGATCATGAGCAGCTCAGCTGCGCCGCACAGCAGTAGAAAGGCCAAAAATAAAAAGCGCCAATGCAGCAATTAATATCTAAGGTACGAGTACAAAGTGAATGTAAAGCTGACACACATCACAAAGCTCCCCTCTCCCTGCCCCCTTTCTTCTTGGCTTGTGTGTGTGTGTGTGTATGGCATGTGCCGTATCAGCTCACTTTACCCCACACACAAACACACACACACAGAGACACACACGCAAAACAAAACAGGCTCATAAATTTGTTCGTCGTGCACAATTTGTCCAACATTCAAATAAATTCATTAAACTTGCTCTCGTGCAGCAGCGCTGAAAACGAGACTTGAACCTACCGGAAGGTTGTGGTGGGGTCTGGCTAGTGAGGCTTGCCACAGTGTTACCGCGACTGTGTGCGGCATGGACTCAAAAACTGCGGTCACGGAGTGTTGTCATTAAAAGAGAGCAGCAAGCGATTCATTCGCTTGATTGCCTTATGAGGTCACACTTAAAGAGTTTGACCTGTGGCAATTGTTGGGAGTCAAGCAAACGATTTGTTTATTATTATTTGTTTCTTCATGTTCGACACGTTCGTCATTCAATTGAATATCAAAAGAAAATTCCAACTGTATTAAGATCATGACATTGTTTTATTTTCCATTAATGTTGATTGAGATGACAAAGTGTTGGCTTCTGCTTTATGATCTTGCAATTGTCCGATTGATAAGCAGTTCAGGCGGTCAAGTGGGTGTAATAATGGGCTGATCTTTAAACCCATTTCAAAGATCTTTGTTTGTATGGTCCTTAATGAACCTCCAAGCTTTTTAAAGCTTCTCTTTTACTTTCAGTAATTGCTTGGTCTGCAACCACTGTGCACGCTGCTGCCATCATGATATGTGGGGGCAGCAGCAGTAGTTGCTGCCACAGAATAAAATAGCGACAACATACCCACACACACACACACACACACACACAGTGGTTTGGCCTAAGCCTGCCCAGCATTTCTGCTGCAGTTGTTGTTGTTTGCCACTTTTAAAAATTATACGTTATGTGTTCTGTATTATTTTTTTTTTTCTCTTTGCAATTGATGGCATCCGATAGCAGGAGCCAGAGTGTCAGAGCTCTGTGGCTCGCTTGCACTTGGAATGTGGCACATACGAGTGTAAAATGTATGGGCGAGAAAGACAACGATCCAAAGGCTATGAAATACTCATAGATGTATCTCTGTGGCATGTGAATTAATTTCTAACGCCGCTTTATTTTCTCTACTTGTGTGTGACTATTAAAACAAACAAAAAAAAATGTTCATACTATCTCAGCTTTTTATTACTTATGCATTTATTTAAGCTTTGGTACAAATTGTTATAATGAACGTGGGTTCAATTATCTCAAGCAAACAATCGCAACGCTAATAGATTTTCTACATCTGCCGCTGCCTCGTCCCTCCTCTTCTGCCGTCGTCCGCTTTCTTTGCAAACAAATAAAACAAACGCACAGGCCAACAACATCCGAGCAAGAGCAAGACCAAGACAACGACTGGAGCTGGCTGTCTTGGCAATTAGTGTGAAAATTTCACTTGCAGTTTTTAGCTGGCTAAATTTCTGGATATGGGACTAGGCATGGCGCAATTATAGATGGAGGTCATTGATAGTTGCCCAAACCAACTATTAGATATATATCTACTAAATACTTGAGAGTGTATCTGTGTGGGTTGTTTACAGTTAATGCTGCTCTTATATACGGTCTACTAAGTTTCCAGCTAATTTCGTTTTGACTTATAATTTTCATGTAGTATCGAATCGAACTTGATTGAAAATTAATTGCTTTTTGATTTGCTTTAGTTTTTGGTGTGGAAAATTAAAAAAGGTTTTGTCTGGAACATTAAATCTAACTCTTGTTTTGAAAGGTTTAAAACCGAAGCCTCGGCAACTTTTCTTTCAAGTCTCGGCTCCAACTTAAGATGCAATCTTGTTCCGAAAACCCAACCCATAAATATGATGCATGTTTTTTTTAGGAATCGTTTAAGTTTTGACAGCGTTATGATTGTAGAAAGTTTTCTTCTCTCACGATTTGCAACTAAACATTTGGCTCGTGCGTGACACGACACGCAGCCAGCTCCCAAATGGGGGGCATGCCACATATATACAACAAGCAACTGCGCAGAATGCTTTGCCTCACTTTAAAGCTAATCCGATATTTGTATGCCCAGTAGCGACTCTTCCGCATGCCGAACGAAGCAAACAGAACTTAAAACTCGCTCTCGCTCTCGCTCTCTCTCACATTCTCTCTCTTTCTGCTGGTCTTTGCAGGCGCCGTCACAGACTCACCCATTAAGATTATTAAATTGCCGGCACAGGCGCCTGTGATACGCTATCGGAACGCGGATGCAGCAACGGATTCGCTGTTGATACAATATCGCCAGGATGCAAAGCCAGAGTTGTCGGCAACGTTGATGCAGGCACCGGGTGCTGCAGCGGCAGCATTGGAGAATCTATTGCAGGAGGAGACGGAACAGCAGCAGCAGCTGAATCTGGGCAGGCAGCATCGTGCATCGAGTGCATCCACCACGACTGGCAGCAATAGCAACACTTGTCCACGCTCCTGTCCGCCCAGCTTGACAGTGGGCGCAGAGCCTGTGTGCGGCAGCGATGGCCTCATCTATGCCAATCTATGTGAGCTGCGCAAGAAGACCTGCTCCCGTAACGGTGTCTCCTTGATCAAGGATGTGCGTGATGGTTGTGAGCGTTCCAAGGGTTCGGATTGCAAGCATCGCTGCACCACCGAAAAGGATCCTGTTTGTGGCACCGATGGACGCACCTATCTGAACCGTTGCATGTTGCGCGTTCAATCCTGTCGCGTTGGCCTGGCTGCTGTCAAGTTGTCCCATGTGGGTCCCTGCAGCAATACCAGTGCTCAGCGTGAATCGTGTCCTGTGGATTGCAACAGTGCACCCAAGGATGGACCCATCTGTGCCTCCGATGGCAACGTGTACAATTCCACCTGCGAAATGAAACTGCATACGTGTGGCCAAGGCGTGGTGAAGACTAGTCGCAAACACTGTCAGTCGACGAGGATGTGTCGAGAGTCCTGTTGGCGTGTGGCCAGACCGACCTGTGGCTCCGATGGTCGTCTCTATGCGAGTCCCTGCAAGATGCGCTCCACCAACTGTGGCAAGCATGTGTTCGAGGTGCCCTTGTCGTTTTGTATGCCACAGGAGCGACATGGCAGTCAGTCGGCAGCCGAAACCTGCCCCACCGAGTGCCCCAAAACTGATGCAGATGCTACATCACAATATGTTTGTGGCAGCGATGGCAATATCTATTCATCTCTCTGCGAGCTTAAGATGCTCAACTGTGGGTACGTGGCAGGAGTTTATGGTTCTAGGCAAGAAGCTCTAATCGTATATTATCCTTTGTTTTTAGTCCGCAACGCAAGTCCATTCAGAAGATGAGCATGGATAAGTGCAAGAATCGCTTGACACGCTGCAAACAGCTGCCACCCTGCAAGGATTTCAACAATCTCTTTGGCTCCATCTTTAGCTCCAAGCGCAATGATAAACTCTGTGGCACAGATGCCAAGACCTACAACAACGAATGTGAACTGGCACATGCCACCTGCTTGTAAGTAAAGAAAGTTTTAGACTTACATCATTTTTCACTTAGCTTCCTTTACCTTGGTAGACGCGGCGTTAATCTGGCACATATTGGACCCTGCACGGATCTAAATACGCCAGCCAAGGATTGTGGTGATGCATGCACGCGTGCCGATCTAGAACAGCAGCCTGTGTGTGGCTCCGATGGCAATACCTTTGCCTCCTTGTGTGAGTTTAAGCGACGCACCTGCAATCTGCGTGTTGTGCCCGTTTCTTTGAAGAACTGCGCCCTGACCGCCGACTGTGATTCGGATTGTGATGCACAGCCGCCGAACTTTGTTTGCGGTTCGGATAACAAGTTCTACAAGTCGGAGTGTCACATGCGCAAGGAGAACTGTGGCAAGCATGTGTTTGTGGTGCCACTGAAGCGTTGCCTGGCCGCCTTTCAGTTTAAGGGCTGTGCCCGTATCTGTCCCAGAGAATTTGAGCCTGTGTGTGGCAGCGATAATAAGACATATTTGAATGATTGCTTCCTGGACATTGAGAACTGTCGCACCAATAGCACTGTGGCTGTGCATCACTATGGCGCCTGTGGACGCCCTGAGGCGCCATCAACCAATTTCCTTTACTGATTCGTCGTCGGGCGATGATTTATAATTTTACAATGGCATTTAATATATTTAGGCTACAGTCTATTACGTATTGTATTGTATATTTTTTTAAAAATCGATATTTATTGTGTTGGAATTAAAAAGCCGAACGAACGTATACATTTTGGGGGAATGGTTTTCCTATGCAGAGTCATCAAAAAGCTTGCTTAGCATTGCATTTATCTCATGCGGACGATATTTAACATATTTATCAGGATTTTTACTGAACTGTACAGCGGCATACCTGTTAATAAACAAGAGTATTAACTTTTATGTTTTGTATAAACAAAGTCAGTTGTTAGCTTACATCTCAAAGAAACGATTGTAATTGGGCAGTATGTGCTCCACATTATCCCGCTTGATGCCCTCACGCAAGATAACATCAGGTATGGAAATGCCACGCTGTATTTTGCAAGCTTCCTCAAAGTCCTTGTTAAAGTTCTGCAAAAGGAAGTTGATAACGTTTAATATTTGCATTAATTTTCGTCAAGTTTCTTATCGCACCGAAAAGCGCTCCTTGAGTACACTACGATCCTTGTCCTTGACCTTGCCAGCGACTGGCTTGGGCAGCTCCTCCAGCGAGTAAATGCCCGACAACATCTTTGACCAAGTCTTCTGATAGCTCGTCTTTAGCTCACGTATCATTTCCAAGTAACTATGCTCACATTCCGGCTCTGCCAGCGTGACCAAATCAATGAGATTGGAGCGTTGCAGCGATTTGAGTATATAATGTATGTTATTAAGTCTAAATAGATGTTTCGTGGCCTGATCATTATACTGTTCGCACTTGTTCATTATGGACAAATTGAGTTCAGCAAGCGCTTTCTCTGCAAAGCAAAAATAGTCAAGTATTAGATAAATTAATGAAAGCAAATTCAATTGCTGATCTCACTTATATAGATGGCCAGCAGTGCCTTGTTGCGCTCCTCGCCGGGCAATGCCTTCTTCATCAGTATGGTGTCCAATTGCGTGGAATATAGAACATCCTGTGCCAGTATAGCGCCAATTACATCAAAGTGTTCGTACAAATGTTCAATAAACCATATCGTATTCGATGTCAATTCATGTACTGTTGCATCTTTGGGCACATTGCTCTGGCCAACAATGTTGGTGCTCGATTCACCCTTGACAACGTCCAGGAAGTGTTCGAGCGCCTTGGCGCCCGTCTGTTGCAGTTTGTTAAGCACTTTGGTCAACTGTTCTCGCTGAGCGGCATCATAGGTGCGTTCAATGTCCGGCTGCAGAAGAATGACACGCTTCAACGCCGAGAAGATGCCCAGCGCTGAGGTCCACTCTTTGCGCGAAATGCAGCGTAGAATGCGCTGTGTGATTGCCTCCGCATCCTTTACGACCAACTCGATGGCATTGTAGGCAAGACGTGCGAAGACTTCATTGTGCTTGGATTGTGGTATAATATCGCGCATTATGGCTCGTTCCCAGTTGAGCAGTCGCTGCAGGCCAAGCAACATAACCAAATACTTGTCCAACTCCTGATCGCCATCGAGTAGATCCTCTGATGTCAAATGATCCGAATGTGATGAGGCCTTCTTGATTGAGAATCCAGTGGACTGTTCAATGGTTTGTGTGGCACGCAAATACAACTTATTGGCCTTCTTTTCAAAGCTACAAAAAAAAAGGGTATGGGTAAAGTTGCAGTTATAAAATATATGGTAACAATGGATTCTTACATTTGCTGCAATCGCGCCGAGGTGTTCTTCTTAGGCTCATTTTGACGACCGCTATGGCGTGGTCGCTGCGAAAAAGTATTCAATTAAAATAAGAACAAAATATATACGAAATAAAAGTATAGTATTTGGCTTTTTGTTGTTGCTAGCATTATTTCTGTTTTATTACTTAATGGATAAACATATACATTTATTTGCGATACACATTAAAATGTTTTAAAGATTGGCAAGCGCATCAACCAGCGATAGCTTAAGGAAAACACAATTTATAAGCCTTTAAGGGCTTCCAGGATGCGGTTACAATCTTCATCCTTTCCCACACCTAACTTCTTGAGATCATCTCGTTTCATGGACACTAAATCGATCAAATCGATATGGGAGGCATCGAATTTGTCCTGATAGGTCTCCAGGCCGACAAGAAGCAACACTTCCTTAACATTGGTGGCATGATTAAGTACAAAAGAATGATTTGTGGCCTGCAAGGAACGACGACGTGACTCGCGACAAAGTGAGGTTTCCGTATTGCTGGCATTTGAGTCATCCAAGAAACAATCCAAGCTATTATTACTGTCTTCTTCTTTCATTATGGCCTTTTTGACAGATATCTTGGCTTGAGTTGACAGCTTTTGTGGTTGCTGGCCATTCAGGGTCTTAAAGACCATCGGAGATGCAGGACTCTTAACCGTACGTGCGTTCTTAATTGGGGACAAGTTGGGCGAACGCATATCGCCAACAATTGGCGTGGAGCAGCGTATATTATTGCTCTCCACGGTTAACGTATTCCAACTGGCTTTCCTTTTCGGCTTCGACGTGCGTCGATAGGAAACCGGGCAAGCGCCTTTTGGTGAGCAAAATTCTGCCATATTAACCAATATAATCACACAAAAAAAAAAAATTACAATAAAAGACACAAAGCGTTTCGAAAAAGTGTAAATTCAGTAATGGCGACAGCGTTGAATTTGTTCGCATTTGGGAAATCTGCCGTTATACAAACTGTAATAAGCAGCAGTGTTGCATTCACGATCGCGATAAACACGGTAGCACTTAAACTGCTTTACAACTCTGAATTAAGCTTTCTCTCTTTGACTTTATCAGTAAGCTTTCAATCTAAACTCTAATGAGACTCACCAAAGCTTCGTTGCCCCAGCTGCTGCTCTTTTGATGATCCTTCAGCAATTGCAGAGAACGTAAAACAACCTCGCCACGCTCCGTTGCATAGATGTGTGTATATTCGCGCATATTTTGTTCCAGCCAGAGGGATATAGTAAAAAGCTCCTCGCGTGTGCTTTGCGATAGCTGGCGAAAGGATGTAAACTCATCACTGGATGAATCATCCTCAATATAGATCAGATCCAACAGCTCCACAGGTTTTAGCGGTGCACTGTGCTTCTTTAACAGCATGCTGTAGTGTTGATTGAGACCCTCGCAGCCTGTATTGAACAAACTGGTGACGTTTTCCAGTTCAACGCTTTGCGAATTGTTGTGCAGAAAGTAATCCATGGCGGCACGAAGCTTGGCCAGCGCGTCCAGAAAAGCGCCAATGTTACCCTCAATGGGGCCCTGATGGATGAGCTGGCAAACCTCCTGGGAGACATCGTAATGCGAGAGTACGCTCTCTAGGCAATTTAGGGTAGCTTCCAAATCTTAAAAAAAGGGGCGTTGTCAACACAATATAACTGCCATTTTCTATCTTTTACTTACTTTGCTGTCGCTTTTGCAACTGTTCTGTTTCCTGATAGACGGGCAGAATAGTTTGCTCCAAGTTGCCCAGGCGCTTCTCAAAGATCGTAAGTATGCTGGACATTTGCGTGGAGAGATCATGGTATTTATCTACACGGTCTTTGAGGAGCACCAAATTGGTTGTTTCCTTTTCCAATTTGTTATGCGCTTGCACTGAACTATCTAAGTTATTCATTGTTTTGATTCTGCACAAAATCAGCAATGTGAAATAGTCATAGCACAGCTGTTGCTTGGCACAGTTATCGATATTTTTCTATACTCACCACAGCTATCGATACTGGCTTGGAATGTTGGTTGCCATGGCAACTTTCTTGTTTTGACCATAAACAAAACGTAAATAAAATGGAAAATTTACCGACTATGAAAATGCAATAAAACCCAAAATGCGTGGCGTGCTCAAATGGTTGGAGCGCATCGAATTTCCAAATGCCAAAGATGAGAACACCAGGTAAAGATTAAATAAAACAACAAACACCTGTTGCTAAATCATTTGTTTTCTGTTTTTTCTTTAGTGTACATTCCGTTTGCTATGCTCCGGACGGCAGTCAATTGGTGGTGGCAGCAGGTGAGCGTCTGCTCATCTACAATCCCAACGATGGCTCGCTGCTTAATACATTAAAGGCACATAAGGATATTATAAATTCGGTGGCATATTCCCGAGATGGCAAACGCTTTGCCAGTGGTGGCGCCGACAAAATGGTCATTGTGTGGTCCCCACAGTTGGAGGGGCTGCTCAAATACTCGTAAGTGGAGCACTTGATACACCCATCTTTCACTTACTAGATCTATCTTTTAGCCATGGCGATTCCATTCAGTGCATGTGTTTTAATCCAGTTTCGCATCATTTGGCATCGTGTTCCACATCGGATTTTGCTTTTTGGTCAGCAGATCAGAAGGCAGTGCAAAAGTACAAGATTGGATCGCGTATCAATGGCTGTACATGGACGAACGATGGACAGTATTTGATATTGGGCTTGGCAAATGGCAGCATATCCATACGAAGTAAATTGGGAGAGGAAAAAGGCCGGATTGATCGTCCAGGCGGGCCTAGTAGCTCCGTCTTTGCCGTGCAGTGTTGTCCAGTAAATGGAGCCGGCAATGTGGACACAATCGCTGTTGCGGATTGGGGACAGACCGTATCGTTTCATACGCTCAGCGGCCAAATGATTGGAAAGGAGCGTGCTCTTGGATTCGATCCGCTCTGCCTGACATACTTTCCCAATGGTGAATTTTGTGTTGTTGGCGGCTGCACAAACAATTTGCATTTCTTCACTAGAGATGGCGTACGCCTGGGCACACTGGGCGATGGCTTTGACTCATGGATTTGGTCGGTGGCACTGCATCCCAATGGACAATCATACATCATAGGCTGCCAGGATGGCACTTTGGCCTCTTTCAACATTGCCTCCAGCACGGTACATGCCCTGTATCGGGAGCGATATGCCTTTCGCGAGAACATGTGCGATGTAATCATTCAGCATTTGATGTCGGGTCAAAAG
The DNA here is from genome assembly GCA_035044725.1 of Scaptomyza caliginosa. Classification (NCBI taxonomy): domain Eukaryota; kingdom Metazoa; phylum Arthropoda; class Insecta; order Diptera; family Drosophilidae; genus Scaptomyza; species Scaptomyza caliginosa. The sequence continues at coordinate 266,912 of JAWNNR010000209.1, read as the reverse complement.
GTGCGCATCAAGTGTCGCGATCTTGTCCAGAAAATAGCCATCTATAGGAATCGTTTGGCCGTTCAGCTGCCAGAGCGTGTGGTGCTCTACGAGCTTAGCTCCACTGAGAATCAGCCCATGCACTACAAAGTCAGGGAGAAGATTCAACAGAAGTTCGATTGCAGCCTGCTGGTCGTCTGTGGTCTTCATATAGTCCTGTGTCAGGAGAAGCGGCTGCAGTGCCTTGATTTTGAGGGTGCCTTGCAAAGGGAATGGATTATGGACTCATTCATACGCTACATTAAAGTAACTGGTGGTCCACCAGGTCGCGAGGGTCTTATGGTGGGTCTTAAGAACGGTCAAGTCTTTCGCATCTTTCTCAACAACTCGCTGCCACTGCTCATCACGTCGGCGGTGTCAGCGGTTCGTTGCCTGGACATCAATGCGAATCGCAGCAAAATCGCCGTTGTGGATGATGCGGGACGCTTGGTAGTGCGTGACCTGGTCAACGATAGCTTACTCTACCAGGATGTGGGCGTTAATAGTGTCACCTGGAACACACATCTTGACACAATGCTCTGCTATACCCACACCAGCGGAGGATTGAGTGTTCGCGTGGGCAATCTACCGCCGAGGGCTCCACAGAACATGCACGGTGTCGTTGTGGGCTTGTGTGGCGCCACGGCCTTTTGTCTACGTGGCAATATAATGCATAATACTCCACTGGCGCTGGGTGCCACCATGTGGCAGTTTGTTGAGGCGGGTTTGTTTGAGTGAGTGGAAAAGCTTTTTTTTATAACAAATGTTTAAAATAATGTTCTTCTTTTCTATAGCGAGGCTTATCAGGTGGCCTGCCTGGGTGTCACCATCAGCGACTGGGAGGGATTGGCGCAATCCGCCTTAGAAGCACTACACATCAATATTGCTCGCGATGCCTATGTAAAGGTGCGCAATTTACCCTGGCTGCAGGTGATCAGCGAGTTGCGGGAGCAGCAACAACGCAGCACAGTGCCCAAGGAAGTGCTGCTTGGCGAGAGCTGTGCCTTTGCTGGCAAATTTAAGGAGGCAGCTCGTCTCTTTCTCAAATGTAATCAAACGAATCGTGCTCTTGAAATGTATACGGATCTGCGTATGTTTGATCTGGCCCAGGAGTTCCTCAAGGATGGTAGCGAACAGGAGAAGCGTGAGCTGGTGCGCAAGCGGGCAGAGTGGGCTTATTCTGTCAAGGAGCCGCGTGCTGCGGCCGAGCTGCTTCTCTCTGCGGGCGAGCATCAAAAGGCCATTGACATTGTCGCCGAACAGGGCTGGGCTGATGTGTAGGTCTTACCTTAGCTCTGTGTATGATTATTTGTTAATGTGTAACTTGATTTTAGCCTTTATGATATTGGACGACGTCTGAGCCTCAGTGAACGCGATGCAGTCCAATCTGTGGCCCAGAACCTAAAGACATTGAAGGCTTTGCCTTTGGCCGCTGAGATGTTCAAAAAGCTGGGCGACGAGGCTCAGGTGGTGCAGCTGCATGTGGAAGTTCAAGACTGGGCAGAGGCTTTCCGTCTAGCCGAAGCCTTGCCACAGCTGTTGCCCAATGTGCATTATCAGCATGCACAGTGGCTGGCAGAAACGGATCAATTTATTGACGCGCATCAGGGTAAGCTGAATGGCAAGTATAAAGTAAACTTTCATTCTAACTGATTTTTTTCTTTACTGCAGCTTATTTAAAAGCTGGGCGCACTAAGGATGCTAATCGACTATTGAAGCAGCTAAGCAATACGGCAATTGCTGAGGAGCGTTACCTGGACGCTAGCTACTTTTACTGGCTGCTGGCCAAGCAATATTTGGACATCTATCACGAGAAACCGTGCGTTTTATTTTCTTTATTATTAGACCATTATTAACCACTTTTGTTTTCTTCTTTTGTAGTGAACAAAATGCAATTGATCATCATCTCAACGAGTACAAAAACCATCTGCGCATTGCCAAGGTCTATTACGCGTACAGTGTCATCTATAACTATATGAAAGAGCCATTCACCACACACTCTCCAGTCAGTCTCTTCAATGTGAGCCGTTTTATTTTCAACGAAGTGGAAAACAAGGCTGCACCAAAAGGTGTTAGCATGTTGTAAGTCTTGTCTGGAAATGTATAGAAAACTGATAGTTAATTGTTGTTTATTTATAGCTCAGTGCTCTTTACACTGGCAAAACAGGCTAAACTGCTGCAGGCCAATAAGCTATGCCTGCTGGTCAATAAACGGCTGCAGTCACTCAAACCACCCACAGGTGTTCAGGAGCAAATCGATGTGGGTTGTAACTATATATATTTGAACAAGCACAGCTAATTTAAATCACTACTTATACTTACAGTTAAATTTTCTGAACAGCAAGGCTTGTAAGAGTGGTTTCAACGATCCTGAAGAGTTGTTACCGTTGTGCTACAAGTGCTCCAACTATAGCCAGCACTTGAACAATAATACTTGCCCTACCTGCAGACAGGATTATATATTTTCCTTTGTTTCATTTGGTTAGTCTGCTTAACCCAACAACAATCCAATATTTATCTCTATTAATATGATTGCTCTTTAGAAATATTGCCTTTAGTACAATTTTATCCGGAGGTGGATATAACTGATTCGGAAGCAGAACGTTTGCTCTTGGCACCGGCTAAAAACGCTGAGGATGCCGATCCATTCAACGAAGATGTCGCAAGTGCTCTGCCCTTGAGTTTAGATCGTAATGCACTGCGAGCTATTGATCCCAATCATGTGTTGATACTCAAGCGCAAGGATAAACACATACGCAACATTTACTATCGCAATATATTGCCCGATCTGCAGGTTACCTACTGCTCCCACTGTTTGTTGGTAAGTCTACTCAGATAGAGCTTAGAGATAAAGGCTTTAATATTATCTTCTGCAGCTTTTTTATGCCGAGGACTTTGAGCTACAGGTTCTGCAAAAGGGTTATTGTCCATTCTGTCGCACTTCAACGGATAAGCTACTGGAGGACTTTTAAACATGACAAACAATATTTAAAACTAGAAGTATAAGCAAAATGTAGTTAATGTATAAAGTGTTGTATTTACAATATCCGTCCAGCAAATAGATTAAACAATTTTATTCTATGATTTTGGTCAGTTTATGTTTTAGGCCCAGGTTTCTTCCTGATAGCGTCGCTGTTTAATCATTTGCTCCATGTAGGATACATCGTCATCAAGTGCCTCAATGAATGCCTCTTTAACCGCTTTTGGCATGTTGTTCGAGCTGCCTGCCACATAGACATAAGCATTTTGTTCCCTGATTAGCTTAGCCAGATACTCGCCTTGCTCTTTAATCAGATGCTGTACATAAACCTTATTCTCTTGGTCGCGCGAAAAAGCTACATGTACGTCAACACTTTGATTATCCTGCCACAACTTGAAGTCTTGCTCGAAGTGATAATCCTGTGTCTTGTTGCGACATCCAAAGAATACAACCAGTCGACCAACTGCACAGCCTGTTTTCTGATAGTTTAATCTTTGCTGAATGATGCTGCGAAAGGGAGCTATTCCGGTGCCGGGTCCAATCATAATCAATGGTGTGTCCAAATCTTTGGGCCAGCTCATAGTGCCCGGCTTTATAATCGCACTTAGCTCGCTTCCTGCCTCTAAGCCCTTCAGCCAATTGGAACATAGACCCAAGCGTGGTGCTTGCATAATGGTCTTATAGTTGACAACAGCAACAAGCAGATCTAGACTGCCTGCAGAGACATCGGAGGCGATGGAAAAGCTGCGCGTTTGTATTATTGGCATCATTTCGAATAGCTGTGAAACGCTCATCTTGGCCATTGCATGCCTAAAGTCTTGCATTAGTTCCAATACCATGCGACGAGGCCTATTCACGTAGGCTATTAAATCCTCCAGACCTTCGGCTGTACAAAACTCTAAAAGTTTTTCACGCTCCAGCTCATCCTCACAGTTCTGGGCAAGTACTTCGAGAAAGCGTTGACGCGGCCGGGCGCTCAGGTCCCAAATATACTGGGCTGCCTGCTGCAGTGAAATTGGAGCAGCATATGCTAAAGGAAGAGGCAAATCTTTATGGGCGCTGCTCACTTCGACAACAGTGTTTGCATCGAAATCCAGCTTGTGTTCTTTAAGCAATTCAAAGAACTGCTGGATATGCTCAGCACTGTTTTGTGGCTGAACTTCAAGGACGTCGCCAGGCTGCCAGCTTGCCTGCTCGTTGCTGAGACGCAGTAAACGCACATCCTGAAAGTGATTCTTGGCTGTTGTGCGTTGGTTCTCCAGCAATTTAAACACAAGCGCATTCTGTTTTTGTGTCCAATGCAAACGATTCTCATTCAGAGCTGGGGTTTCGTGCAGCACCCGCACATTCCATCTTTTCACTTTCATAGCCTCATCTTGCTTGTGCACCGCCAATGTGCTACTCAGCGTCTGCCAGAGATTTGCTGTCCAGTTTAGCGATGATCCCAAATGTCCAAAGTCATGTTGATCGTCGCATAGGCCAAGAGGACACACAGACTGGGCACCAAGATTAAGCAAACGTTTGTGTAACTTTTTGGCAGCATAATTGAATTTTGGATAACTAGAGTCACCCAGTCCTAGGCATGCGAATTGTAAGCCCGCCAGTGAATTGCTTGGTAAGCTGCGCTTTAGTAGAAATCGCCAGGCCTGTTTCATGTTGTCGGGTTCAATGCCATCGCCGGTGGTTCCCACCACAAAGATCACAAGGCGCTCCTCAATCAACTGCTGAATGTTGTAATCCTCCAGAGCGAGCACGGGTCCCTGGAAGCCCCATTGCCTTGACTCACGCCATATCTGTTCAGCCACATCTTGTGCAGTGCCTGTTTGGCTGCCATAAAGTACCAAGAGACGCATGTTTTTGTTCAAACAAAAATTTCGAAAAGCAATGTAAAAGTTGTAGGCCGGCTTGTCAGCTGTTCTTGGTATGGTGAGTATTGTTAGTAAGGTAACGCATTGCCCAGAAAGTTTATATTGTGCAAATGCACTTGGCTTTAGTTGTATAGCAAAAACAAACACAAAGTATTGAATTCAATTTTGTGTTTAAATAAAAGTTATTTTTATTTTAAATAACGTTAAATAGGTATATTTCATAAACCTGTTGCGTTCTTGGTTTTGTGACGTCACAGCCGATGGGAAGTTCTTCTGTTATCGATTTGCTGAAAACGTTAATCGGAAAGTTGGCATGGCTATTAAAAAAATTCTTGTATCGTAAAAATTTTCACAATATGAATAAATATACATCTTTAGCGTAAAAAAACTGTAAAATTCACACAAGTGAGTACCAATTATAATTGGTAAACCGAAAAAATGGCCAAAGAACGGTCAAACGTGCAACTAAGCAAGCAACTCTCCTGGCTGCTGCGTCATGGCGCACAAAAGGAAGGATTTACAATACAGCCCGATGGATTTGTGTGCGTCAATGATATTTTACAACATTCGCGTTACGGCGCACAATATAGTTATACAAAATTGCAAGAAATTGTTTCAACTGATTCAAAGCAGCGATACACATTGCGTTGTAATCCATTAACTGGCGCGAAGGAAATTCGAGCCAACCAAGGCCATTCAATAAAAGCTGTTGAATCTGAGGCTTGCATGGAGCGTATAAACAGCATTTCAAAATTATCTGCATCTGTGGTGCACGGCACTTATTATAGAAACTGGGAGAGCATAAAGACTCAAGGACTCAAGCGCATGAATCGAAATCACGTTCATTTCGCATTGTTAAGCAGTAAGGACAATCGTCCAGTTTTAAGCGGATTTCGCAGCGATTGCCAAGTGCTTATCTATTTGAATGTACGCAAAGTCCTCGCAGATCAGCTGCCAATATTTCGGTCGAGCAACAATGTCATTTTATGCGCTGGCAACGCTGGTTGCATCGATAAACAGTACTTTGAGAAAGTTATCGATCGGCAATCGAAGAAGTCGTTGGGTTTTTGATCAGTCTATTTATGTTGTATTATGTGAAAATCAAATGTGTTCAGTTTGATCTGTGTGTTGTGAATAAAATGTTCTAAGTTTTATATTTTTAACCCGTTTCGTTTTACATTTTTGAATATTACAGAAATGAGCGAAACAGCAACCAAACAGAATAATGCGGGAAAATCAAAAGCAGCATCAGCGGCATCGTCGTCAACGAATTGCTGCAAAACGTGCGAGGAGCCTTTCAACACATTACAGGAATGTCTGGCGCATGAGTTGGTAAAGCACAAATCTCAGCCACAAAAGAAAATACGCAAATGCTTGGATGCCATTACAAAGCTGTTTAAAAGCGAGCAAATTCAAAATGAACGTCGCACCCTCTTATCGGTGCTCGATCAAGCTCATGCCGGCCGGGAACTTTATGCCGTATTGAATCACTATTCTGGCGATTGCGATGTGCTGGCCATATGCTTTGCCGATGTGCGCGAATGTATAAACAGACAGATGAGAGGCAAGATAAAAGTCTATCCCTTTGGCTCGCTTGTAACGGGCTTGGCTTTAAAAGGTTTGTTTTTTATTTAAATTTGATGCGTTATAAGCTTACGTTTTTTACATTTGTAGACAGCGACATTGATTTGTACATTGAGCAAACGGACACCAGCTCCAATGCTCTGCCACGCCGTGAATTGTTCAATAAGATGCTACTCTTTATTCGTCGTAGCAATTATTTTCAGGATGTGATTGCCATACGACACGCTCGCGTGCCCATCATACGCTGCAAACATGCCAGCACTGGCATCAGCCTCGATATCAATATGTCCAATTCGAACAGCACACACAATTCGCGATTTATTGCTGAGCTTCTGCTACGCGATATGCGTTTACGTGAGCTCTTCATGTTTCTTAAGCTGTGGGCCAAGAAACTAAAAATCATTGGCAGCGGCAGCATGACCAGCTATTGTCTGGCTACACTTATCATTTTCAGCTTGCAGCAACAAAAGCTCTTGCCGTCCATCAGACAACTACAAAATCAATGCCCAAAGTTTGAAGTCATGGGCATTAACTATGCCTTCACTTTGGATCACGTACGACCGCTGTCAGATCACATAACTACCTTAGACCTTATAACCAATTTTTTCGGGCTATACCATCTCATGGAATTTGAAAAGAAACTGCTGTCGCCCAACCTGGGCTGTGCTTTGGATTTAAGAACTGCATTTACTGTGTTTCCACAATATGAAGAGCAAATGAAAACCATTCAGAACATCACTGGCGAGCGGCTAGAACCATTTCAGCGTTCACGTTGCGTTTGTGTGCAAGATCCATTTGAGCTGCAGCACAATGTGGGACAGTCCATATCGCCAACAAATCTCTACTATCTGCGTCAATGCTTGAGATATGGCTATCAGGCGTGCACCGATCAAACTCTACTGGCATCGCCGGCTAAACTTTATGACTATTTGCTATTCGGTCTGGCCGAGCAATTGTTGCAGGCGCATCGTGCTGAGTCTGTGCATCCGGCTAAGTTGCGCAGACAAATGCGAGAGCTCGCGGCTAGAACAAAAATAGCACAACCAGCTGTTGAAACTATAACAAAACCGGAAGATGTTACAACAACACCAATACCAATACCATCGCCAACAGCAACAACGACAGCCACAGTTGTAAAATCTTCAACCGAAGCAGATACCATCCAAAGAGAAAGTGTATCATCCACTAGTTCGGTGGACAATTCGACACCGTTTATGCATGTGCGCACACTGCAACCCACAAACAATGATCTAAAGAGTCTGCGTACTGATTATATTATCAAGAATCCATGTGCGAAGCGTTCCATCTATTATTACTGGACGGAATGCTATGTGGATGCTATCAAGGATATGTTGGAAAATATATATAAACTGAACATGCTGCTTATTGAACCAGAGGAGCCTCTAGATGGCATTGAACTACCAAATCGATTAACCTGGCTGATTAAAACCAAACTGGACACTTGGAGTGGACGCTGCTTTAAGCGCTCCACAAAGCAAAAATTCTTTGACCTGCAAACGCAGCAGACTTTAGAATTCTTGGAAACACGACCACAGAATGCTGCCTATGCGGTTAATCTAAAGGGTCGCTTCTCATTGGTTCTGGCGCCGGATTTTAGGCAACTGCGTTTGGAACTTCGACCAATGCCTGGTGACGATTTGGGTCTGCAGAAAAACAGTCCGCTCACCAAGTTCTTTAAAGCTTTAAAGAATATGCTGTGTAATTACAATTTCAAGGAAAAACTTATCAACCCACAATTTCAGCGTAAACTATAACCTTCCCAACAAAACAAAATGCAAAGTTATCTCTAAGGTATTAAAGTAAACAGTGTTTTAAAGAATTGCAATAGCATATTGACAACCTCCATAGCTATGCCAAAGAATGTATGTACATATATATCTAAACCACAGTGCTACAAATGTCATTCAAATACCCCTTAAATTTTAGTTAATAACCAATAGATCATTTTACACATTGCAATTCGCGACTATGTTTATTTTGTAAATTAATATATTAAAAATATATTTTTGTGTATATTGTTTATTTAACTAATAAGAGTTTACAATTCCTATAAAAATTAACGGAATTATGTAACAAATGTATTAATAACATTAATGGTATTATATACAGCCAACATATTATTATAATTGTAATTATTTACTGGGCTATACATGAATATAAATTAGCATTTAATACAGATTGACATAAGGAGCGCGAAGAAGAAGTGAGCAAAATTGTATCTAGTTTCTATAAGCTATATATACTATATACATACATAAGTAAATATATTATCACGTTGCTGCTCTGGAAATGTTTCCCGAGTCTGGTGTTAAAGCCCACACGGCACTAAATTTACTACAAAACTACAAATAACGGCACTTTGGTTGGGGCACTATGTCGGCAATAACAATACTTCTTGATGGAAAAGTCATTCATGCAATCAGCCTCGCCACTATAAGTGTTTAGACGACTCACAGAGCCCGTCACCAGCAGACTATTCTCCTCTGGCAGGCTCTTATTATACCTAACAGTTACTGTTGGGGAATACCTGGTAGTTGGGACAATATATTATTACTATCCGGCGCGAACGACCCGATGTTTAACCACTTTAATAGTCTATATACAAAATGAAACAGCTTAACATTTTATTTACTATATAAGAATTAATACTGATTTTTAGTTTATTGTTCCGCGTTCATTCGCTCTTGTCTTAGGTCTACATCCGATCGTGTTCCATAGTATCGATCGTACCATTTTTGTATTCAATATATCGAGTAACTTAAATTTACATTACAATGTTTTGCTTATCGATTATAAATTAGATGTTACGATATCTTCCGCAACAGTTGCCTCATACAACGACTTGTTGGGAGCCGTATAGAATATCAGCCAGTAGATCTCCACCTGACCGGCATCACTATCACTTAGACGAGTGGGGCCTTTCTCGATATGATGGATGCACAGTCAACGAGCGTAGCGGCCAACGCCTTCCAAACAGGGCCCAGTGCACGTCAGAAGGGGGCGGAAAAGCGCCGCAACTACGTTGGACGCAGTGCAGCAACGGCTGCTGTTCATGGACGCAGCCACATTGGCAGCGTCAGTGCCAATCTTTATAAATCATTTCGTGAGCGTTTTATGAGCAGCAGCGATGCCAGCGACTATCGAGCGCTGAGACAGCGGGATGCAGAGGCTGGCAAACAGTTGGATTTAAGTGAAGCCAGCTCCGATGAGGAGAGTCTGCAGCGAAGTAACAGCAGCAGCAACAGCAACAGCAGCAGCAACAGCAGGAGCAGCAGCAGTGTTGAGAATCTGTTTGTTAATGAAACTGAACGCAGACATTGGCGTCATCAGTTGCCAGAACGTCAGAAGATCAGAGTGAAACGAAGGAGAAGAAGAAAGGTAAGTGTGTGTTATATACCCTTTAAATTTTGATTTGTTACCATTACGTGCGTAAATTGTTTCAATCTGTCGGTAAAATTTGATTCAAATTACACGAGCTTGGACTTAATTGGTATCGCTGTTGTTTATTCAATTGACTTGCGTTCGTAATTGCATTAATATTTAGCCATTGTTTTGATTGGATAATAGCCAAACCATTCCATGTACTTTATTAATTTGTAAACGTTTTTACGCTCTGTTTGCATTTGAACTCATTTTAAGCTACTTAAATCGCTTAGTATTATCATACAAAGGTTAGTGTGATCGATTTACCTCCAGTAGTCATATTGAACACATGTTTACTAGCACTGAGACCACTGTAACCAGCAATAGCTGTTGCAAAGCTTTCAACTTGTTTACAAACAATCACAAAGCACACAACAGCTGACAGCTCTCTCTCTCTTTAAGTTTCTGTTACTTTCTCTCTTTTGGATTCTCTTTCTTCTGACTGTTGTGCTCTTGAGCGCTTTTGCATGCTTTTTATAGCCGAAGTGGCAATGGCCATGGGCAATTGGGCTGCTAGCTAACTGTTTTGTGGTCGGCAAACCTTTTTGGCTTAAATCTCGGCCAAGTCTGTGTAGCTTTTTTTTATACATCTTTTGGCCATTTCGTGCTTCAATGGACTTTAAAATTTTTTGCTTTGCTTAATGTTAAAGTGCTCGCGTTTTGAATTGTATTTTCTGTTCTGTTGGTCCTTTGAAGTTTTGTTATTTCGTAGCTGATACGAACTAACTTGGCTTGTTTAGCTATATTTTTATGCTGCTGCTCTCTCTCTCTCTGTTTACTTGTGTATATATTTTTTTACGTTCTTTTGGCTGGTTTGCATCGCTTGACTGCACAAGCTCAACTATGCGGCAACGGCATTTATCCTGTACGGTTTTTTTTTCTTTTTGCTACCTCCTACTACTTTTATTTTGTATATATCTTACTTATTTTTTGGCTGTACTATCATTGTTGTTCTGCTGCGGTTATTGTGGGAATTATTTAACTAGGCGCGCATTCATTTTAAAACACACACACACACAAACACACACACATACTCACACTACATTAACTTTGAGTGAGCGCAGAGGAGCTGCAGTAGAACATGTTCTTTGTTGCCGGAAGTAGTTCTACTTTTGTCGCTGTGCGCTCAGTGCTGCAAAATGTTATAGAAAATGAAAAGGTACAAAATATATATATGTATATGGTGCGCCAGTGTGTCGCCCCAAAAATGCAATCAACAGACCCAGATCTATGACGTAGATTTTAGCTGAGACTCGTTGCAATGTTTTTTTCTCTCTCTCTCTCTCTCACACATTTGTTGGGCTGTTTTTTTTTCATGATGAAATTACCCATTATGGAGTGTGTATAGAAATGGCATAGCTTCTACCTAAGTCTCAGCATGGCATCTACCGCAACACACTTTGCCACCCACATGTGTTAAAGAGCACACCCGCAGCCTGCTAGGCTCTTCATTACCGGCGCAAGTGTGCAAGTTTTCAATGATTTATGCATGATACTTAATGCCTTCTTAATTACATTTTATGTTACCCACTCTAACACATACAAACACACACATACACATAGTAAAATACATATTTTGTTGAAATACCAACGCGAGGCTAGAAAAACACGAAAAAATTATATGAACGCCAGCTGGAACGCTTTCAGCACACAAATCATATTCAAAGGAGCACCAGCCAAAAGTATACAGCAGCAACAGCGAAAAAAAAAATACCCAAAATTTGTAGCAGCTGCGCTTAGGGCCATTGAGGCGCCACTTTCACTTGTACTTTCACTGCGTGCCTCCTCCATGTGGCATTACGTGCTATTGAGTAGAACAGAGAGAGAGAGAGAGAGAGAGAGGGAGGGAGACTGAGCGCACTGGTAACAGAATACATTTTAGGGTTCTAACTGACGACAGTCAAAAGAACGTTTATTCTTCTCTCCCCACTCTGCTCCCTTGCAGTTCATTGAAATGTGCGACCAAAATAGCATTACACATGTATTCATGCAAAGGACATTGTCTCGTGTGCGTTGGCTGTCTGTTGGGATTAGTTAGAAAGAGAAGAAACCCCCAGGAGAAAATCTGATATGAGGCATACAGAGCTGTAGTTGATAGTTGTATAGGCGAAACAAGGTTAAATCTCAGTTACGTGATGCCTTTGCATACAAAAGCAAACATGGCATTCGAAATTAATTTAAAAAGTTTAGTTTAGCTGAAACACTTTAGAAATAAATACAAACTTCTCAGTATTTATTTTGGTTTAAGATACGTATAATTTATACAAAAGTATGAAACAAAGTATACAAATATGGCCTAAACGAACTTGTAACGAGCAACCATATTAACGTATTTGCTTTTCATTTTTATTTTTCGCTGTTGTGTGCAACGCTCATGTTAAACAAAATAAAACACGTACGATCCGACAAGTTGAGAAACATCAGTAACAGCAACAACCAGAAAAAACAAGAATCCTTTTTTTTTTATCCCTGCTGCTGCCAGCCCATTGTGCTTGAGCCAGGGCTGAAAAGGTTGTGTTGGAAGTCAGAGCCTTGTTTTGTTGTTTTTTTTTTTAAACATTTTAACACACTGACACGGTTTCATGTTTCGGCTTTTTGCCTACTCGATTACATTTGGGCCTAGTCGGGCTTGCCAGCCCGTTTATCAAATTATGCCCCTTTGCAAAGAGGCGCGTGAAAAATGTAAATTGTTTGCTTGTTTTCACTGCTGTTCATAATTTTTGGCCATGGCCAGAGGCAAACCAAAAGCCAATGAAGGTCAACAATAATTATACAATTTATAAAACAATTGTTTTTGACAACTGAAAAATTGTGTAGCCTTGTTGAAAGTTGTACATTTTTTCACGACTAGTTTCGGCTAGGTTCACGTCTCTGCACTAGTAAAAAGTTGCCTTGAATGGCACCAAGTTTTTAATTGAAATTCCTAAGTGGAGAGAAAGGAAAAGTTGAGTCTGGCATTGGATATCGTTGACAGTGAATTATGCATTTAGTTGAGTGTTGCAGATAGCAATGAAAGCAGTTCAAAATTATTATGACTTTTGTTTGCAGCAAAACGACATTTACGAATTTTTTAACTTATTTTGAACTTGAAATAATTTATATATTTTTATAAAATCTTCATCGTATTCTGTTTACGTACACCCTTTAAGCCAAGGTCCCTTTACTTAATGTAACAACAATCGTGTCTAGACCGGCGTTGCCGGGTCAACAAAATAAACAAGAAACAGCTGCTGCCCGCAACTGCTGCTTCCTTAAGGCAAGCCCTAGCAACCCGGGGAAAAAAAACATATAATAAGTAGGCTACAAAATCGATTCAAGCATAGAGGGTTCAAAAAACAATCTACTATTGTTATAATTCATTCGCTATGCAAACCTCTAGCTGTGTATACGAATAATAAAACGGCTAGAAAGAATACATTTATATAAAAAGAAGAGAGGAAAAAGGAGCAGAGTGAATATAGTTGAGTGTGTGTGTGTGTGTGGATAAAAAAATGTCGCTGTTTGACAATCCCGACCAGCTGAGACAGCTGCAGGAGTTGTTGTGCCCACGTCAGAGACGTGGCGGCGTCGACTGCAGCAGCAGCGACGATGAAGAGGAATCTCTTGTGGTGCATAAGCAGAGTGAGTAAATGGAAAAGCAGGAAAGGCAGTATCGCAGTAGCTTACGCTTCATTTATCCAACTCACTTCCAACTCCAGCACCTGGTAGCATTGGACCACAGGCAGCTGGTGCGGCTGCCTCAAACAGTGGCAAAAAGAAGAAAGTCAATTTGGTGGCAACGCCACTGGATGAGCCACCAAAGCCGCAGCCCACCTCGCTGGAGGAGTGGCAGCAGGCGCAGGAGCGCGAGGATGCGGATATTTTGGAAACACGCAAGTGTCCCGAATACACGATGACCTATCGTCAAGCCGTTGGCACCGAGGATGTTTTTCTGCAGGTTAGCTCTTAAGTCCCTTTTTGGCAATGCCCCATTTGCTAAGCTTCAACCCTTTTCCATTTAGATGGGCCAACGCACTGGCGCCTCGGCGAGCTGTGAAGATCTTGTGCTCGAGATATCGCTGCCCGATGAACAAATGGCTGCCGACAAAATGACCCTTACACTGCACGAAAAGGAAGTGGACCTGGGCACCGCCCTATATAGACTTAAACTGCCGCTGCCCCACTCTGTAGATGTGGATCGTTGTCAGGCCAAATACGATAAGGAGCTTGGCAAGCTGCGACTCACGCTGAGGTTACGCAGGGAACTAGACTATGTCAACTTTTAATTCAATACTAACTACGTTTCTTTTGCACACTTTTACACATTTATTTGATTGTAAAAAATATTTTGGTTTTTAAGCGGCCCGATAAATTTGCAGTATAAATTGATTTAACCTTTTAAATTTAATTATTGCTTATCTGCCGTTTAAAATTCAATGTCATGTATAATTTGACAACCACATTGGTTTCGTCTACATAGCCTATTTGTGATGCCATATTACGTATACGCCGCATTGGCCCTCAGGTCATACTCAAATAACGCTTAAACGAAGCATAAAGTATGCCCTCAGTAAACATGGCCCATTAAATTACTGCAGGCCAAAATCACATAAGCCAAATATTTGTCAAATGGGAGCAACAACGCAACGACATTCGAAAGTCAAATATACAATTTTCCAACGCTCAAAATTAAAGAAAAATAAAACGAAAGCAATAGAAAACTTGCCTTTGTGATGCCCTGTAAATGTGCAAAAAGCTAAATGAACACAGCTAAAAGATAATTATTGAATGGCTTTAAATATAATTTTTTATTCAGATAAAAAAAAGGTTTTTTGCTATAAATATTTCCTTTGTTGAATGTTGAAAAATAGCCGTGTTTATCTATATTCTAAGTGCAGAGTATACATAATCAAAAGCTGGCATTCTTTTCAACAGCTATTTGTTTTTTTTGCGTGTTTTTTTTTTGTGTTAGAGATTCGCTCGACTTAATACCATATAAGGGTAGGGAAGGGAATGGTATAAAGATTCTTAGGCAGTGGCACACGCTGTGACTGCGGCTGCGTTTTGCCTCATTTACTCTTGACTGACGCCGGGCACATTTCAATTTGTGAAAAGCGGTCAGCTACAGCACTGAGACATGATAAAGTGTCGTGCCAGGCACTGGTCGGGAAAAAAGTTCACACAATTTGACATAGAAATTTGCCGGCAAAGAATGATAAAGGCCCAAGTTTTTGGTGGAAGCGCGTGCAACGCGTTGCAAGTAGTTTTGTGCCTGAAATATTTGGACAGTGGATTTTTGTTTTTTAATCATTTGGTCGACGAAAAAGTTTTCTTTGGCGTTGATAATAATAAATCATCAGTTGGCGACGACGCTATGTGTTAGCTTATTCTTTTTTTTCGCCTGGGACAAACTTTAAATTTAATTTAATGGCCACGAAATGAGCTACCAGCTTTCAGTTGGTTATGGCTCTCTAAATTTCTGATTATGCTAAGTGCCCATGCCAGACTGTGCAATTTGCAAAAGAAACTTAATATACTTCAAAAACTTAATATAGAAGCGGCAAAGAATATAAATTAAATAAATATTCGTTAAGCTATTAGTTTGAAATAACAATCCTATAGCCAACTGTTAACTTTCTTGGTTTTATTAGCATCTAAAGAGTTTTCAGACCAAACAGATAGATGAACTTTTTCATCATATAACAAAACAAACATACGTTCCAAAAAAAAAAAAAATAATCCTTAGCAAAACAAACAAAAAAAGAGAAGCAGCGTTGACACTAGACTGAGGGAAAACAAACAAAACGCATGCCAGAAAATGATGGAAAAAGTAACACAAAATGGTCGGAAAAAATTCGTATATACATATAGCTGTCAATTAATACACTAACAAAGAGTCACACAATTATGACAAACTTTGGTAGATTATTTAAATATACACATGTTAAGGGCAAGTCTTAATCAAGTTTATTTAAAAGATGAAAGTTGTTCCAAAAATAATTTCCATTTTATGTTGGTCAGAGCATTTACAACTAAACAGAGAATTTTTCTAAAATTTTGTTGTCGTTCGGGTTTTCTTTTTTTGTTGACTCATTTACACAAACGCAGTTTTTATCAACACTATGATTATGCAGCTTCTATATGTGCTTCATGGCAAACACTAAATAGTAAAACTGTAACTTTTTTTCAAGAACTGCACCCTTTGTTTTTTTTTTTTTTTGTATCAACACTTGAACAAATGGAAATTCACATGCAAATTTTGCAATGCTTTGCTCCCATGTGCATTGCAAACTTTTGTGGTGTGTATAAATTTGCTTGCTACAAAAAATAATAATAATAATAATAATAATAATAATAATAATAATAATAATAAAGGAAATAAAAAGATTTTGGGCAAAACAAAAACTTTTACCCAATGGAAAACTTTTTTTTGAATGTGTGAAAATGGTTTGTTGTTCTGTGTCGTTTGGCAACCCATATTTATGGCTGATTAAAATGGGGCAGTTGCCAAAAAGGCCAAGCGGCCTTGATTACCTTGGTAAAGTAGAAGTTATAGCCGTTGTTTCTGCTGTTATTTACCCACATTTAATAAATAATATGCAGGTGCACTTCAAAATGTAATAAGCCGCAAAAACCAAGAACGAGAACAGCCGTTTTGTAATTGTAAAGACTCAGCAGCTGACAAAGGTCATAGGTGCGCAGGGCAGGTCCTTATCCAGCGAGTTATTGTTGCTCGACTTTTATTCATTTCATTTCAGTGCGCTCAGAAGTTATGAATGGGGGCAACCAACATCCACTTAACCTGCAAAACGGTCGAACAGCTCTGTAAAAAAGAAATGCCAAAGCCAAAGAGCAGGTGCGAAATGAACAACAGCAAACGAACGTATAGGCCAGGCAGGCATACTGACAGACTGACAGGGTAAAAAGGGGAAATGGAAAACGAAAGAAAAAATACTTCAATATGAAATGTGTTGGAAATATATGAAAGTCAGTTGAGTGAATGTTGAAGTGATGCCTTAACTGAGTTTTGGCACTCATCACTTTCAAGCAACTGAAATAAGAGTTTGGCATAAACGAAATCGATCAAAAAATTCTTCAACTGAGCTCTTACTTCGTTTTCGTTAAATAACTTTAATGCATGCATACATTTTATTGATATATTTGACTGCAACATTTGTTTCCACTTATTTCTAGACTGGAGAAATTCAATTAACTGCTTCGCGCTAATCTGGCAGCAACAAGTCAGTAACAAAATCGACTTACATAATTCATTTTCTGCGAAATGGCATGTGAATGCAAAGTTTTTTATTTACTCTTCACGTTTTATTAACAGATTTATTTTATCATATGTTTAATAGTAAAAACAACAAAGCTGGCTTAGCCTTAAAAATGATTTTATGTTAGTGTTCATATTTGCAATAATTGTATGCACACAAGTCGAGATTAAAAATAATCTGCATCAAGTACAGCGTTTTTTGTTTCACATGCGTATACAAAAATACAAAGTCATGTTTAGTTGAAAATGAAAATACCAAAACACAAGCACGAAAAGCGAAAGTCGTGCCGCACCCTAAGCAATTAGACCAATCTTATCTTTCTAGTAGGTTTTAAATAAACCCTTTTTTTTTGGCAATCCTTCATCGACTGTTTTTTCTGTATTAAATTTATCCAACAGAAATGTTAGTTGTTGTTTTGGAGAAGCCTTTCAATTGCATCATTTGCAGCACAAACTCATTTCATGGGGCACAAGACACAAGACGAATAGTATGAACATTACACATACGCCATGTGGTGCGTAATGTTTTGCTATGCTACATAGAAGAAAATACGTAAAATCATTGTTGGAATTTAATTAAGGCGCACACTGCTCGCACAGTGTTGGCACAGTTTATAAGCCAGTGGGAAACATTAACAAATTTTGCAAGTTTAATTCAACGTAATAACAAATTTGTAAGGCAGCATGCGAGAACATACTCATGGTGAAGCGTACACACACACACACACACACACACACACACACACACACACACACACACACACACACATATATAGAGACCGTAACTGGCACTCAGACAGCCGTATAAATTACAAAAGGAATGGAACAGCAGCTGGATGAGAAGAGCACAAGCCGGATGCTGGCAAACTTGGCCATAAGTGTTGTCCTTATCTAATGCCAGCTACCAGCACTTTGACTGCTAACGCCTTGTCAAATGCACGCTAGGCAAGGCGGTGGAGAAAGAACGCTTGTTTTGTCTTGCTCAAGTAGCAGTCAAGTTAGCCTGGCTGCTGCTGGCCTCATCCCACATAATTAAGACAAATGTAAAAACTACTAAAACACATGCCAAAAGTCACTTTCACTTTTGGCCAAAAACAAAAGACGCCAGGTGCCAGATGCCAGGTGCCAAGTGTCCCGTTACTTTGTACCACTTGCTTGCGTTTGTTCTATATAAGTCAACATCATTTCACTTTACTCTGTCGCCTTGGCCCCTGCAACGTTGACATATGGCATTTTTATTTGTCTTTGTGATAATGTCACGTGCGGAGAGAAAAAAAAAAACTATAGTCAAGAGTAGACGTATGATAAATATCCTTTAGTTAGATGCACTACACTCCACTGACAACTTATTTACAGGGTATATGCTAGAGCCATATGTGAATGTCTTATTCGCATTGAATGTTTGCATGGCCTTTTCGCATTTATCTCAAGATGATGGCGTTTTTCTTTTTAATGCAGCTAAAGGCATACATAGACATATATAGGCGTGTCCTCTGCTCGTTATAATGATTATTTATTTTGTTTTGGATCAACACAGCTGTTAAGGTCACATATCACGCCTGCTGTTGTTTCTTTTGTTTTTGCCCCTTTGCCCGCCCTATCATTCAATTAGATCATCTATTTGAAGCACATGTGATGGCATTTTAATTGTAATTGATTAACTGAACATGAGAAATAGTTGAATGTATTTATCCCCAACTATAGTTAATTGAGTTCAGCTTAAAGACTTAAGGCTCAATGGCACCGGCTTAAGTTGAAGTGTCATGATTGGGATTCACTGAATCGTGATTTCAGCTAAAGTGATTTTCATTTCATTTCGTCAACAATCTGGATTCTTTTAAGTACGTATTGAAAGCAGATAAAAAGCTTTTAATGCTACTTATACAAATATAAAACATTTTCACACCAATGAACGACTTAGACATACCTTAAGATAGGAATGGCTCTCCTACTATCTCTTCTTCAGTCATTGTTGTGTAGTTTTCAACAAAAGAAAACTGCCAAATACCTTATGTCTTCACAGCAAAAGTGAAGGCACAAATGTGTAAATGTTTCCAACGTTACGTTTAAGGTTAAAGATATATGTATACATATACCCCAAAGTATTGCTTGTTACAGATTTATTGCTTTATTACGCTGAGAGGCTTAAAGTTCCGGCGACAAACAGACCGCCCACATTTTCCAAGAAAAATGAACGAGATGAAGAAGAAATACTTATATATGGAGTACATGTAGGGAACATTGGCACAACGCAAACCAAAAGCGTTGGCAAACAGCTATTGAAACTGTTTTTCAAATAGCAACGAAACGGAAGATGAATGCTGCATTTCCGTCTTTTTTGGTTCTTGGTCTTTGTCATTTTGCTGCGTTGGCGCCTTCTGTCATTGCCCCCATGAACCTATGTTGGAATTGAATTTCGCTTGCTGCAGTCACAAATAGCATAGCGTAACTTTCCCCTCTCCCATCCTCTCTCTCTCTCTCTCTCTTTCACTTGGTTTAACATTTAAGAGATTTATTTGACAC
The DNA here is from genome assembly GCA_035044725.1 of Scaptomyza caliginosa. Lineage (NCBI taxonomy): Eukaryota > Metazoa > Arthropoda > Insecta > Diptera > Drosophilidae > Scaptomyza > Scaptomyza caliginosa. The sequence goes on along the minus strand of JAWNNR010000209.1, from coordinate 247,240 downwards.
CCGAGCTCGTTGTCGCTTGTCTGTGTCTTTGTGTGTATTAATATGTCTCTTAATTGATTTCCCATGATTTTATGACTCTTTTGTGTTCCTGTGTGTGTGTAGCATAAGTATATTTAAGAAAAATAATAAAAAAAAGTTCTTTTAAATTTGTGAAACTTAACAAGCTTTGCTTTAAGTGTACGTACTTGTATGAAGCTTAAAAGTGTTCACAAATAAAAAATATTATCCTAAAGAAATGTCTGACAAAGCAATTGCAAAAATATCATCACCATCTGCCAAAGATGATAAACAATTCAAATTATTGTGGGAGATCGAAAGGGAGAATCGTAATCGCATTGGAAGTGGAGATGCATATGCAAATACCTCTCGAACTGAAGCTAGCGAAATGAATCAGTTACAGGAGAAACTGATAACCGATATACCTAAAAGCCTTAAAGATGTTAACAATAAGGCCCAAAACAAGAAAGCCGTGTGCGGATTCACACAAACAGATCCAATTATCAATGCGGAACTTAATTTGATTGTAGAGCGTAATGGCGACTCTGTTGGCTGCCAAACCAATGGGAAAGACATTTAATGTGCCGGCAGCATTGTTTAAATTTGTTTGGTGAACGCGCTGCTGCTAATAAATTTAGTGTCATGCATTAGAAATTAAAATTGTGGGCTTAAGATTAAAAGCTTTATAACTTTTGCAAAATGATTTTAAAACAAATTAAGTCAACTTTGCAGAAGAAATTTACATGTATAATACGAATAAAATGTTTTTAGCTTCATCTTGAACTGATACCAAATAACTTTTCATATAAGAAGTCAACAATAGGAATATTGCTGCAGGCCATTGTCAACTACTCGAGCAGTTCGTCTTGGGTATTTTGCTTAGAAACTTTTGCCAAGCAACCAACACATACACACACACACACACACACACACACACATAGAAACATGCATATAAAAGTCAAATTGATGGTAAACTTGCATTTTGCCTTGGGGCAAAATAAATATATGTATGTGATATGTTTGAAATATAGTGGGAGTTGCTTTTTGTATGTGTGACTTTATGGCAAAAGCTGTGACTGCCAACAATGAAATAATAGTATGTTGCATGGAAAATTATGAAACATATTTGTATTGTTAACTTGCAGCATGACACAAATGCTATTTATCAAACGAGGGAAATTTTATCGGGCAGCAAACATTTCAACAGCAAAAGCTGTGAAAATACGTTTATCAATTGCAGTTGCTGTTGAAAGTAAAAATTGCAATTACTGTTGCTGTTGCATATTTCTTTTGGTCTGGCAGCAGTGGCAAGCGTGGCAGCTGTTGTGTCAGTTTGTTAAATGCTGCCACTCAGACATGGTATGCATTGCGATTTGTACTCGAAACTGCAGAATTCTGCATTTCATGCTTTAGTTAACTTTGCAAACAGTCAAACAAAAAAAGCACCAAAATAAAGTGATAATAATGAAAAAACTGTTTAGATAGGAATGAAAAATGACAAAAGACTGAGTTAATAAGAGACAAGGGAGAGATAGAGCGGCTGTAACTGAAAAGAGACTTGGGATTAGCTACTTTATTAGCTAATTGCTACAAAAAGTTTCTTTTGATGTTAGAGAAGTTTTTTTTTTATCATCATTTTGAATTTCTTCACTCACTCATTTTTTAATAAATTAAGAAGTAAATTATTTGTTAATTTACAAAACAAAACAAAATCTTTAATAATATATTATTTGTAAATGGTTGGACATTGAGTACTTCGAAAAGCTCCTTGACATGAAATCCGATTGGAAAATTACACTAAATGCACACATGTCTCATATGCTCGAAATTCGTAAATTGTCACTCAATTGGATGATACTGCTGTTGGTCCCAGGCTTTTACAAAAATATCGACTGTACACACACACAAATAGAAACCCATGCACATCAAATACAAATTCCAAAGTTTAGAGTAACTGTCAAAAGCAGGGCCAGGGAAAACTAATAACATTTCTGATAATCGCACGAACGACAAGTAGAGAACTGCAAACAAAACAATACGATTCGATGAAATGCGCATTCATCGAAAAATCAATTGAATTGAAAACGAAAATGAAATCGAAATCGAAAACATTAACAGTAACAGTAATCAAAAACCAAAGGAACGGTGATAAGACGGAAATTTACTGATGAGTTTTTCAAATACAGAGGCAGAGAAAGAGAGAGAGATAGAGAGAGAAAAGTAGAACAATAAAAGCAACTAGCTACCTTGCCTACTCAATTCATTGATAGAATGACTAAGTCGGATAAGGGACAGGCTTTCTCGATGAGTTTGTCCATTTATCCATATCTGCTTATGGTAATCAGTTGCAAATAAAAAAAAAACGCTGAAAATAATAAATTCCTTTGTCGAATTTCCGACAAAATTAACATTTCAATCAAATCAATTTTATGTGTCTGACTTGTTTTATGCCTCAACGGCACATCATCAACATCATCATTATTACTATTGTTATTATTATGAAAATGTATCATTTGGTTTTGTGTGCGTATTTGACGAGCCAAAAGAAATTGCCGAAATTGATTGATTAAATATTTATTCAGACGGAAGTCCTTAACGTGTCCTGCGGTGAAATTACATATTGAGCACTAAATGCTTTGTGGGTAGCCAAAAAATACTTAATGGCTCCTACAGATGTGTCATTCATTTTGTTATACAAATGAGCAAATATAAAACACTATTCAAAGAGCTCTTCAATAAGCTTCAATAAACAAAAACTACTTTTTCTTTTCTATTACAATTAATGTCATTTTAGTGTCAACAAAAGGAGAAATTCTTTAAAAAGTTTCTTTAGAATTTGAAAAACACTTCAAGGAACAAGCTTAATAAACCATTAACATGCACAGCTAAATAACTAGTTTGCCAATGTTTGATTATCATTTTGATTGCATATTTATTGTTGGCCAACCCGCATGTCCTTGTCGTCTATTCATTCTATACTAGCAGCTTCTGCTTGTACTGAAGCTGCTGCTGCGGCATTTGGTTAGTCAATAGACAAAAGCAGCAGCAGCGTTGGCAACGGTCGGGAATTGAACACTTGAAGCGAGCGAGAGACCCGCAGGAAATCTTAATTAAACAACTTGTAATGGCAAATCCTTTATAAATGGCCAACAAACGGAAGCATACTCCGGCCACTACGACCTCGTAGACCCGGCAACTAACCCCCCGCAACCATGGCCCTTACCATGGCAAACAAAGGCAAATTTCTCTGTTGGTATTGAACAAAGGCTAACATTTTGCTGCCAGGGCTACCTTACATACAAACTAGTAACCATTAAGCAAAACACACACACACACACGCATACAGTGCAAACGTGCCAAAGAATTTAGCGGTTTTTGATTTCAGCTGCTGCCAGCACTAAACAGCTTTCTTAGTAGTCTTAAGCGTTCTGTGAAAGGCCCTTAACCACTTAAAGTGAAAACAGCATTTTTTGATACACTTTGTATGTAGTGTATATAGAGCTAATAAATTGTCGTTTTGTATCAATTGATGATGCCTTAGAGTGAGTTGGCAATACATACGCCGATTTAAGCCGATTTTAATGGCATACCACAAAGCAGTATGTGAGTGTGTTATAAATAAAAAGCATGACAGCTCCATTGCAGCAGCAGCTTTTATGTGTGCAAAATAAATATCATATAGAAATAAAATTGAAAGCAATTGCATTGCTTTTGTTGAGTTGGTTAAATGATTTTTTCTGTTTGATTTTTCACATGAAATGAAATTAGAAGATGCGACTTTTTTCTATTGCAGAGTTATTGCAGAAGAAAAATATATTTTTATTTGGCCGAAACAAAAAAATAAAAATTATTAACTTTATACATAACGGTGCTAATTGCTTGTTTTTCTTTGGCAAAGAATATAAAAATAAACTTTTCAGCTTTAATCGTAATCGTTACATTTATTTAATTCTAGGTTTTTGTGTTCAATTTTAGAAATGTTCTTACCTAAAAATAACATCTTTAATATACCAACGCTTATAGAAAAAAAGTTACTCAATGCGTAGTTAAATAATCTTCTTAGCACACTCCATTACTACCATTGCAAAATTTCAACCAGAGAGTACTCGTTTATTAAATGCCAGGCTAGCCCTTGTGTGGTTGTTAAATAAAAGAAGCATAACTCAAAGTAAACTTTTAATACGCTGTTCCCAAAGGAAGACATGTCCAACAAGAGCACGAAGTAAAAGATTTGCTGCGACCACACTTACTCACTTTCTCCAATACAACTCTCTTTTATCTCGGTTCGTGTCACAGTTTTTTAAGGTCAAAAGTTTAAAGCACTTACATTCGTTAGATTGACCTACTGATGTCTTATTTTTTTCTGCAGATTGAATCGAAAGTATGGATGTTGTATTGGTGTTACAGTGTAGAGTGCAGTGGAAAAAAAAGTGTGTTGCTTGTTGCTTTCAGCTTTAAAAAAATAGTTCTTGGATATTACTTGAAATATGCAAAGTTATATTTTATGTCCTTTTGCAGTTGCTGCCCACTTACTGGCTACACACAAGAGGGGAGGGGTAGAGCGGGTGTTTAGGTAACTGTGTTGTGCTCCTTTTGACTTTGCCAGCAGGTTTTTTTTCTTTTTGTTTGCCTTCTACACTTTTTTGTTTTAATGGAGGGCTGGGATGTTCAGGCAAAGGAACTGCAAAATGAAGCAAGTTGTGAATGTTGTTCAAAAGTTGCGTCCTGGCTACTTTTACATTTATATTATCTCAACTTTTGCGCTAGCAATTTTTCATGTTTTTATTCCTATTTCATCTTGTGCGGCTGCTGTTGCTGCTGCTGCTTGCTAGTCACAGTAAACATGCAGCAGTGTTGTTGTCATCATCATCATTATTGTTATTATCGTTATCATTATGATGAACATGAGAAACTTATGCTTGCAACATGTCGCGAATTTTCCTTTTTTATGTGTGTGTGTGTGTGTTTATGCCTTTTTGCATCCTCGTTGTCACTTTAGGACAGCTATGCAAGAAAAACTTTTGCCTCATTTTCATGCCAAACAAAGTCAAATGAGTTTTGCGCAAGTTGGACAAAGTTGACGCGTATTTAATGCTGACAGAAATTTTTAATAAATGCGAAACGGCGAAAGAGGCATATTACAATTCCAAGTGATCTTTAAACTGTGTTAAAGCAGCAATGCTAGTACAAAAAAGGTTAAGTTGTGTAAAAATCTATTAACGAAAACCTAAAGAAAATCTTAACAATTATCTTAATTATGCTTTTCGAACACTCGGTATCTCAATAAAGTTCTTCAAACGCCACGACTTTGTATAGCTCTGCTTCTGAGCCAAATTGTTGCCCCAATGCTTGCATTCAAATGTTTCCGAACTGTTCGCATTCTTCAGTATGCGATGCTGTACGCTCTCCTGACGCAAGCTGACATCTGTCAGACGATGGACTTGAGCGGCAGTCGCCTCCAGTTCGCGACGCAAGCGGATGCACCTGCTCTTTAAGTTGTTAAACATGCAGTACAGCTCATGTGAGGTGCGTGCACTTGCCTTGCTGGCTCCAGTGCTGGCCAGGCTGAGCGTCGATTGCGATAGATTGGATAACATGCCCAAACTGCGCGACGATGATGACGCCGATGATGATGATGATGATGATGTTGAAGATGATGATGTGGCAGATAATGTTGCTGCTTTTGTTGTGTCTCCACCTACTTTAGTCGAGTTTTGTACGTGTTGAGTGCGAGTTGCATCTGACCCATTATATTTGCGATTCAAGCGCTGTACAAGACCCACACAGCTGAGCAGATCGTTATGGATAAGCTTGCATAGGTTCAGTGCTCGATCAAGTTCCCGATCTTCTGTTTTGATCATGTTTTTGTTTTGTGTATTTTTCTATCTATACTTTTCTATCTGACGTGTAACGGAAAATAATTTCGAAAGCTGTATAAAAAGTGTTAGTTTTCTTAAAAGCAAACTAAATGATTTGGCAGTCTCTGGGAAACAAACACAAATTGCCTTTTAAAGTCTCTTTTAAATTGTGAATGCGCAATCACAGCTAGCTTAGAGCTCTTTGCACTCATGATAAAGTTTATTATCAAGTTGTTAAATGCAAGCTATCCTTAAATTTGACACTATTTATTGCATTGTTCATTCGTTCGTTCGTGTGGCGTTGACAGTAATTCCCTTGAATCTTCAACACGCTTAGCCAAAAACCATAACTTGAATCTTGCCATAACTTTAATTGTTTAAAAAGGTTCAGTTGCTAAAATCGTCAATTAGTTTTCTCTGCACTTGTTAAGTTTCTTTTTTGACATTTATTACTTTTGAGCATATAATAAATTGCAGATTATAGAACTCTTTATTAACCACAAAATAAATACTTAAGCATTACTAAGCTCTCTGCCAACTTGTTATGCGCTCCAGTTATATTTCTTTCTGGCTCAAACACATTTCGTTGGTTCAGAAATAGGAAAAAATTGCCAACATGCAATTTTCAACGCCCAGAGCGACGTTTATGCGTTAGTATCTGCAGGTTAGCATTGCCCTCGGGCACTGGACTTAGATACATGACTCGACAACTGACTCTGTCTGTCTGTCTGTATGCTCCCGGGGGCAGGCAACCTCAAATAGAAAACAAATTCAACTATGCAAACAGAGCACCAAAAGGGGAAGCACAAAAATTAAATTGCCAGCGAAATGTGAAAAGTGAAAAGCGGCAAAAATAAAAATCGTGGCCACAGACAAAAAAATAAACAATTCAGAATGCATGCCAAGGGCGTACCCTGTGCTTCGATCCAAAGAAAGTGTATGCATTTATTCTAATATAAGGCAGGAACTGAATTAAATTTAAAGTTCAAACAAAAAATAATCAATAATAATGAATAAAATTTTGTTTTCTTGTCACTGCTTGTCACCTTAAAGTCAAGTCGAAGTTGCAAAGAGTTTGACTTCCGCCGGGAAACTTGATTTGTTGTTGTTCTTCGTCTTCTTCCTGACACCTGCGAAACGCGAACAGCAAACAGCAGCCACTATAGCCGTTAGTTGATTGCATAGTTGGCAAGTTGTTGGTTGCTTAAAGTTCTCAAATGGCTGCTTGCAAATGACTTTGCGCTGAATTACTGTTGCTTATCCATGGATAGTCGCGTAATGAGCAAAGTTTAGCCAATAAACTTGAGAGTAAAGTAAATATTCGTTTAGAAATTCCTTGTTTCAATCCAATCAATAAATACTATTGTTCATCAAATTTAATAAAAGCGCTTCACTCAGCTGAAAAAATGCGCAAGCAAAGGCAAAAAACGTTTGGAAACAGAAAATTGCTCGCTTACTTTTCAAATCAAGCGTAGGAAAAAAAAACGAAACAAATATTTCTCATATTGTTTTTCTACTATTATTGGTTTTACTCAAAGAGCTTTTCATTAATACGCTTTTGTATTTCTGCATTTCTTTCATTCTTTCTAGGTAAGCTTCGAATATGAAAATATACACAAACACATACACTAAAAGGTAATGTATACAAAGATTCTTGTAATATAACATAAAAGTTTCTTTAAAATTCGATTAAAATATTCCATATTGTTGACTCGCAACCTTTTTCTTGACCCCAAAATCATCAATTAATCATGTGCGAGTATGTTAAAACAGTTGCCAGTGATTGAACTGTACAAAATGTTTGTCGCATAATGAAAACCTCCCTAACTCGCCCTTTTCGACTTTTTCGCCGCTTTCTGCTTGGCTTGCCTTGTTTTGCTGCCCCTGTACGCAATAAATCACTTTTCAACCACACATCAATTTTAAAGCTACCCGAAAAATCCGAAAAACAAGTGAAGTGCTCTTAGAATTTAAGCTGAACAAAGTTAACAGCCTTATGGGGGCCAATAAATCAACAATTTTGCGTTGTGTGACGAGAATGAAGCGCAAATATGTGGTAAAAAAAAACCCCGCAAACTGAACCATAAACTGTCAAAATTTTTGGTCAGGTGCTTGAAGCTTTTCTATATCTAACTACAAACAGCAACAGCAAAAGTCTTTTGTCTTTTTGTAATGGAAGTATGGGGCGTATGCATAATGTATAACACACAAGCAGCTTAAAATTTTATTAATTAAAATCTGCACCATTTAAGAGGCTTCATGCTTAGTACTTGGAAAATGGTTTACAGAATGGTTTTCTATGTTATTTTATGTTCCAAACTAAAGTGGTTATCATGGTTATATATAAATACAAAACATTTTCAAGATTATTATTATGTACAGAATATTTTCTAGTCTTGTTAGAATATGTCAAACTCATGTGAAAATGTTGCCAACAAAAACAGTTTGAAACATACTCGCGTACATATATGCTTGAGCGAATCGGTGTGTGCGTGTCTGCACTCATGCATATAGTAAGCCGATAATGCGCTAACAATGGCGCCAATAAGCAGCACTATTCGACTTAAATCGGCTTAATAGCTTTTGACATTGATTCGCTTGGCTTAAGTAGATGGCTCTCAATTATATGATTCGTTTTTAGCTGATTATTTGAAAGTTTGCCCAAATGTGGGCAAGTTGAATAGCAAATGTTTGAAAACTAAATAAATTTTATGGACTTTGTAACAGATAATATAACAAAATATAAATTATAGCCCATTTTCGAAACTCGAAACCATTTACTGCTTGAAAGCTTCAGCTTCCGACTCTTCATCCATAGTGTTTTCATCTTGCAATTGATCTGCCTGAGATGGTCTGTTAAATATTGAATCCCTTTGCAAGTTACTACAGGTTGTCAATGCATTCTCCACATTAATCTTCATTTCTCGAATTTCAACATTCAGCCGTCCAATGTACTCCAGATTGACTCGAGACTGAACTATGGCTTTTTCGATGCGTTCGAGTAACTTTTGCTGCTCAATGCGATTATTTGTGGCATTCTCTCGCATGCATTGTAGTGCCATAAGACGATCGTCTAGGATGTTAAGATCCATTACAAAATGAAGTAAATTTTAGGTACATAAAAAATATATACATATAGATATTTTTGTTGTTACTAATTTAAGGGTTAGTTTTGCAGTGAGATTTTCTTTGACGACAACAAATTAAAATAAACTTGAGAATTTTAAAAAGACGCCTGCTATAACTAGTCGTGTGTGTGGGTTTCTATATAAAAGAACTTTCCCTTACAATAATTTCAACACTAAAACTAGTAATGAAAACAAAATGAATTTTCATGTAGTTTGTTTAATTATAATTATCTTATTTTGGTAACATAACAGATACGGCAAAACATAAGCTATTGATTAGATTCTGTTAAATTCTTTAAAAAGTCTTTGCATGAAATTGGTTCAAGGATCACCTCCTCCACATCTGGACCGATAATGTCAATTTCACCGCCAGTTTCGGATTGATCTTCTATTAAATCGTATTCTTCAATAAAGACATTGTTTATATTCTCCAAAAGGCATTCCTGCACTATGAAACGATTCTCCAAATTGTTTGGCTCCATTGCGGCAGAGAAGTAAATTTTTTTTATTTATTTATTTTAAAACAACCTTTTCGCAACCGACGCTAGTTTCGTTGTGAGACTTTTTGTTGACTTTATAATATTAATAATAATTTTCAAAAAGCCGCCTACTCGTTCAATTCTCAAGCCACTTAGTATATTAGTTGATTGATGGCATTATTAGCCTGAAATAATTATTTGAGTAAGCCGATTAGTAGGTTTGCTTGTCAAATCAATGTCATCATTAAGTTAAAATTATCAGGCACATAATAATTCTAATCATAAATGATTGGATTTTATATGCAATTAAAGTATTAAAATCAAACCCATCGCCTCGTGCCCTTTTGCCCTACTTGAGTGCTGCGTGTTTTGCATAATTGATTATCCTGTGGGCCAACACACATTCCTGTCTTTGCTGGCAAAGTATAAGCCGCTAAGCTTTATGATGATTTTAATTGCAATGACAATCTTAACTCTGCGCTTCAGAAACCCTTCCTTTTTCCACTCTTTTAACGTTATTTACCATTTTGTAAAACTTTGCTTTGCGTTTTTTTAAGTACGCCTTAAAGTTCATTTCCAAAAGCGTTTTGGGCTTTCTCTACTGTCCACTGTTGACTGGTTTAAGGGCTCGTTTCATGGATTAACTGGCAGCTGTAGGTTTGCCCTTGGGGTCAGTGTGAATGTGGTGAGAATATTGTGTAATTAACACTCTTTTATTTATCTTTCTTGCTAAAGGCTAAAACTTTAGTTAAACGGAATATTTTATAGAATTCATTTAGTATGCAAAACAATATATTCAACAACAATCAATCATCAAATTTAGTATTTTTGAAAACAAAAAACTTCCAAAACATATTGAAATATATATTTGCTGGCATAATATCATATTTTGTTTATGTATGGCAAAAATTCGTTAAATATTTAAGCACTTAATCGCTCGCATTTCGAGTTTAGTGCACACAAATGGTCAATGTATAAACATTACGTATACGGCGATGGTTAGCCAAAGAACAGGAACTGAAACAAAAACTGTAATCCGAGTCATGAAACTTGCAACGCACACAGAAGGAACTCAAATCCGCTTCTAAACAATTTGTCGTCAATTTGGTCACCCAAGCACACGCACACGCACACGGACACATACACGCACACACATACAATAGAACATTGCTGTGCTGTTTTTTCAGTTTTGTGTCGAGGCCACAAGCGACACCTGTTGCCTTTGACCAGCAACTTACACTCAATTTTATGCACTCACTCACTTGGTCACTCTCTCGCTCTCACGCTCTTTGGCACGTTTGTTGTGCTCTGCTCTTTCGCCGGCAACAACATGCATAAGTTAGCGCCTTGACGCAATCAGGTTATTTCTCACTCTATGCCTTGCGTGTGTGTTTCGCGCTCAATTTGAGTTGGAGAACTGGCGCTTCCAGCTGTGTATGGCTTTGGCTGCCTTGGCTCAGTTTACATTTTAGTTGCCGCTTGTTAGTCGCCACGTGCGGTTCGGTTTCGGGCATACGCTGTGGCTCCCACACACTATCTTTTTCTCTCCCTCTCTCAATCGCCGAATAGTACGCGACTTTCACGTCACTGACTGTGCTTGTGTCTGTGTTTGTGTTTCTGCTCGAGTGTAAGTGTCAATGTGTGAGTGCAATTTGCGTGCTTTAATAAACTGATACTATATGCATAGACCAGCAGAATGAGGCATATAGACAAACTGGCGGACACGCGGACAAACATTCATTTCCATTGCGTTGGCGTTTGCATTTTAGTTGCGTTCGTCTCGTTGCAGATTTTTCATTGCTTTATACAAGCATATTTGAATGTTTTTTTATTCACATTTTCTCTTACACACATTCTCAACTCAATGCTTTTGCAACTGTAATCAAATTTCACGTTTCATTTAAAACTTTGATTTGGTTTCAAATGCGGTGCTTGCGGTTGTATTTTTTTATGCTCTCTACATTTTTACATTTCTTTTTCCGTTGTCTTTCTTGCTGCCGTCGCCGTCGCCGTCGCTGCCGCCGTTTTGTCTATGCAACCAAATCCAACAACAACAAGATAACAAAAAAAAATAAATATATATAAAATAATATTAAGCAGCACCAAAAACAAAATAAAGCTTTGCCAGTGAGTTGGCTCGCTTATTTTGTGTGTATGTGTTGGCTTGGCCTAAACATGGGTGAAATTTTGTTTATATACAAGAAGACAAAATAGTTTTTATATAAAAACAAATAGAAAGAAAATGAAACGACAAGAAACAAGAAAACAACATTGCATTACACGGAAAAGATATTCGTATTTTATGAGCTTGGCGACCTGTCAACCGTTATGAAATGTCTACCCGAAAAAAAACTTGGCTTGTAATGCTTGGCTGCATGCCGAACTGACAAACTGATGCATTAAACTAATTGCACAAATGTTGAAAGAGCAAGTCGCTAACAAAAATAATACAATTCAAATGTGTACATAATAAAAATTACAAATAACAACGAAATTCATTAAAGAAATATTAACTAAAATACGGTAAATATTTTTTTATTTAATTTAATATGTTTTTTTAATGCAGAGTTATGAGCCAATGAAGATTTACACATTTGTTTAATGAATAAATAAACTGGAATCAAAAACCTAATAATTTACTATTTACAAAGCCTCTTATCTTTTAAATGCTGCCAGAACAATATAAAACAGACGCTTACATATCTGTTAAATATCATTATAGCATTTTAAACTCTTAAACTCTTTCAGCTTTTTACTTATGATAAATCAATTAGCTTTTCAAGTTTTTTCCCACCAACATTTCCTTGTTAAAGTGTGCCAAATTTACAGCTGAATGGACCTGAAACACAGTTGCACATCGATTGTAATTGATACATTAATATTCAAGCAAATGTTCAACAGTAACCAATAATAAAACCAATAAAGTCAAAACTGGATCCGTGTACATAACGAAAAACCTATATATGGAGAATAAAAGTGAAAACACTTTCAATATTCGCATGGCATAAAAAAAGGGAATGTAAAAAAAGAAGGCCAAAAAAAGGTCAAATGCAAACAAAATTGGCTTAAAAGCTTATCGAAATCAAATTCGATTGCATCAATTAAGTGTCAATACATAAATCAAAAATATTTATGTATATATACAGGAAGATCTTCCAAACATATACTTATGAGCTCATCAGCTGTTTAAAGCAAAAAATTAGGCCGGTAAAAATAAATATTCATATATATGAATTTCTATATTTAGATATATTGCGAGACAGCGTTGCGTATGAGTAATTTCCAATTGTTTTTACACCAATATTTCAGCATCAATTCAATCAATGACAAGAAATAACAAAGCTAAGGAAAATACAATACGAATTTTATCTTTTAAGCAGATTACAAACCAATTTTAACTGTACTAAAAACGTTTTTCTATGTTTTTATCACTTGATAATCATTATTGAGACATTGTTTTCCTGTAGCAAGAACTGATTATTTATAAGCGTATTATCTCATAAAATTCCCCATTTCACATCAATACAATAATTGCTCATGCAAATAAAATCAAATAAAGAAATATTAACAACCACAGAAGCTTATCAATGGCAAAGTAGCAAATATCAAACATACAGATTCACAATAGAATTAACACACACGCATACATGCATACTTGTAAATGTTATCTATGTATGTGCCTGTCAATGGATTTTGCTGTGTCATCACTTAACAAATGCAAAACATTTCAATTGTGTCAAATGCTTTTTAATGACAATTATACAATAAAATGTGCATAATTATGTTTTATTAAATTAATGCTAATTACAAAATGAGTTGGAAAAAAATACAATAAATAATTTAACGATTGCATTACTGCCAATCTGATGAATAGTTAAAAACAATGTACAAAAATTGTAAAATTAATCAATTAAAGTAATTCATTATAATCAGATAGCAAGTGAAAAATGCTTTTTTATATTTTTTATTCCATTTAATAATGGCCCAAAACTATTTTATTACATGCAAAATGCATTCCATATGACAATTCAAACTTTTTAAGGTCCTTGTTAAAAGAACCCCGCTGATAAATAATTGACAGCAATCCTTTCAGTGCACGGCACATAAATCACATATTAAGTTAAAAATCAACAAAAAAAAACCCAAATTAATTGATTTAATTTAATGAGCAGCAACACTGGCCACTTAATGGCATAAAACATAAGAGTCAGAAAAATTATAAAAATAATTATGTCCGACAGCGACAACCAAAAGTAACGACAACAACGCCAACAACAGCAAAACTTGGCAGTTTTAATGATGGTTTACAAAGTCGACATTCGACAGGCATTTTTATGTTTTTTTTCTTGTTCTTGTTCTTGTTGTCATTTGTATGCCGCTTAATTAACACTTTTGTCTGTGGCCATGCAGCAGGATATACATACATATATATTTTTGGGGGCAGCTGCACTTTTTGCAGCAGTTTGCAGCAGCAAAAGCAGCAGCGTTAAATTTAGACAAAATATGTGGTTGGGATTTTGTGTTAGCTTCATTGCACATTCAAGTAGCTCCGTTTGTCCAAAAAAAAAAGAAAAGAAAATGGAAAATAAAAACGGAAACTTATCTGCCTGGCCAATTGGGCATTTGAGCTATGAATTGAAAGCTGCTCCATTTGTGTCTATGCTGCATTGTCCATTGGGTGCGCCAAGTAGAAGTGAAAGACGAGGCAATGAGTGGAAACGCAGTTTTCATTAGCATTGGCAAACTTTCATAGCCTAATTCGTGGCGCCTTTCATATTACGTATGCGTAACGTGTAACACCAACAAGAGCAGCGCAGTTAAAATGGCAAATAAACAAAAAGCAAAACAAACCCACACAACAACAACAACATCAGCTTAACAGAATGGTAAACAAAAATTGGCGCTGAAAAGGCAGAGAACATTCTATATATTTGCCTACGAAACGAGCTAATTAAAGGCCCATTAAACAGTCATATTCATAATTTTCTACGCTGCTGAGTAATTAATTTTCATATTTTAACTGAACATAGAAAATGAGAGTTTGAGATAGAACAAACATAAAAAAAGGGTTTCTCACACTACGAAACGAAAAAAGAAAAAACGAACATTACACAATAAGGTTGAGCGTTGTGTTGAAAATATGCTCAGTTTTATCCTTATTTATGCATGGGTATAATTAACATTAACTTTGAAAGCAACCCGTGCGTCAAATGCGAAATATGCAACATGCGACTCCTTGTCTATTGCCATTCACACACACACATACACACTTTTAATATATTAATTAAATGCCAAAGGGAAGGAGCAACAAAAAAAAAAATCCACACAGCTAGTATGCGGTAAATTTGGCAGCTTTGTGTGCAGCAGAATATTTTAAATATTCATTTTATGCAGAAACTCAAGGGTACTTAAATATTTTTTTTTAGCCAGTGTTTGCCATTAGAAAGTAATTTCTTTAACAATCCAATAAGTTGTTACACATGTTAATGCTGTGTAGCTGTTAACATAAAACTCTGTTAGTTAACAGCTTAAGCTTCGACTCTATATTGCAATAGTGCTAATGAGCGCTTGTTCATTTCATTTCTAATGTAAAGTACCAAAAGGGTTTTTTTTCACAAAACAAACACTAATTAACTATGCACTTTATTTAGTTAATAGTAGCATTATGCGGCATTTTGTGCTTTGCGTTTATGCCACATGCACCTAAATATTCGCTTAACACACAGGTTTTTTTTTAACATTTGTGGCTTTAGCGGTCAGAGTTTGGTTCCGCCTATTAAGGCTCTAGACAAGAGCTATAATTAACAAATACAATTAAATCATATTTAACTTTATAATCAAATGAAGCAGAGCATTGAGTAGTAAATTAAGAGAGAGAGAGAGAGAGAGAGAAAATACAAGTGCATTGAAAGGCATGCTCAAATGAGCTAAGCGTGATCTAGTAACTAGACTCAAATGAGCTTACTTCTACTAGTTGAGAGCAACTCATGCAAAAAATACTACGAGTTCACTCTCCAAGCAGTGTTGCCGCTGCTTTTGTCGTGTGGAGAGATCTGCACAAAAAGAAAGAGTGCGAGGGAACGTAAATGTCAATGACGTTGCTTGTTGATGTTATTAAAGCGTATTTTGTATTGCTTTTATTTGCGCAACAAAATAATTAACAAAGCAAAGAACACTTATAATGTGTATATCAATAGACTTATCAATTAATCTCATTGAATTGGTCTGCTTAAGCACTTGCACTTTACGGCTTGTGGCTTGCCTCAACCATTTATTTAACTAACTTTTTAACTTTAAAATGTAGACAAGTGCTTGAATACCAAATAAGTATTCTTTAAAGTTTAACTAATTAACGCTGCAAACAAAGCAAAGCTAAATCAAAACAACAGAACTTGTGAACTTTGTTGGTTCTAATGAACTACTTGTTTAATTGATGGATGTTGTAAATAAGAATCAGTGTTTAACTGCAGCTAATGCATTAACAGTTTATGCAGCAGTTCCCGTTTCCACTTAATGTTAACCGCGCATAAATACTTAAAACTAACACAGCGGCAGTAAAACTTTTTATAGAACACTTCGTTAAAGTCGGAACAAGTGTAATGTTCTCATTAGAAGAGTGTACACAGGGCTGCCTAAGTCTACTTTGTAAATATGTATCGTCCAGTCAAATCGCCTCAAGTAGAGCTTTCACTTAGTTGTTTCCCTCTACACTCTGTTTTTTTTTGGCAACGGCAGCTTACTTAGTCCAAGTGCCACTTCAATTAAAACGATTGTCTTAAATCTTAGTGAAACTCGACACACAGTCTGTTCGTCAGTGTCGAACGATGCTATTACAACGGGTCGAGCGCTGTTAATTCATTCAGTGAGCATGAGAGAGCGAGAGAGATGATGGTATTCAAAGAGTTTCGCACTATACGCCCTTTCATTCATACAGATTTACACATTCACGCTCACTCATTCATTCGTCATTTGTGGCAGTCGCACTGGCTGTGGCAGCAACAATGAGCGGCACTTAATGTGCTGAAAATAACGCACTTGCACGTACTTGTCTAATTTATTTGATTACGCATACAATTACCGCAATTTCGTATTTTTGCTGTTGCTGTTGCTATTGCTATTGCTGTTCCTATTGCTGTTCTGTTCCTTAAACAAAAGTATTTTCACACAATAGTTTTCATGCTTTCGCAAAGAGAAGCCAAAGTTTCTGAATAACAACTATTGTTTGAATTGTTCTCGATTAATTGCTTTGTAAATTTATTTTGTGCGTTGCGTTATCTTATCGAAAATTACCAAAATAGACGCGCAATTTACTGTATTTCCAATGCGACTATTTATGCTTATTTATGGCTTTTGCTAATTGTCATTAAAACTACCATAAAGTGTGCATAATTATTTCGATGGTAAACATTTCGACAATTTCCAACACTAGTTGGCTTTTCGCCATTACAATTCCCTAGAGGGGCAGACAAAAAAAAAGAAAATAAAAACTACAAAACACAAATCACATGTCTAAGTGGCTAATCGTGAGACGATCATGGCCATTTAGTGCCATTAAATATGTCATGTGAATGTTATTGATAAGATTGCGTTAATGCGTGTGCTTTAAGGACTGATTAAACGTTATCGTGACTTTTCAAATGGTCTATAAATTAAGTTGCCTAATCAATTTCTAAAACTTCATTTAACGCTGTAAACTGTTGCCATTCATAATTCCAGTGTTGCAAAATGCCACAAACACAAATATATTCGAAAATTGATTTTATGCATTTAAAAGATTCATGAAATTTTCATTAGCCACACAAATTATGCACAATAGACCGTATCTAAACTAATATTAAACTTGGGCTCCAACAACGATTCAGAATTCTGCTTTTGGCTCAAGAGTTTTGTTCGCTGGCATGCATGTTGAATGTTATGGCGGGAATATGTTGAGGCAAAGACAAAGGCTACAGGGTAACATTCACATATTTGCACAGCTCTTGAGACTCAAATATATTTGTCTTGTGTATGTGTATGTGTGTGTGTGTGCAAAATCAATATTGAATTTTAAGCAACAAAATTTTTCAAGCAGCGAACACAAAAATTCACAATTCACCACAAAACGGGAGGGGGTGTTTGGCGCATATAAACATTTATATATATATTTTAGATATACATATGGCCAGAAACAAAAGGACTTAGAACCTTGTAACAGTTTGTTGTGCTTGTTTTTGTTTTTTTTGGTTATGGCTAGGAAGAGAGATGGGTGGTGTGAATAAGGGCCGACGACTGTTTGCTAATTTGTTGCTTTTGTGCTGGTGGTTTTTTTGATTTTTTTTCGTTCTTTATGACCAGGCACTTTGATATTGGCCGAGTCTTTTATATGTATGTTCTTGTTGTTGTTCTTGTTGTTTTATATTAATTAATAGCTATGCCTTGGCGCATGGTCACTTTCATTGTCATTTTGGCAATGAGCTGTAACCAAAAGGCATTTGCATTGATTAGACAGCAAATGTGCTTTAAGTTGAAAGAGAAAACAGCTTTAAGATGAATGCTTTAATAATAATTTAAGTCTTTTTATATATTTTTACCTGTTTTTAGTTGTCTTTAAGTTTAGCTTATAGCTTTTAATAGTTTGATCATTAATATAAACTTTTGACGTTGCTTTTGATGTTTATCGTTTTTGTCATCAGCCTTTAGCTTGAAGATAAAAACCTGTCGTGGCAAAGGCAGCAAATGGTGATAACAGCTTGAGAAGCAATTAATATTAAATATTTAAAGAATATATAAACGGACTGCTTTTGCTTCTTCTTCTAAATTGAAAAGTTGATAAAGTATTTTTAACAGATTCTTCATTATTCTTTATTCTTTAATCTTTTCTTTGATTTCCTTCTTTCAATTTTTGATTATTTTTTGCACATCTATTATCACACACGATTATCACAATTGCAGTACATTGGTAAAAGGGGCAAACACCCAATCGAACCCTTTTTTTTTCACTGTATGGTAGAAAGATTTCGTTTACTAACTGATGCTGTCCAAAAACCTATTGAAACGATTGTTTCGCAAAACGTCAAAAAGCAATTTAAACAAAGCACTTAAATCCTCATGAGATGCTTTCGTTTACATTTATGTGGCACGCAGCTGTTGTGAGTGAGTGCAGCAAAGCTTCAATTTCTTATATTCTGAGTAAACTTATACAAGTTTTGCTTAACAACAGATGTTGCCAGGCACAACAACAATAGTATTTCATTGTTGCCAGTTCATAAATAAGCATATAAATTTCATTTCACACTAAAGTCGACTCTGTGACAGTTGTCAAACAAAGCATACAAGCATTACTGTGCACTGTGTGTGTGTGTATGTGTGTGTGTGTGTGTGAGTGTGCATTTGTGTGTTATTACAATGCTTATTAATGTCAGCCATAAAGCAAATTGCAACGGAGTTCATTTCATAACCAAACACTTGCCCAGATCATAAAAACTTAAGATCAACTTTGCTAACTTTAATGAAAAGCAACTTTTATTCTCGTTTTGCTGTAGTGTTATGTGTGTGTTAGTGGTAAACTAGTTTTAATAATGTGCAAGAGCAAAGTGGAACATAAAAATATTTATTTTTAACTTGAACTTTTTTGCAAACATCAAATCAAACAAGAACCATAAAAATAAGAAGAATATATTCAAAGCTTACCTTATGCATCTTATATGGTGTATGTGTGTGTGTTGAACGTTCCGCATGAAACTCATATTTTAGCAATATTTATTCAATTTTCATCTCCTTAAAGCATTCAAGGCTTATCAATGAATTGCCTGCAGGCCAAAGGTTGGTTTTACCACAAAAAAAAAAAAAAAACTCGTGTCCTTGTTTTTGCACAAAAGAAATAAAAATCGAAAAGGAAATAAATACAAAAGCACAACAAGCTGAAGCAAACCGACGACTTAATACCCTTATTATTGGTGTGTAAAATATTAAATAGAATTTTTTTAAAGGTAGTTTTTTAAAAGAAAGTTAATTTTCAACATAACACATTGCAAAATATAAATACCCTGAGCGAAACTAGAGAATGAGCCTGCCCTTAGGTCAAATACCTTTGTGTGTGTTGACCTGCTCAAATTAAAGCAGCCAAATGAAAAACGACAAAAAGCCAACAAAGCAGCAGGAGTCTAAAAATCAATTGCTGAAATGAATATAAAAATGCAGCAACTAAGTGAATTAAAGCTTAGTTAAACAAGGAATGCTTTGGGTTAGCCATTAAAATTATTCAAGCTTACATAATTAATAAAGTAGCTAAAGTCATTAATTTTTCATATTGTCCTTTTCCATATTAGTCAATTAATTAGGCAAGGCATATCACATAATAATTATGGCCACCAGCAATAAATAAGATTTATTATCAAAACAACACTGCCCTCTTTCCCCACGTCACATTCTTGTCAGCTTATCTAAATCGAAGCTGTCAACAAATTGTCGACATTTTGTTCAGGACGTAGACAAAGTCCCGTCAACTGATAAGCTGATATGAGCCATTGACTAATAATGAAAGTTGCCTTGAGGTCACACCAATGCCTTGGTATGCAAACTGCTCAAGTATAACAAACATATATACTTGAATATGGAATGATTTTGGGTTTCTGGTGTCTGGCTCCGGTAAGTCTCTATAGTTCGCTAATTGGCTGGTGCCATAAAACTTTATTACTTTCAAATCAGTTTGGGTTCAAAGTTAAAAAATACATATACATATATATGTATTAAAGGGAGAAAACAGTTTGCACAAGTGGGCGAAAACTTCAAAATTCATTTCAGTACAACGAGTAAAGTAGCTTACAAGCCACGTTATTTGTTGTTGCGCAACAATTTGTTGCATACTTATGAGTGGCTGGTTTTGGCAAGGGTTCGCAAGGAGACTCGTAAAAGTGATTTAAATAAACCGTACAAAGTTGTAAGCTGGTATAATAATAATAATGGCACTTAAAATTCGTTGCTTAAGTTCCATTTTGGTTAAATTTGTATTGATTTTTCACACTTTAAGTTAGCTCAAAATAAGTTTTCTTTTTTTTATTATAGTGCGTGCTTGTTTGTGTTTATCACGTGCACATTTCTAACTTTAGTTACTTTGTTAGTTTGTTAGTTAGTGATGTTGTAAAGCAAATAATTTAAATCTAATTTGCCTGCGACATTTGCATTACAAACTTTACGAGCTCAGCCAAATTTGCTTTAAATATTCTCGATGCATACTTTCTTTCTCTCCCTCTTTCCCTTTCTCTTTGAATTGTGTTGCATGCATTCAGTGTTCTCGTACTACCCAGCTCGATTATCCATTGGCTTGGCCAATGCTGTTTCTGCTGCTGGCGTTTAAAACTCGTTTCTGCAATGCGGCGAATGCACTGAAATAATTTTTATTAAAATGTCAACAGTCTGGCAATGGGCATTGAGCATGGGCATTGAAGTCTGCCAAGAGACTGAAATGTTTGCCAGCACATTGCAGTCATACATATATGTGTGTGTGTGTGTGTGTGTGTGCATGCGTGCGTGTGAATGTGTGTGTGAGTGTTTGTCAAGCTTGAAAGTGTCTGTGTTGCTAGGACAAAAAGAGGAAACGAGTCGAAACATGTCAAAGAGAGGCTAAATTGAAAATTTTACTGCAGCTAAGTAGAAACTGCAACAGAATATTACTTTTATTTGAACAAAACATTATTCAAGCACTTGGCTTCAACGAGCAATTTTATAATATGTCATTAAAATTTATATGAAAAGTATTTTTGAGCTTAGAGATATTTAACAGATTACATTTGAAGTAGCAATGCCCATACTTCAAATGCATGTTTAATTTAAGCGTTACTTGTAATATCACTCAATAAATATGCCCACTGCAAGTGTATTGAAATGTTTCTTTTGCCAAGTGTTGTGTGTGTGTGTGTGTAAACACCGTAACACGTTTCAAATGGATGGCGAGTCGTAATGTGAAACGTGTGGCAATTAGATGGCAATGATAATTCCTGTACGAGCGCATAAATGTAACTGCAAATCGTAGTGAGCTTTTAGGCGCATTACACAATAAAATACCAGCCCGGTTCGCATATCAATGAGTGAGCGCAGGGGACCCATGGAAAAACAGGAAATTCGAGCTGCCAATGCGCTTGGTGCATTTTTTTTTATACTTTCTTTTGCGTTTTCTCTGTTTCGTTTTAGTTTTTTTTTTCTTTAGCCCCTTCATGGCTGCAGCAAATTGCTAGCTCATAAGTTGCAGCTTAGCCAAAAGGGAAAACGAAAAATGGAACAGAGAAAAGCTTGGGAAAATTCTAAAATTCTTTTTACACTGCAGCTAACTGGCCACTTCAATTAACTGTACAAATTGTACAAGATGCAAACAACAACAATAGTAAAAACACATTGAGAAATGAAAAAGGCAACAACTTTTTAAAAAAAACTAAAACTTTATAGTAAACTCGTAAATATTTACGATACATGAAGTCAGTTCTTTGGCTCAACTTCAATTGAACTTTTGCCGCCGCTGCGGTGGTGTTGTGTTTTTTGGCTTGGGCTCTGCTGCGGTTAGTGGTTAAGGCTGCTGTCCAGGGCGATAAAATGTGAACTTTATATGATTCAATTAGGTTATACTACTTGGTTTAAATAAGGCAAAAGTTTTAAATGCATTTAAATAATATCAAAATCCTTATGATATATGTATGCTCACTAATTAAATTTTGTTGGTTTTCAAATGAATTTAATAACAACTCAATAAGAACAGAAGCTTAATTAAATCACAGATAAACATAATAAAGTTATTTGTGAATTTAAACATAAAACTGATAATTAATAAATCATATCATTTGCATGCTTCATAAATGCAATATTAACATTATCAGCGTTAATACAATACAAATAATATTAGCACGAAACGACATAATAAAAAAAACAGCAAACAATGCAAACAAGAAATATGGCAATACAGGCTGACACTCAGAATCGTAAATATTCGCATACACACATCGAATAAAGTGAAGGGCCCATAAAAATGGTCGACGAATATTCGAAATTCGAATGTGCAATAATAAAGAAACCAAATGAAAAGCAACACAAAAAAACTAGCAAATATATATTTGCCAATGGCGGCTAGTAAATTGCATTATCGTTGATTTGTAAATTTATTGCACGTAAATATATTGCTTATACACCAAATCAATTGGTTTTTGGCTTGCTTTTCTTATTGGTTGATGTTGTTGTTGTTGTTGTTGTTGTTCTTGTTGCTATGACGTACATTTAATGTGTCAAAGAAATTGTAAAATAGCAGGCGAAATCAAATAGCCATCAAATCTCAAAATGTCAAAGCAGCTTTCGCAATATAATCCACTTTTAGGGCTCGTCAAAAGTGAAGAGCAACATAAATCTTAAATGCTATGCCAAGCAGTTCAACTGCTTTTTTGTTGTGAACTAGTTCCCTAACGGAACAAACAAAACAATGGCCGATCAAGTTGAAGAAGTTGGAGCTAGAAAGCTTAAAATTCCAACTGTTTGTGAATGTTTTTGTCAAATAAAAAGTTAGTTAATCTTGAGTTGCTTGCGGTGCTGTAAATTACACATCTGATATCATAGCTTATCTTGATTTATTGTATTGTAATCATAAAACGTATACACTTGATAACACCTTAGTATTATGCCTAGTATTATACCTTAATGTCATGGCGGGCTTTAAAGTCGATTTATTAGGTTTTTTATTTCTAAGAATTTCACAAATTTTGCCAACTCTCATTCTTTGTATATTGCAACCCTTTTTTTTATTCTTTTGCTGTGCGGAAAACCCATTAAGTAACGTGTAATGGAAAAAAAGGAGCACTGCTTGAATGTTTCCGCACAGTTTGCTTTTGCAGCACTTGCACTTTACACTTGCCACCACCCACTTTTGGCAATTTTGGGGCATAAATTCGTTTGGCTGAGCACGCACAACAAATTAAAAGCCAGTGAATAGCGGGTTGTTTGTGGAATTAGATATGTATGCTTGTTTTTGGCCAAAAAGTCATTTCAGACATTTACACACAACAATTTGTCGCAGTTCCGTCTTAAGCATTTTTTTTCCGAATGCCACTGATTACGCAGAGTTGATCCCTCGTTAGATGCACGCCTTGGCTAAAACCAAATTCACACTGAATTTCACATCAAGTTACGGCAAAGAGGTGGCTTGCGCAAAGGCGGTGGTGTTGCTGAAGAGGTGGCAGCGTTTTTGCTACGACCTCTGACATTTGAATTGGTAATTTTCGTTTCGCTGGATGCCAGCGCATAAAAACTACGCGTGCACACACACACACACACACACACACACACACACACAAACACACACACACACAGACAGTCTTTAGTCTTGTTTATGCCACAGCGGAAATTGACTTTTTTGCGCTTCTTCCGGCCGCCATACTCTACCACATATAGGCAACCGCCATATTTGCCGCTTCGTTTGGCTGCCTTTCTTGTTTAGCTCTTGCCGCGTGCTTAGCTCAAACTGTAACAGACAGCTCAGCTCAGTGGCAGGGATGGCTGGCTTCGACACTCGACACTCGGCATGGCACGCATAAAGCTGTCAATGTCAATGTAACGTGTTAATTTCAAAGTGGTTTAGTTTGTTGACGCAGCTTGTTAAGAAGACACAACCATTGCCAAAGCAGCAGCAGCAGCAGCAGCAGCAGAAGTAGTAGCATTAGCGGCAGTATAGCCCTTGAGGCAGCACCTCCAACCAACCAAACCAACATCTGGGGCATAAAATGTTTTTGTGTTCAAGCACATGTGGTTTTAATGCCTAACAGCAACAGGAGCCAACGTGTGGGGCAACCCTTTACTTTATTTGTTCTTGCTGCCCAACCCTAACCAACCACGAAGATTGTCAGCTTCTCGAAGGTTGCTGCTACTGTTACTGCTGCTGTGGCATTTGATTGATTGAAGTCTTTTATGCTGACTGCTTAGCAAAAAGTTGTTGCTTGTTGCTTGTTGGTTGTTGTTGCTGACGTTGTTTACTTTTTGTTGGGCACATTAAGCTTATTGATTAGATAGGCAAAAGGGTTGAGAATAATGCTTGCTTCTTAACGGGTAGCTGGTAACTGAAAACTGGTTACTGCTAGTTGGTAGCTTATAATGTCTGATGGCTATGAGAATATATTTGCATTTTAAAATGATTAATTAGAAAGAAGGCAAGCATGCATTCAACTCAAACACAATGGCTGCGAATCGATAAGTATGTGTCAATGCGTGAAGCATCCTATTCAAGAGGAAGTTTGTTTATCCAAAGTTAAGAAAAATGCCTTCAAGTCTTTAAAACTAAGGCAAAAGTAGACTAAGAACTTGTTTTATGCACTTCTTAAAGTTATAAGAGCAAATGACCTTTTTCTTCTGCCAAGGCAATAATGTGTTTAGTCTGGTTTTGTGCCACAACTTGGCTTAAATCGAAAGCCACCAACTATAGAATCAAAATCCAGGCTATACGCAAATTCAAAAGCCCCAAGAAAAGAAAGGTAAAAAAAAACGACCATATAAAGCCCACATTAGCAGCTTGTTAGCAAATGTATGGCCTCATCTGGATAGCAAGGCGTGCCGTTGCTTAAGGCCATAAGACAGCCGAAAGCCCGGGGCGGAGTTTGCAGTTTAGTTTGATGCCATACTCTGAGCCTCATTACAAGCTGGGGTCGCGCCTCGTTTTAGGGTCTTTTTTTACACAGGGACAACACTGCCAACTGCCAAGCTAAAAAGATGTTGAATCTATGGTGCTGCGCCTGATTCCTGCTCTTAGTAATGGGCTGACGTTAAGCGGCAAAAAGAAGGCAGAACAGACTAGGATGCTGTGGCAGCTGTGGCGGCTGTGAAGTGCCAGCAAATTCGAGCATAATAAAATTTGAGAGACTTTTGCACGTTGACAAAGATTGCGCTCTCAAAAAGGCGGCAGAAGCCTGGCAAAACACGCCTGTCAGACAAACAGCACACATTCTGATATCCTGGCACATACACTATGAGAGTAAAAGAGTAGGGTTGAAGAAGATATGGTAGGTAGATGCAATTGCAAACGCATGGCATTGACTACAATGGACATACACAGCATGAATGTAAATGTGTTTTGGGCCTAGGGATACTTGAATACAGCACTACTAAGAGGATGCATGTGTGTTTGTATGTGTAGTTGTTACATGCATAGGATTGCACTTCAAAAATCCAAATGCAAGTCCAACATGGTCAAAGCTCATAAGCTTCTTAAGCCAAATTTTCGAACAAATTCGGAAAATGTTGTTTTTGTGTTCCTGTGCTATTGTGGTCTGTTCATCACTTTGGCAGTTGACAGCTGGCAGCTTGGAACAACCCTATTACCACACAAACAGCAGCATTGACATGCTTAAACGTGCCCGTTCTTTGTGCGTAAGTACACGTGTTCGTGTGTGTGTGTGTGTGTGGCAGGCGAGCAATGCGACCAGAAAAAACCTGCCAGCCCCAGCCAATTATATGAATCCAAAGACACACAAATAAAAAGACATCTTTTCTGTCAATTGTCTGTCATGGTGCAAAAAGTCATGCCAGAAAAAACAATTTTGGTAGCATACTTTTTTGGGATACCGAACGAACTGCTTGCAAGCAGTGTAAGTGAAATTAAAATTTTGTTCTCGCAAATAGATTTTAAAGCGGAATGTAAGTTATCTTGATTTTTATTAAAACGAATTCCCTAAAAGGCACAAATGTCATAAATCATATTTCAAGTGCATTTTAACTGCCACAAATTCTTTTTGTTCCCAAATTCCAAACAAAAGTTTTGCAGCAAAAAGGCAGGAAAAAAGTGTGAAATAAAAAGGCCACAAAGAAACGAAATAGTTTATAATAGAAATAAAAACTCAAGTATTCAAAAGAAAAATCTTTATCAACCTACAGTTATTATTAAGTTTAACAAATTTTGTATATATGCACATGATTTCTAACAAGAGAAATTCCAGTAAAAAATGTATATAAAAATATGATTTTTGTCCCCAAACGAGACAAACATTTGGACGCTCACAACCTAAATTCATAGTTGACCGCAATAAAAATATGCTCAACGACATGACATATGCGCAATATAAATAACTGAATGAATAGTTGTCTAAATAATTGACTAACTGGCTGACTGAGTGACTGAGTGATGGTCGGACTGAGTGAAAGTGCCACACTATACACTTGAAGCAATTTGTCTTGCCACATACGTGACTTTTGTTATTCTCTGCGGTCTTTTAGGTTTAGTTTTTTGTATTTTTTTGTGAATTTCATTCTATATATTCGTTTGGCATGTCAACGAGCACAAAAAAAAAAAATATTTTTACTAGTTTTCGTTGCTTTTTGGGTTGCCATTTTAGCATTTTTATTATTGCATACATTCATACGCTGCGTGTCAAGGTGCGACTGCGAGGTCGGCACTTTTACTTTCGCAAGATAGAGAAAGAGAGAGAGAGAGAGAGGGGAAGAGTAAGAGAATGGGGATTGAGGTTGGGGTTGGGGTAAGGCAGATGAATGGTTCTGGGCTAAATCCCAACGAACGGAAGTCGCGCACTTGACTGGAATGCTGAAGCGATTGCACAACATGACACGAAAACTGACACTGATACACTTAACTGTTTGTGTTCACATTGTTGTTCTTGTTCTTATTCTTGTTGTTGTTGGCTGCATCTGCTGCTTGTGTTTCCGGTCTGTCTGCGTGTGTGTGTGTGTGTGTCAGTTAAACGTTGACATTTGTCTCACTCCATCACTCTGTGCTTATCTCTCTTTGTCTCTTTCGACGCTGCTCATTAGGTTATGCAACATATGCACATAACAAGCGGATTATTAACGAGAGCTCAATGTCAAGAGTTGGCATACTTAAAGCGCTTAAAGCCGACACCACTATCTTGGCTCAAACACACACACACACACATACGCAGTGGGAACTTGGCCAACAGAATACAAGTCTGCCACACAAGTATCTAATGCAAGAAACTTACGAAAAAGCGCTGAGGCATCTTAGCTAAGCGAGCAAACAAAAAACTAAAGAAAACGAACAACAAAACCATATAACTTAAACACACACCGAAGAGTAAAGACTCTTTCGCTACCACAGCCATGTAATATATTGTGAACAAATCCGATTAACAATATAAATAGTTCAAGAACAAGCTTTTATACTGTATCAGCAGAATATTTATTACAGATAGTCTTATTTAATGTCCTACACATTTTATGTTGCCCCAGTAAGAGTATTTTAAAAAGAGATCCAAGCAAAAGCCCTAAGGTAAACAGTCAAGAGACCACCAGGCAAACACACACACAGACGCACACATGCCTCGTAGGCGATAGAGGTTGTTTTTGGGCCAGCTGCAAGACACTGCGATGCATTTGTCTTAATTCGTGACATAGGCAACTGAGTGCAACTAAAAGCGACAACAAGCTGCTCTAAGCAGGCTAACTGCTGCAGCTAGCAAAAAGTTCACACCAATAGCAACAACCACCGCTAAGACCCAAAGGTTTATGTACAATGGGCACTTGGGACAAATTGGAATGCGAACTTTGACTCAACTTTTAACTAAGCTGATTTCACTAAAACTTTATCGCTTTTGCATAACATTTGTTAGGCCCTTGGCCAAAGCTCAAATGTAGCAGAAGATAAGTGAATGTGCCTCAAGTTAATCTAAGTAAAACTTGTCACAAAATGATCTCAAAATTTTAAAAATCAAAAAAATTTTCAACATTTACTTTTGGCCTACAAAATTTGACACACACACAAACACATAGAAAAAAACCCCTAAAATATAAACGAAAATGGCTGCCGCCGCCCCGAGCAAAAACCAACCGAAAAAGGTTATTACCATCCAGTCAAAGGAAGATTTTGACAAGATCATAGCAGAGGCAGGCAATAAGCATGTTCTTGTGGAATTCTTTGCCACCTGGTGTGGACCCTGTGCACTGATTGGGCCACGTCTTGAGCAGTTCGCCCATGAGTATGAGGACTGTTTGCTAATAGTCAAGGTCGATGTGGATGATAATGTGGCACTAGCTGAAGAGTATGATGTCAGCAGCATGCCCTCATTTCTGATCATCAAGAATAAGGTTAAGTTGGAACAGTTTGCTGGTGGCAACAGCGAAAAGGTTCAAAGCACGCTACAAAAGTTTTGTGGAAAGCCGGAAGAACGGAGGTCTGTTAAACCAAATACAATTGTGAAGCTATTGAAATCGATTGCACCCATCAAATCGCAAACCGCGCCTGATGATAAAAAGTAACCACAAACTTTATTGACTAAAGCAATTTTGCAAGAACTTGAAAGCCAATTGGTACTTACAAGTCCAAACTACACATTTTTATAGAATCTTTATAGAAAATTGTAATTGAAATGGCTCCAATAATACAATTAGTAATAAATGAGGCTGTTCTAAATTGAACTTTGTATTTTATGAAATGATAACACTTTTACTATACATGTAATGAAAAAAATTTATCTTTTTTAATAAGAAAAACATGCTTACAAATTCTTAAGTAAAGATATCGCCTTTTATTTATAACTTACAATTTATTAAACAGAAAAGCATTGGTGAATATTTGTCCCGGTTAACATAAACAGCAACATTTATCCAAATACATTAAGTAAAATTTCAAATCCTTGACTTACTGTAAACATAGTTCTTTCTATTTGCCTGTGGCCTCTACTTGTTTGCTTATAATTTTTCATATTCTTTTTCCAAATCATTTTTTTTGTAATGCTGAAAAATCGAAAAGTTTCCCAACGTTTTATATGAGAAAATGTGCTGGAACGTGGGCTAGGGTGCCACAAAGGGGTTACACAGTGAAGGGAATAGTTTACGTGAAGACAGCGTCATTCCTTCACTTTGATAGAGAGACATTTGCATTTTTATTAAAATGAGAAATTGCAGCAGTTGCAGTTGACTGAAAATGTTTTCCCATAGCGTTAGCAGCCATGTTACGGATATTAGATACCAAGAGTTCTTCGTTTAAATGCGTATGATAGTTGAAATTACTGGAAAACAAACTGCACTTAACACACAGCAAATGCCCAAAGGTCCTCAAGTTCTTTTTCTAAAGAAACCACTCTTTGCAATTTCAAGTTGGTTTGTTTTTGGCATAGAAATAAAAAATATTAAACCGCAAATAAACAAAAAATGTTAAACCTTAACATTTACAGCTAGAGTTGCCAGATTGTTCCGTTGCATATGTAATTTTACTAATGGGCAGCACTTTAAATATATTATAGCAGAAAGACACTTTTTAACGATTAATCAGTGCAATACCGCAATATTTATTTAATTAAAATGTATTTCAATATGAAAGTTTTATTATTTATACTGCACAAAATGTTAATTAAAAAAAACAAGAGTATTGTATGATAAAAGCTTGCAGCAATATTATTATACGCTTAAGTTGAGTAGTCGAAAGTTGTTTAAAACTATTAACCTTCTTTATAAAAACAACGCAGAATCCGTTTCTTTTTGTTTAAAATGGCTTTTCCCGTTTCTTCAGCCTTTCCATGCACTTTGAACTTTTGCTGTTGAAGTGTTGTGAAATGTCTTAAAAGGCTTTTATCATGGTGCCGCCATCGTCTGAAGCTCACCCCTCCTCTTTATTTTTGCGTTTGCCCTGTTTGAATTGAGAACCCTTCGCTGCCTGCTTATCTACTTCATGTGTGGTATGTTTATACTATACAGCTAGTGCTCTGTTTTGCTCTGAGTAAAATAATAATGAATTTGTGGCACGCCACACAAACACTTTCAACACCAATGCCGATGCTGGCGTCGACGCCGACGCCGACGCCGACGCCAACACCCAACGCCCAAACGCCTTTGCACAACGTGCACCAGATTTAGCTAGAGCCATCAAGAAGATGCACATGCATCAGCCACAAGCAGGAGCCTTTTTTCATACATATTCAGTGTGTGGGCAGTGGTGTATGTGTGGCAGCTAATATGTTGGTTGTGTCGCCGCTCGGAGTCGTTGAAAAATGCAGTGACATGTGCTACAGCTACATCTGCTGCCCTTCATCCTTGTCTACCCCCTGCCTGCGATCCACCCATCAGCTGCTGCATTGAAACAAATGCGCTGGGCGTGCGTGTTTCCCAAGTATTAGAAGAAGAGGGGAGGGGAGGAGGCGGTGACGGCGACGGAGAAGATAGCAGAGCTTTGATGCGCTGAACAATAGCTATAAAAAGGATTAACTTGCATAACAAAGAAGTGTGGAGGCGTGTCTGTGTATGTTTGTTTTCCTGTTTGTGTGTGTGTAGGCAGACGACGTTGCAGCGACAGGCAACTGGCATATAAATTTTCTAGCGCCAACCAACTGCCAGGCATTGGTCCATGGACTAGCAAATTTATAGTTCTCACTCCCAGTACCAGCCTCAGTCCCGCTCTGTTTCACAGATTTCACCATTGTTTGTTATGGGTAGCAGTTTTTTTTCTGTGTATTTATTTTTAATGGCAATTATTTAGGTAATTTTTGAGCAAATTGCTTAACAATGAGCTGCGACCTTATTCATTGAATTATTTGAATAATAAAAAATATTTGTTTAAGTACAAGTTTGGTACGTTTATTAGAATCACATTGTTTTAAAGAGATCACATAAACATTTATAAAAGATATAATCAGTCAGTATTAAATTATAGTACGTGTGTATAATAAAGATGGTAAATAATACAACAAGATGTGAACAATTGTGATTAAGTTGTAAAACTTGCGAATCTTTCTTTGCTGTGTTTTGTCTTATTCGCATTCATTGTCTTCTTCGCTGCTGCATTGACTGCAATCGCTGACGCTGTTGCCGCGTCGCGGTACCATTTTCAAAGTCGAGTTTCCAGGACGTGCATGGCTACGGCTGCGCTGTTGCATTTGCTCATTGGCAACCAATTCCATAATGTCCTGAACATGATTTGCGACCAAGGTGGCCACCAGCTGTTCATAGGCACAAGCTGCTGCAGTTCTAATTGGGTCCATTCGATGCGGCAATGTTTCAATAAATGCAAAATATCTAGTTCCGTGGGAGCACTCTACCAAACACAAGTTGGGCGGGCAAGTATTTAAAAGTTCTCCATTAATATCGTAGACAGCTGTCCAAGGCCTACTTGGCAAATTGTATTGTGACGATTCGACAGATTCTCCCGGAAAGCACTCTGTTTCAGTTTGATAGATGCTGCGACTGCTTTCTTCCGCCTGGCGCTGAAATAGTTCAAATGGCCAAGCGTATTCTTGACCCGCGTGTGCTCTGTTTCGCAGATTCTCTGCGATTTCCTCTGCACTCAAATTGTTATTGTAATCGGTCATTTTTACACTAATATAAGATTAAATATCTAAAAAAAAAAAAAAGCTATTAATTGCACGCGCCGCTTAGATTTCAATTATGCTAATAAAAAGTGCTGCCCATAAATTAATGTATTCTTTTTTCAGAGATGCATTTTGGCCAAGTTGATTTTTAGTATCGTTTAATGAAATAATTAATAAAATATTCATAATATTATTTAGGCGTTTATTACTAAATAAATTTTTTGCTATGTGTGTCGAATAATTAATATTGTTATAAATACAAGCAAAACATTGATTTAAACTAGTTCAAATGATCGTCAGCGCTATCGATAGCTCAACACTAGAACTAGTGCTCCAGTTCAGTTCCAGTTCAGCGTGGTTTCCTAAGTTTAAATTTTCGCGCGCTGTTATTTTCATTCGTTTTATTTTTGCCATTCGTGTTAAGTGAATTGTATAAAATTGATGAAAGTTCTGCCAAAGTTGTTTTTCTTTCTCAAATGCATTGTAAGGAGGTTTTTTTTCCGTTTGGTTTCTTTTAGTCGCTGCTGTCAGTCGTTCAGTTTGGCTCCCCGCTGACTATTGAATGCCACTTGCAATTTCTGTTTGTCGCCTTTCGTTTAAGTGACAAATGCACAAATGAAAAATCAAATAGTCACAGAGCGTTAGAATGCAGAATTAGCTCTGAATCCCCCCTATTTTAAAATGCACATATGGAGATGTCGGCTAAACAGCCACAGCAAAGCAATAACAAAGCGATTTATCTGAAAAGTTACCGGGACAATTTAGAATTTCCATGACGCTGCTGTTGCGCAGAGGACAAATTACTTGCCGCTTTTAAACTCATTAATATTTAATGAATTTTAGCTAAATTACAGCTGTGCCTAGGCGACAAGATAAAGTACCCGGCTAACAAGACCGCAAGTGAAAGTATCTTTGTTATTTTTAGACCCAAAAAAGTTGTAGCTATTCTGGACCCAAATGCTCGACTGTTGTTTGGTCAATTTTCGTAGCTGTTGATTGATAGTCTTTGGGTCATTAGAATTCCAAAATTGTAACTAGAAAATGAAGAAATTTTTGGCAATAAAAGTAAAAGTATTTTCAAATGTGCTGCAAAGCTAAGTAATTACAGTAAAATAGTTTCTAAATAACATGAAATATTTTTCCTACTTAACAGTCATTTCTTGTTAAAAACAATTTACATATATTTTCCTGCGTTTATTTCGAACAGAACCCAATATGTTAATCAGTTGATACATCCCAAAAGAATTGAGTTTTTTTCTCTACTTTTTCAAATCCGTCTTTTGGCTGTTTGTCTAACACACACTTAGAGGCACAGAGGAAGAACATTTATCAAATTGTCGAGGACAATGATATACATTTTTTTAATGTTACCTACTTTTGCCAGTCTGTTTAACGCAATTTCTTTCTTTGGTACGCTATTTCAATATCTCGTTTCTTATTTTAAATGCATTTGTGTGTTATTTACTTTACTTTTTGGCTAGGTTCGCCCATTGGCCGGGTGAACTTCTGGTATTGTCTAACGCAGTACCCGCATGGCACTGCCAGTTGAAAACCGAAAACCTAAAAGAAGGCAGCACATTTGGCCGTGGAACGCGGCGTATGAGTAACGTGATATGTGCAATGCGACAAGCCAAACAAAACAGGCAAAAGTACACTCGCTTGTATATGTGTGAGTGTGTGCTTTATGCGTATTTCGTTTATCCTGGCTTTTGTCTTCATCTTAGTTTTAGTCCCAACATTTAACCGCACATTTTTATTCAACCATTTTGTTTATTTGTTTACTTATTTAAATTGCTTAATTTGCATTAAACGACAAGCAGCAGAAGCAGCTCCTTACATGGCTGCACAAAGGGTATAGGAAAATGGTGGTATCAACTGGGCTAAACTTTAATATCCGACAGGAAACAAATGCTTTGTCTAGAATAGCATTAAAAAGATCAAGGCAAACAAATAAATAGTAAACTAAATAACCAAAAAGATATTGCCGGAAATACCGTTTATAAAATGTTTGTCGACTTGCTCAAATAAACATAGAACAAACTATAAATAACTCGGCGTTTGAAGTGAATACAATTTGTGCTTAAAATACCGGCACAAAAATGTGCTATAAATCAAATTGAAATAGAAATTGCATAAAAATGCAAACATTTACATAAAAAAAAGTGTAACTTAAAACGCAATAAATAACTCTAACGAAACAAAAATTCGCGATCCGCTGTTACAAAACTTGTATAAAATTGATTTAAATAATTTGTTTTTAATGTAGTTTTAGCTACCAACTTTATGCACTCGTAAACATATATATAATAAAATACATTTATAAAATGTCTGGCAATGATGTTTCGGTGACTGAAACAGCACAAAGCGATCAGGTATGTATTCAATTAAACACTTTTCCAACTAAGTACAAACACCCGCTAAAATATCCTCTTTTAGCTGATAAACATATTAAAATTTATGCAGAAAACTTTCGGTTTATTCTAATTTTATGTTTGCTCGCATGACACTTTTCTATGTTTTCCAACCAACCAAATTTATTGATAGAAAATTCCACAAAGCTGAGGTTCTTTGCCGCAGCATATTCAACACACCCTCACACACACACACATATTATTTATGAGCACACATTTGAGGCTATTTTCAGTGTGACGTACTGCCCAAAACTTTCAACATGTTTTTTTTTTGGCTGCATATTTTGTTGATTACCTAGTTTTAAGCACAGCACATAAAATTTGCACGCTTCAAACACGTGTGCGCTAAAAATACAATTTATTATGTTCCACTGCATTTGAATTCATATTTTTGTTATGCATGAGCAGCAAAAACGAGAGACAAATATGAGGGAAAAAAACCAACAACACTTTTTGGCTGCCAGCAGCATGCGCATATATTTATACGCCTATCCTTTTGTTGGCCATATTTTGCCGACTTGATTTGCACCACAAAATGACGCGTTTACTCGGTTAGATAAATTAATAAATAAACTTGAAAATAGCACACATTTTGTGTTTAGCTAAAATTAATGAGTTGCCTAGATAATATTAAGCCTGTACAACCCACAATATTTTAGTTCTCCTTTTTTTTTCTTTGCAAAGCTTAAAATAAAATATCTTTAAATTAATAAAACACACTCAACTAACCGTTGAAAAGATAAACTTTAAAAGCGTCTAAATATGTCCTTAGGTATCTGGCCCTCAAAGATAATTTCTAGAGCAGCAAATTCAATTTGCGCTGCGCTCTTTATATTTTGTTTTTTGTTTTTTTTTCTTTTTTTTGTTTATTTTCTTTTTGGCGCATTGGTAAAGCACTAATCAAATATGAGCTGAAAAACGAGTGCTGCTTAGCTAAGGGCAAATTGTTGTGGTAGTTACATGTATTTACATATCATTTGTGCAGACAAGTGCCAAACTTGGTTCGGCTCAAAAGGTGCTTCTCAAGCACACACACACACACACACACACACCCACAGCACACACACTGCCACAGTCTTCCAATCCTATCAACTGCTGCGCCTGCTATGGAAAGTAAAAGTCTCGCTCATTACGAGAACGAGTTGGATTTGGTTGGCATGGAGGAGATGACACAGTTCGTGGTAGTAGAATCGGTTTGCAGGGCATAGCAATTTCCTTGGTATGCTGCCAACTGGGCTAACGATTTTTGTGTTGGCCCTTTGTGTGTGCTGTGCCTTGGGTCCCCGCATTTGGCCCGTTATTTGATCATCATTTGCGATACGTATCGGTCCGAGGTCTCGAGCTCTCACTCTCCCTCTCTCTCGCTCTCTGTACGTCTGTGTGAGCTTCGAATGTTCGTATGTGTGTAAATGTACAAATACACATATGCATAGTGTGTGTGTGTGTGTGTGTGTGGGTGAATGTGTAGCACACACTGATGACGTTTGCAACAGCAAGACATCCTCTTTGTGGTTGCTTGGCTGCCTGCACCAAAAAGTTGCAACAAAAGTTTTTTTCTTTTATTTTTTTTTTGTGTCGCTCTTTTGTGTCCATGTGCTTGACTTGGCTGGCTCTTTGATTAAGCCAAAAGCGACCCCGGGGAGTCAACTGATTTAAATCCTAACCCGTTTGTTGATACGTCCAAAACTGCTTGCTGCGCCAGCAAACCGCTGTGTAATTAAATAATTGCGGTGAGCTTGCCACCAAATTGAGCTAATGCAGTTGGCTCAAATCTTACTTTTGGCTTTTTCGTTATGACTTGCTTTGCCTTGGCTTAAGTTAACTCTCGCTCCCTCTCGTTTCTCGCTTTGTTGGAAATTTCATTTCATAATTTGGCTTTACTTTTGTACTTTTGCTGCAAACCATTTGAGAATACGGTTTGCGTTATTTAACTCTGATAAAAGGAGTCTTTCTGCTTAAGCACTTAAGTAAGACAGTGGGTAATGCAAGTATGGTCATTTGTACCATGATAAGGCATAGTGAATGCTTACATAACAATCTAAATTGGCAAACATGTATATTAAAAATGTAAATCAATCAGCAGTTAATAGGTTAATTTTGTTAATAATTTCACAATAACAGATAAGTTGAATGTTTATCTGAGAGTTAACAAAATAAACTTACAGAAATTCTTTTTTATTGTATTTTTTTAATAAATGTAAATAATAATATTATCACAAAATTTCCTATTTTTTTGTCTAACGCTTTAATTAAATTGGTTTAACTTATGTATAAAGTAACTATTATTATAGTAGTTAATTATATAAAACTTTTAACTTATTCTTATTCTATTCACACATTAATGTTTACCCACTTTTAGATTCTGATTGATTAAGATTTTATAAACGACAAAAAATAGTTTCAACAAATGCCAGCTTTGTACTATGTTGATTTTTAACCAATACAGAAGTTTTTTTTTTTATATATCTATACTTTAAATGTATATTTTCTCAAAGTACTCTTGCCTCAGAAAGTTTTTAACATATTTCTTAAAAGTTCATTTAAAAAGATATGAAAACTATTCTGTGTTATGGCTATCCGAATATAATAATTCAAATCAAATCAGAAATGTTTATCTTCCATATGCTGCTTCGATTGCAATTAAATGAAATCGTATTCGTTCGAGTGCAATAGCAAATGGCATTTTAATTAATGATTTGATTTTAATTGTTTTTTAAAAGACAATTGAGAATTTATGTTGCAAATACATATAAAATTAATTTTATGTTATTTTATGCTCTAAGTTTAAAAACAGTTTATCTGGTAGTTAAAATTGAATGCTTGCTGCTTAAAGTTTCTGCTTGAATTATTTTTGTATTTGGCTTCTTTATATTGTCTCTTTTATATCCTTTTGCCAAAAACAATAAGTTGCGCAAAAAAACCAAACCCGCCTCTCAATCCGCCCACACACTCCTCACACACAGCACGTACTCGCAGACAAAGAACACCTTAACAAAGATTTGAACAGAAAGTTTTTTGTTGTTGTTGTTTTTTATTTTTGCGCTGTGTGTTTTTGTTGACAACTAACAACAACAACGACAACAACAAAAAATAACAATTTTATTTTATATGGCAACTCTTCGCGCTATGAAAAGTATTTGCCCGCAACGACGGCTGGAGCACATCATCAATATTATCGCTACCACAGCCACAAGCATCCACAGCAACAACAACAACAACAACAGCAGCAGCAGCAACAAAGCTGCATGCGGCACATACCACAGCAGCAGCAGCAACAACGACAGTTACAATGGGAACAACAACAACATCAACAACTGGCCAACAACTCCTCGAGCGAATTTGATGAGTTCCATTGGCCAAGCAAGCAGCTGCAACAGCCGGTCGTTGGTGGCACAACAGTAGGTGGTGCAGCAGCAGCAGCAACAGTTGCAGGTGCGGGTGCTTTGGGTGGCGGCAAAATCTATATAACACCCGCAGATATTCCGCCACCGCCCCAACCGCCACATCCGCATGGCAACAGTAGCCATGGCCATCACAATGGCAACAAAAGCAGACAGCCACAGCAGCACCACCTACAGCATGCACAGACGACACCACATCGAACGCCGCCACATCGCTGCAAATGCGAGCATCCAATTGAGTTGTTGGACTATGATTTCGAGGACGCAACGGCAGCAACATCTGCCGCCCTGCATCATGCGCAGCGGCATCAGCACCCGCCCTACTACTACAAGCCAAGTGGCGCCACCATGAACTCAACGACAGCTTGTGGCAGTGGCAGCGGCAGCAGCAGCTATCAGCTAAGGCGACACAGCGCCAAGTTGCACGAGTCCATGCTGGGCGGTCTCGCTGGCAGCAGCATGGATGATGATGATTTGCACAGTGCTGGTGGCTTTGGCGGCGGCATGACACGCTTCAAGGTAAGCCACACAGGCACACAAACGCATGCACACACACACACACACACGCACTTGTACTTCAATTAATATTGATGTATGTGTAAAGGTGATTTCTGTGGTCAAAAATAATTAGTTGCTGGCGGTGTGAGTGTGGCATTAATGAGCTCTTAATTGAAGTTGCCTGTCTGCCACGTCTGTCCCTTTCAGCCCGCTTGATGAATCAACAACGCAATAATCATAACAGTGTACGCGACACCAGGTTGCAAGTCCAAATAGCTGTGGGCCTTTTGTGTGTGTGGATGTGAGTCTGAAATTGAGTGGCATGCAACAGGTGTAAACAATTAATCACTCAGGCCAGGGTTGCGTTCGTAGTGACGAAAGCAGCAAAAGCAGTTAGAAATCAAAGTTATCTTAAGGTTAATAAAACAAAAATAAAGAAATTCCTTAACCAAGATAATAAAAATATAAATTTATCTATTTAATCATTTTCTTAGGTTTTAAAGTAAGCCAATTGGATAGAGCCTCACCAAATATGCAAACCAGTTTATTTTTCTTACCAACAGCAGCTTATAACAAAAAATTAATATCAGAATTAACTTTAACCATTAATTATATGCCCTTTAAACTGTGATTAATGCAACGTAAATGCATCGCTCTAGAAAATTTCTTGACAACATAATAGGAGAATACAATTTATGTTGCTCATTTGTCTAATTTGCTTATCCCAAAATGTGTTCACAATTAATAAAATTGTATTAAAAACGCTAGCAGCAGCAACAGTTTATGGCAAGAGGAGTGGTCCAAGGACACAGCGGCACGCCCAGGACTACAACTAATTAACTTTGTCAGTTTAATGAAAAACTAAACGAAAAAAAAACAAAGCCCAAAAGCAAGTTGGCAGCAAACATAAAATACCCTTTCAATGTTGCTTAATCGAATATTAATAAAAGTAATTGGTTAATGTGTGTTGTATTTAAGTGTTGTCTGAAATTAATTCTTACATTTAAGAGTCAAATTCGGTGACAAAACACAAATACCCTACGTTAGTGTAGAGACAGCTCATTCATTTTTTAGCAGTACACTTTTTTTGAGGCTAGTTGAGGGTAAGAACCTTGTTGCTTGTTGGCATGCCACAACTCACAGGCGATTATATGTGGGGGGCAAAAAGTGGCAGGCAAAATGGCAATAGACGCTTAACAAGTATACGACATGTGGTGCAACATGGCGTATATATACATATACAAATTTCATTCAACTTGTTTGCCCCTATTGCCCTTACCCTCCGCTCTAACCCTATGTTCAACTAATTGCCGGAAGTTCAAGTGCAAACGTTTCGACCAAAACAAGTAACTGATTTAATTTGTCCCTTGCAGATGACAAGCCTGCCCCCGGCACTCCCAGGCGGTTTTAGCAGTGCTCCTAAAAGCTTTCGGTTTCATATTTATTTAATGAATTCGTTTGGATTTTGTCCGGCGCCACTAATTGCGCCATATTGTGGCACACAAAAATTCTATTCACAAATCCCCAAACAATCCATAGCCAAACAAAAGTCAGCCATTGAATAAAGCCACAAACTGTGTAGTTGAAGCAATTTTTCAATTTGTGCGCTTACAAAACAAGTGAAATATATGCTTGCCGACTATATACTGAACTGTGATACTCTAACCAAGAATAAATATCTTTGTGATTATAAATTGGCTAAGAAGAATTTTGTACGTTGACGACAAGAAAACGAAACTCTTACTACTTAGACAAAATATAATATGCTCTCTTATCAATATTTAAACATCATAGAACAATGAAAAATTGTGCAGGAGGGAAAACAATTTCAATTTGATCAGCGCTTATGAAATGTGCAGACACCAGAAAACAAAACCAACCAAAATCTCTATGCTATACCTTTGGGAGGAATATTTTATGGCGAAATCAAATCGTAGAACTTGTAACCAGCATGTCTTCGAGGCCATGTTGCAGTTGTGCCACCAAGGTGCCATATATTTGAGCTGTGTGCCACTGCAAATCATATGGGAATTTGGAGCACACGTGGCATCGATGCGAGCATTGGCGGCAGCATACGCGATAGGGAGAAAGGGAGGGGGGAACTGGCGAAACTTTGCTTCGATTTCCTTTTTTTGCATATTTTAATGGCATATGTGTGGTTTGTTGACTTTGTAAGTGAAAATTTTGACTAGATAAACATATATACATGCTCATAGGTAGTTGTGCATACAATATAAAAAACCGGATAAGAAAGGTCAAAGTTATAGCAAAGTAAACCTCGCTGGGTACACTCAAGAGACGCAAATAAGAATTCATAGTTGCATATGCTGTAGAACTTGATTTGCCAAACAATATAAGATAAATAAATGCTATACTTTAACCGGTTGAATCATTCAATGTGCATTTAAAATGTTTATGGGTTCTGGTCTTAAAAACACTTAACTAAGCTTGCCCTTATATAAATTTGGAAACTATACCTTTGAACTTTGTGTGCCATATTAAAAAGTATGTTAAGACTGTTTCACTTCACTTTACGTGTACGAGTAAAATATTGTCAACTATCATAAGAGAAACGTTGACAGAAATCGCATTATTAAACATGTCTAACCTTGAGAAAAATACCTTTAAAAAAACACAAATTATCAACAACTGTCACGCTGTCAATGATTTGGCATCATTATTTGTTTCTCATTCAATCCGCTGACACACAAAAAAAAAAAAATAGCTTAAATTTAATAACAAAAAAGGATTTATTTTTATTGTTGGACAAGTAGCGACAACTCTATTATTAAAAAAACCTAAACTTGTTTTGTTTCTTCATTGGCCCCTTTCTGCAGTCCAATCATGTGTAAAACAACTAACACAAAAGTCAATATAAAAACGTACTTACATAAAAAGCCATTACTTTGGTTACCTGCTAAATGTGTGTTTTATGAGCTTACGTCATAGCACAATTGTCGAATTCCCCTTTGGCAACTCCCTGCTTGGCTATAAGCGACAACAACATAAACCAGTTCCACGCCCGTTCCAAACTGGTATACAGAAAACCACTTTCATTTTCAGTTAACTTTTTGTGATTTTTGATTTTGGGCTTACTTCCACATATTGGTGTGGATGGGTAAAGTAAGAGGTGGAACTTTAAAACAAAAACGAAATGAAAAAGAAACGATGAAAAAGCAAATTGCGCATGCGCAACAATGCTTTCAATGAATATTTCTATGCAAAAGTCTTAAGTGAAACGTGCTTGGGTTTTTTTATCCATAGTAATTTGCGTTTTTGTATTCAAACAACAAATTGAACGAATGCATCATTAAATTCATTAAGATTTTAAGTGGGAATTTGTTTAATAAACAGACGCAAGAGGTTGCAACAAAACCAGAAATAAATTAAGGAAACGCATTTGCTTAAGTAAGCTTAAGAAAAAGCTTTGTCATAAGGCTATAAGAAATAATCTTCAAACAGTTAAAATTCAAAACAATTTCAATTGAATTCTCCACAGAACCTGGTCCACTCCAAGGAAAAGAAACGCCGAGTACGCATTATATTATGCGTTGTTGCTGCAATTATTGCCGCAGCCCTGCTGGCTATAATACTTGTGTTTGTATTGGGCAACAATGATGACAACAGCCAACCCGAGGATAATGAGTTTAATGCCATCGATCTGGAAGATGTGCTCAGTGGTCAATTCTATGCTAAACGCTTCAATGGCAGCTGGAGCAATGGCAATACTGTAATATACAAAAATCATGCGGTTAGTATTCTTATCAAAACATTATCAATTTAATTTTATTTATGCTAAAACCCGGTGACATTTTAGGATATTGTGGAAATGAATACAAGCACTTTGGCGGTTACCACACTCTTAGCCAATGCAGCTCATTATGTGCTGTACGAGAAGTCGGCAGATGGTCAATACTTGCTCTTGGCCAAGAACTATAAGAAGAACTTTCGCTACAGTTTTCTGGCCCAATATGATATATACAATTTGAGCTCAAATACTATGCACGCATTGACCATACAGAACGAGCCGGCATATCTGAGCATGGTCCAATGGTCTCCGGTTGGCAACGCTCTGATTATAAACTATGATCGTAATCTGTACTATAAGAAGGGTGCTTTGGAGCCTGAGATAGCAATAACGACTAATGAGCGTGGCATCTACTTGAATGGCATACCCGATTGGGTGTATGAGGAGGAAGTATTTAGCTCAAATGTGGCCACCTGGTTCAATCCATCGGGCACACAGATCTCGTTCATTCAGTTTGATGATTCACCCACACATGTCATTAATTTTCCCTACTATGGCGATGCTGGTGATTTACGTTTCCAATATCCATTGCATCAGGAGATACCCTATCCCAAGGCGGGTTCCTCAAATCCACGCGTTGTGCTCTTCATGGCTGATCTCGAGCGTGCTGTGGCTGGCAGTGAGTTCCTCACAGCGATGCCAGTGCCCAGTGCACTTAATACCGAAACTGATTACATAGTCACAGTTGTCAGTTGGTTGGATGATAAAAATGTTCTGTCCGTTTGGATGAATCGCATACAGAATGCTGCGTATGTTGTTAGCTTCGATGGTAGAGGTCGAAAAGTGGTAAGTGCTCAAAGGTTTTAATCATAAACATCTTACTTATGTTGTTTACCCTCCAGCTCTACAGCACAGAATCCAAAACCGGTTGGGTGGATCTGTATACGGCACCGTTTAAGAATCGTAATGGTTCACGGCTGGCATTCGTGCTGCCCCATGAGAACTATAAGCAACTGCAGCTGCTGTCAACGGATGTGAGCAATGCAAAGCTGGAGCCCTTGACTAGCGGCAAATTTGTTGTGGACAGCATACTCCATTGGGATGCAACACATGATGTCATCTTCTATACGGCCAACACGGAGGAGCATCCCGAGCAGCTGCATCTCTATGCCATACGTGCT
Source organism: Scaptomyza caliginosa (assembly GCA_035044725.1). Lineage (NCBI taxonomy): Eukaryota > Metazoa > Arthropoda > Insecta > Diptera > Drosophilidae > Scaptomyza > Scaptomyza caliginosa. The sequence continues at coordinate 204,271 of JAWNNR010000209.1, read as the reverse complement.
GTGACAACGAAAAAGCAGACGGCCAAGTGTTTAACCTGCAAACTGATGACATCGGGCGATGTGGAGCAAAACTATTATTCGGCCATTTTCAATGACAATAATCAAATTGTGATTACCTCGCTGGGACCGGGAATACCCACAACATCAGTGTATGAATGGACTTATGCGTACAGTAAGTGATAACTGCGAAGAAAAAAAAACAACTTACGACATTTACATTGTTGTGCCTCTAACAGGTCAGATAACGCTGAAGAAGCTAATCGATTGGGAGAATAATGAGGCGTTGCGCAACAAGCTACAAGGCGTGGCACTGCCCACCCATAAAATACTAACAATCAACATCGAAGGCGGTTTCCAGGCAAAGGTATTGCTACAATTGCCACCCAATTTGGATACAAGTGGCAAAACCAAATATCCAATGCTTGTCGATGTATACGGTGGACCCGATTCCTATTCGGTATGTGGCTAGTTCAATGCTTTTAGTAAGTTTAATCAATCAAATGTTGCTGTTGCTTGCTCCTTTCTTGGCAGGTGACAACCAAATGGATGATGGACTGGGGCACTTATTTGTCCTCAAATCAATCTGTGATCTATGCTAAGATCGATGGACGTGGCTCGGGACTGCGTGGCGAGAATCTATTGCATGCCATTTATCTGCAACTGGGCACCGTTGAGATAAATGATCAGATAAGAGTTACGCAGTAAGTAAAGGCAACAAAGTTTGCTTCACTGCAGTTCATTGAAAATTTCTTGTTAAGAAATCTGACGCAAATGTTTGACTACATCGATGCTGGACACATTGGCATCTGGGGTTGGAGCTATGGCGGCTATGCAGCAGCTATGGCATTGGCCAATGATGAGCTTGGTGTATTCAAATGTGCTGCCTCCATTGCACCAGTTACCGATTGGACCTATTATGGTGGGTTCAACTAATAGCAGTTTGTTTTAAAACATTCCCTGATAATTGTTGTAACTTTTGCAGATTCAATTTATACGGAACGTTATATGGGTTTGCCGGAAAAGAATGAGATTGGCTATGCCAACTCGAGACTGAGCACACGTGCCCAGAAACTGCGTGGCAAGAAATACTTGCTGGTCCATGGCACATCCGATGACAATGTGCACTATCAGCAGGCCATGATTCTGGCCAAGAATCTGGAGCGACATGACATTCTTTTCAAGCAAATTGTGCGTTCAAACTGTTTATCCAAATATTCTTTATCCATTTTATTAATCCAATCCTTATCCGCAGAGCTATGCCGATGAGGATCATGGTTTGGGCAATGTGCGTCCGCATCTATATCATTCGCTGGATCGTTTCTTTGGTGAATGCTTCTCCAGCAGCCGGCTAATGAAGAGCGCCAAGTGAAAGTAAAAATCTTAGAAGACTAGCTTAAATGACAAACTATAATAGCTTGCAGGAGATTATAAAATCAAACTAGAAGAGAGCTAATTAATTGGTACTTAAACAACAACAAAATAATGTTGCATTTCAATTTAAAAAAACGTTTCATGATAAATCAATTAAAAAAATGTAGTTAAAAATGCTTCAATACATAAACAAAAGCAGAAAAAAACGAATGCAGGTCCAAAAGTGTTATAAGATAACTTTGAACAATAATATTTGACAAGAAAAACAAATGCATTTTAAGACATTTAAGGCATACAATTCAATAAAGAAAAACAAAAATATTTATAGAAAATAAAAACGATAAATCAAATAAATTATTAACTAGCTGCAGACCATGTCTAAAATAAAAACTAGTTAGTGCCTGTTCAAGAATTATACTAAAAACGAAATCACATTCAAACTGTTTTTTTTTGCTGGCGCTCACTATTATAACTAGTGAATATAAAAAGCAAAAACATAAAACTGTACATATTTTCCAGCTCAAAAATATATAGCTTGTAATTTGTTATAGGTTTTTTTTTTAATTTGCCACTTTGTAAAAAAGAACTCACTGAATTTGTAAATAACTAGTTAAAAATGGCTTTTGTAAATTAGATGGAAAATGTGTAGAGGCAATACAACAATAAAAATTAAATAAATATATTGAAAAAAAAAAAAACCAAAAAGAAATTCAATTCCCAACCCAATAAAATACAATTTTAATTTTAATTAATATTTGTAGCTTTCAGTACACAAACCGGCTCGCTTTATTGCCTTGGCCCCAAACTGGGTTACATACACATAAACGCATTATACCGTCTTTATATATTGGATATATGTGGGCTATGCACGCATTAATTGCCTTTTGCTTTAACAGTTTTTTCTCTTCGTTAAGTGTCAAAAATTGGTGTTTTGGTAAATATTAAATATATAATTATATACTTTGTTTAAATATACGTATATTAAATGTTTTTTGTTTTTTTTTTTCTGTGTGTATAGCTTGAAAACTGTAATTTACAATTGATATTAATTAACTTGAAACTGACGATAAATTTCTATTTTGTATTTTGTATATATTTTTTACCGAATTCGAAGCAAAATTTGTTTTTGTATGGTACAAAAATATTTTCTTTTCTTAAATGTTTTGATTTAATTTGATTTGACGTTGTTAAAACGTTTTGAAATACATTCTACGTTCGGTTAATATGTGCTTATAGTATTTAATTTTATGCCAATTAACTTTATACATATGCTTTTATTCACGTTTGTTCAAATGTTTTACATAAAATCTAGTATATATATTTATAATTGTTGTTTTGCTTTATTATGTACAATTCAATTGGGACTTAAAGAAATGAATACACAAATAGGAGGACTCCTAATTTTGGTCGATCTAATAAACGAAAAATGTACAGATTTTGCTTAAAAACAAGCTCAATTTGTTGGCAAGTCTAAAACTTATGGAGAACTAACAACTAGTTTGCATATAGATCAATATATGTATGTGTAAATATGGTGATTTTAATATTATGTATATATATATAACATACTACTACTGTAGATAAACTTCCTGCACAACCTCATGATGCTGTTGTTGTTGCTGTGGATCATGATCCTGCAGATCCTCCTGCAATTCCAGCTGATGATGTTGCATATGATGCTGCTGATGATGATGTTGATGATGTTCCTCGATGACAACACCCTCGCCATCATCATATTCAATTAATTGATCCTCCTGTTCCGCCTGCTGGTGATGATCAATGATAATGTGCTGCTCCTGATCTACCAAATGATGTTCATGTTGGTATTCGTGCTGCTGCTGCTGCTGCTGTTGTTCTTGCTGCTGCCAGCGCAGTGGTGGCGGAGTTGTTGGTGTTGCTATATGCTGCACTGCCTCATGCATGCTTGTCGTTGTATTGGTTGTGCCGCCCGTGGCGGCAGCTGTGGTTGTTGACTGATGATAAAGTGTTTGCTGATTCCTAACAATATGACCGGCGGCAGTTACATTGCTGACGCTGGCACGCTGATTGGTGCGCGTCAATGTAACTGTTACCTCAGATCCAAGGCCGGCAAAGGAGACGGACGGTGTTGTTGCGACAGCTGTTGCGGCTGCAGATGATGTTTGTTGTGCTGCTGCGGCTGCTGCTGCTGCTCTGGCCTGAAGTATCTTGCGTGTGGGCAACTGTGTTGTGTTGTTTGCTGTGGAAGTTGTTGTTGATGTTGTTGTTGCTGCTGCTCCTCCCGTTTGTGGCACATAGTTAATGAGCAACACTCGCTCGCCACTGGTCGTTTGTGCTGCATGGCCGCGCAAGACGCGACGTTGCAAGGTTCCACTACCAGTTGAGTTTGTTGTTGTTGCTACTGATGTTGCTGTATTGTTGCCACTATTGCTGCTGTTCACTGTTGCTGCTGCGCTGCTGCTGTTGCTGCTATTATTGCTGCTGCTGTTGTTGTTGCTGTTGCTATAATGCTGCTGCTGCTGCTGCTGCTGTTGTTGTTGTTGCTGCTGCTGCTGCGCTTGCTGCCCACCGCCCCCGGAGCCACCACCTGCTCCAGGGCCGCCGGTCATATCGTTGGCTCATCATTACGTATTGTTACCGCCTTTCAAAATGAAAACCTTCTTTACCAAAATGTTCTTATTGTTGCCCTAATTAATTTAACGTGAATGATTCAAAGATTTTTTGTTTGGTTGTTTGGTTGATGCATGATTTGGCGATAACACATATTTATATATATATTTTATTTGGTTTGTTTGTTAGGTTAAAGTTGTTGGTGATTGTTATAACAACGAGGCAGCGAAAAGAGAGAAGATAATAAAAAATATCGATTTGTTAATGATTTGGTTATGGACACCACATGAAATATTTGTTAAGACAGTGCGGAGGGATTAACAGGGCAACATGAAATGTTTTATTATTTTAAGTACTTAATATTTTTTTTTTAGAATATTAATTTTTCGTTTAGAATATTAATTTTATATTTATTTCATGAAGCCCAAGATATTTGTTTCAGTGTTTTTGTATGAGTTTTATGTTGATGCGTTGTTTGTTGGGTGCAGTAAGTCACAAAATGTAATTAAATAAGTGAGGGTTATAAATGAAATAAAAAAACATTAACTAAATACAGGTACGATTAATATAACTAATATTTTAACTACCAAAATAAAAGCAAGGTACAGAATGCTAACACTTAATAACAACTGTTAGAAACGAGACAATATTAATATGTGAACACGGATAAAAAACATAGGATTATGTTCTAGCACCAAATTTGAAACAAAAATTCATAAAAAATTTGGGGTTTTTTTAAACATTTTTTTTTTTTTGGTTTATTTATTCATATGTATATTTAGTTTAAATAAAATTAAATTTTATTTAAGTCATAAGAGTTAAGGTATTTCAATTGATTTTTAGACAGGCCAAATATTTGCAACATTAGAAAAAATAAACAACAAATATTAATATAAACAATTTCTTTTCATTTCGCATAATTTCAATGTAAAAGTTGTGGCAAATATGTGACCTATGCCAAAAGAAAGGCGACTTATTTTTTAAAAAAAATTTGCAGCTATTAAAATTAGGAAATAATTTTTGTAAATATATAAAGTTTTTTTTTGTAAATTTTAATTTAGAGCGCACAGTTTTAGTTGGCCTACATATTTCTTTGTACAGTGTAGCACCAAGAGCAAAACAAACATATAGAAACAATAGCTTATATAGATATCTGTGGCTTGGTAATAGCAAAGTTAAGGCAAAAGAAGATTTTACTACTGGAAAACTACTGTGAAATCTAGATCTTATAATGTAAATTCACAGTATACATTCAAAAACAATTACACACAGATTTTTTTTTTATCAACAATTAACAATTTAACCAAATAGTGATTTGAGCAGGCACATCTGATCTCTGATATTATGGTGATGACTAGGATGCCTAGTCACTTTAATTACGACTACATACACATAACAAATAGAGGGGGGAGAAAAAGTTTAAGGTCTGGGATGTGTCAAACTAATTGCACAATTACATAGTCCAATAACCATAGCGCGTTCTTAATAATTAACTAAGTATTGCAAAACAAATTAACCATAGCGAAATCAATAATTAAGTTTAAATAAATTGTACAACAAAATTGTTTATAAAAAAACTAAAAAGACACACTTGTACAATGCATAGCAAACTAATAAGCTTAAGTATTTACTTTAAACTGTAATAAGATTCAAGTTTAAGTTTAACTTTTTCTTAGTTTGCTTTACAAAGTTGCAAGTTTAGAGGGATAGAAAATTTGACTACACGCATACCGGGAAGAGTAAAGCGTTTTGTTTTTGAAGAACCAAGTCAAGGGGATAAGGTATAAAATAAGTGGTTTCTACTACGATTCCGTCCGACTCGTTAAAGTGATGCTCAAAGCGTTTGTTGTGGTTGTGTTTGTTGTTGTTGTTGCTGCTGTTGTTGTTGCTGCTGCTGCTGTTGTTGTTGTTGAAAATCAGTCATATTCACCTGATTGATATTGCCAATGATCTGGTGACCCTGCAACGTTTGCACCTGAGCAATTGAGAGCGGTGCCCCATTCTCACTGCCATCCGATTGTGCCACCAATTGTTGCTGCTGCTGCTGCTGATTAGCTGCTTGTTGCTGTGCGGCCGCTTGTGCGCTTGTTGTTGGCGTTGTTAGATTGCCTGATGAATCAATGATCTGATGATGCAAAGTCTGCTGTTGTTGCACCTGAACCTGCTGCACTTGCTGCTGTTGCACTTGTCCGCCAGCTGTTGTTGTTACTGTCATTGTTTGTTGCTGTTGTTGTTGTTGCTGCTGCTGCTGCTGTTGTTGCTGCTGCTGCTGCTGTTGCTGCTGTGCATCCGGATCCTTCTTAACTTGTACACCCTGCAAAGGATGCAACGATTGCACTGTTTGCACTTGGGGCACAACTCCACTAGAGCTTAATGTACCACTGCCGCCTTGGGCCTGCGATTGAACGGATCCAGATGTACTACTGCCAGTTTTCTTGCCACTGCTTGCTGCAAAGGAAATACATGAGTATGAGCATTGTGTGGTTGATTCAACAGGAGCAAAGAATAACAACACTACGGAGCTAGAAGGGCGGCAACCCAAGAATACTGCGCCCGAAACAGCTGAGATAACAACCTGAGGCGGTAACTACGAACAACGACAGCAGGAACAGGGAACAGAGGAAAGTTAAGTGTGGTGAGTGTATGTGTAAGTGTTTGTGTGTGTGTTGGTGTTTGTGTAAACGTTAGATATTAGTAACTACTTGATGAGATTTATAAATCAAATCAAAGTGTTATGAGAACAAGAACAAATATTAAAGTCAGATCAAAATGAGTTACTTTTTACAAAGATTCACAAAATGTACAGTAAAAAGTGATACAAACTAAGAGTTAATTTCAATATTTTAAATTACAGTATTTTCTTGCAAGATAAAAACAAATAACTATAGGAAAATAATAACTAAGCAACACACGAAACAAAACGATAGCCAATTAATAAGAAATATATTATGTGTTTCTACAAAAAAATGAATATTGAGAACAAATTTTTGCCTCAGCAACTATAGAAATTAATTGCAAAAAAATTTGGTTATATAAAAATGATATACGTATATATTTATTAAACAATTTGTAATATATATAAAATGTATATATTATTTAAAGAGAAACTTAAATGAAATTTCTTTTTATTTTAAGCCACAAAGGAAGCTTAAATTTTAAAATTAATTAATTTTTTTTCATTTTTACAACTTAGAAAATATTACGCGACATAATTGCTGGTATTTGTTTTTTGTTTTTTAGTTAAGTAAAATTGTTCGGAGTATTAAGCGTTATATATGCAAGAAAATACTGCATAAATTATTATTAATTTTTGTTCTTTGTTATTATTATTATTTGTTTGTTTTTGTTAAAAATGTATAAGCGAAATTATGAAACTTACAACAAAAATTATACAAAATGAAAGAAAACATTCAATCAGTGACGGATTATTTGCCTTTTTTTGTTATTTACAAACATTTTATGTGTGTGTGTGTGTGTGTGAGCAAGTGTGTATGTTTTTTGTGTTGTGTTTGAATGTGTGTTTGTGTGTGGTTTTGGTGGAATGATTAGGCGGGCGGCATTGGGCGACGGCTTTGCCAACATTAATAGGCTTTTATTGTTGCTGTTGCTGTGGCAAAAACACTTGATCGCCAACAATGTGTATAACATTTTGCATGCCCTGTTGCTGTTGTTGCTGCTGAGCAGTGGCGCCACTGCTGTTGCCACTGCCCGCGCTGCCGCCGCCCTCATGCTTAATACTGACGCCCATTAGATGCGTTTGACCGCCACCCGCGTTCAGTGTTGTTGTGTTTAAGTGCTGTTGCTGTTGATTGTGTTGTTGCTGCTGCGTCGTTTGATGATGCTGCTGTTGCAGTTGCTGCTGCGGCAGCACAGTGCTAGCCATTATTGTATTACTGCTGGACGTGGGCGTTGCAATTACTCGAGTTATCGGCGTGCCACTGCCACTGACTGGCGTCGCCGTTGCCGTTCCCGATGCAACACTGGTGTCGCCCTCCGTTGTTGTATTTAGTTCGGCGCTGGTGTCTAGTGTTGTATCATTACCGGACTTACTTTTCTTCTCCTTTTTAATGCCCGGTTTGGCAAAGTGCCGCAGCTCAAGATGGCGTCGCAAATTGCGCGATTGACGGATGACGGCATAACAAATGGGGCAAGTAGCAGGTTGTTCCGATTGTGAGCGTGATCGTGGTTCTGCAACAACAAAAACAATATTATTATTATTATTATTATTAAAACTTTACACACTTATTTAAGACCAACTGACTTTCTGTTCCAGGCGGATGTTTGGTTCGTTTTGCCTTGGGCGTTGCACTGCTGCCGCTGGGCGTTACAGTTGTTCCAGTTGCGGTTGTTATTTCACCAGTTGCCGCATTCGCCGATGTCACTGGTATCATATTGTTGGGGTCCATGGTCACAATTGTCTCAACTTTTTGCACTTCACTCTTAATGATGGGCGTGGAGGTCAACAGTTGTGTTTCGGCGCCATTCTCATCCAATACCTGCTGTTGCACCACTTGCTGTTGTTGTGCGGCCGCTGCGTGTGATGAGGTCGGTGTGCCCATAATCGTGTCCATGCCTTCAATTTTGCTGATTTTCGGTGCCGTTGCTATAAACACCATAACGAGAAATATGTTAGGACTTTTACATAAAAATCTTATTGCACAAACTTACGTGACATTTTTTTGACGCGCGGCTTTCGCTTTCGTGCCGGCAAAAAACTTTGTATTACGGCCTGATCATGTTTCGATGCATCTCCTGTCACAATCGTTTGCTGGTGTCCGGCGGCGTTGGTCTGTGTGGTAGCCTGTAGTATCTGTCCCTGATGGTGTATATCCTCCACAACCTGTGCGTGCACAGTTTGCTGCGGTGCCGTTGCAATAGTCGCTATCAATTGATCCTGTTCATGGTGCTGGGGTATCATATGCTGTAGTTGTATCGAGTGCGTTGTGTAATCATCTTTCGTCACCGTTTGCGGTGCCAGGCCTTGAATATTGAGGCATTGTGCCGCTTGCAACAGAGATGGTAGCTGTGCATGATCGACGCTCACTTCGCCACGATAGACAAACTCCAGCAGTGCCTCCAGATCGTTGGCATTGACGCCAGCCAGCATTACAACTGGATGCTTGCATGGCGTGTTCTATATTAAAATTCAATAAGAAAATATAAAAGTTAATAAGTGTTTTTTACAATTGTTAAAGAAGAAATAAACCAAAGGAGAAAGTCACATGTAATGCATTTCGAACTGGAGAAGTAATTAACATCTTTGTATGCATGTTTTTCGTGTACGCCAATTCGGCTGGGTAGCGAATTTCTCTAACTAAATTATACCGTTGTATATGGCGCTCCAAATACACTTGCCGGCAGAGCGGAGTGAGAGTGAGAGCGCTTAGTTAATGCTGTGCTGATGCGGTGTGCGTCAATTCAAAACAGAGACAAAAGAATTGGACATCAAGTGAGACCATCAAAACAAACGGATAAATAGTCGACACAAAAAACTCACACATATATACATACACTTACATACATATCACGCACTCACAGACATTGAGGCAAACTCTCATCACAATAAACCGGCTTTTGGCAGTGCGCGCTCTGCATTTCTGCAGCAGGATTGGAGATGCTGACAGAGCCAGAGCCCATAACGACTGTTTTGCTCAAGAAAGAGCACCCCGCTCACACACTCGCACAGTCGCCGCTCACATGGCCACCGATTTAATTAGCAGCGGCAGCAGCAGCAGCAGCAGCAGCAGTAGGCAAAAGTGAAATATTTCTGTGGCAAACAGAGGCTCACTTAAAGCGGTGAGCGGCAACTGCTTTCCCCTCTCCCAGTTACCAGCGACCATTATTGCGCTGCCGGCAACCAATCTCTCTCCTCTCACCCAATCTCTTTAAATGTCATCCAGCCGCGCTCCGTCGCACTCAAACCCGCAGCAAGGCCGCGTACCACACGCTCTTTGAACTCTACACTCCCTTCTGATGGTTTTTTCTGCCTGTCTGCCTTTGTGCCTGCTCAACTGCTTGACTGCCTGACTACTTGCCGGTCTACCTAATGCTGCTACTGCTGACGTCGCAGTCGCCATTGCTGACGCTCATCGATTTTTTCAGAGTGGTTGCTTTTCGCTGGTTGCATTTTTTGAGGGAGCGGGAGCAACAAAGAGCATTGTCTACGCGTTTCGCCTGTGTGTGTGAGTGTAACGAGATCAGTATATGTATGAGTACATCTTGTGCGACTGCGACTCTTGCAGAGTTCACATATAAAAACCAATTTTTGACATTTCCCGCGACCGACTCTGAGCGACGTTTTTCAGAAATTACGCTCTGTTTACTTTTTGAACGTGGGAGCAGCAACGAGCGTAAAGCCGATGCCAGCCCAGTGTCAGGTGTTCTACACACTCTGTTCTCTGTTTTGGTCATTTGACATGTGGACGCCGCAGCAACAATAACAACAATAGCAGTGAAAATCTTATTATCTGTTCGGTGTTCTGTGATCTGCTGTGCAAATTCTTGTTTTTCTATGTTTAATTTGGCAATTTAGAAGACAAAAAATTTAAATCAAATCAAACGAAGATGAAAAAACAACAACTCATTGAAATACAGCACTGAAATAAGTACAGTAGAGCACATGAATTTGAAAATGTTAAAATGTTGAAACAGAAATAACAAAAAAAAAATATCAGAAGGCAAATGGCTTGTACATACATGAGAACATATGTATAAAAAGCTGTGTATATGTATGCGTGTTCATATATTATTTTGATACGAGCTGTGTACATTTTACAGTGCAACTTAGCTATGACTAATACATTATTAATATAGATTTAACAATAGCCGTCATTGAGTACATTATCTAAGCTTAATAAACTCTACCAGAAAATATATATTAAATGTTTAATGTTTTATTAATCAGTTCTTTGGATAGACTGCTCCCCTGCCGTCATGCCTTCATAGTCAACATCAACTGTACATTTAAACATTCACACACACACACACACACACACACAAAGCAAAAAGAGGTCGCGCTCGTGTGCACCCAACAACAAGCAACAGCAGCAGTCAAGAGCCAGTCAGGCAGCCCCGTTGCTTGGCGCTCTCGTTTGGGCTCGCTCTAACACATTCGAACTTAAAGTTGGCGCAACTTTTGCTCCCCCTCCCTCGCAACTGCTCGCACTAAATCGACAACTGTGTGCGCTCACTCTCGCCAGCTCTCTCTCTCTCTCGCTCTCCCTCCTAGCTCTTTGGCACTCATAAAAGCTTATAAATTTTTATAACAAACAAGTTGATAAGCACACCACGAGAGTTTTGAGGTGGGGTGAAACATAAGAACGTTGCCAACGTCAGCGTTGGCGCAAAAAAGAGTGCGCAACTCATTCAACTCAATTGTCAATTCAAAACTTAAACACAATTCTCTGGCAAACTACAATGACGAGAAAGTAGGAGACGATTTGTTTAAGCCAGGAGCAGAGCGCGAGTGAACACGTCTTCAACTCACACACACTTGGGCACAAATAGAGACACGCAAGCACAATGAGTTGGAAACTCGTGCACTTGGGAGCCAAAGCCAAAGCCACACACACATACACGTATGCATGCACAAACACATATTAACCTATTTGGCAAGTCGGACAACGATGTTGATTTCTCTGTTTACAAACTGTACGTACGCGCAGCACAACACATGCCAGCAAAATATTAAAATAAAAAAATTTACCGCTGCTAGTTGAGGTTATGTCTGAGTATAAAAAAGCTCTCGCCTCGTACTCACCTTTAGCAGGTCCAACAGAAATGGAGAAGCCGCACACAGTACAATCTTATGCGCTGGAAAACTGCGTCCGCCGGCCGCCAATGTGCAGTCGACGAGGTCGCCATGGCAGCGCAACAATTGTATGGCCGATACCAGTGATGTGCCATAATCACCCCAGGTGAGTGAGTACAGCGAATTCATTGGCAACGACATTAGGGCTGTCGTGTCCAAATCCAACAGTTGTTCTCCAGCGTTGTAATTATATTGATTGCTGTTCGTAGCCAACACGACGAGGCTGTTATTATAACTATGTACCAACGAGAAATTTTTTAATAAATGGCAGCTTCAAATGATGCTGCTGCTGCTCCACTACGGCTCCACGTTCACTAAGCTTTCTCGACGACTGAATGGCGCGCTGCTTCTTATCGTTGCCCCCTGTTGAAAAAAAAGAGTAAAGAGCATAAGCAGATGGCAGACAAGCAACACACAACTCATGTGCTCTCGCTCTCTCGCGAGAAAAAGTTTTTGGTCTGCATGTGTTAGTGAGTGTGGGAGGGGTGGGGGCATGGCGCATGAGCTCCATGCACACCCCTTGCTCACGCTCCCGCTCCCACAACTCACTCTCGCAAACGCTGCGAGCGCGCGTGAGTGAGACAACAAGAGAGCAAGTTTTACAGCTCGTATATGAAATGTGGGCCGTCCGCCCGCCCGTCCCCCACACAGAGACCGATAGACGACGAAACGTATGGAAATGCATGACTTTAGACTTGGAAAAAAAATAAAACACACACATCGAACGAACTGGCAACAAATAAAATTTGTTCTTTGAATATCAAATAAAAATAGCGCGCCATCAGAACAAACACATACACAGGCACACACCCAGCAATATGCATATTTTGATCGGATTTTCCCATTTTTTTTTGTGGGTTTCTTTTTCACTTGGGGTTTTTCAGTATTGTACAGTTAATGCCACGCATTTTGCTTTTGCCTTTACATTTGTTTTATAACTACACGATTTCATTCACTATTGTGTTGTTATTTTGTTTGTTTACACGCCGTCGCTCCCGGAGCGAACAATTTTATGCATGTTGAAATTATCTTCTCACCGGAGCGCAAAGAAAAATCTGCTGGCTGCTATTTTATACTCGGTTTGCTTTCCCTTCTTGGCCGCCGCTCACGGCTGGTGGCTCTAGCTCTTGGATTTCTTTTTGCTGCTGCAGCTGCTCGCCAACGTTGAATAACTCGAACTGAGCTCTGAGTATTCGATCGAATTACGTTCTGCCAGCGCAGCGCGGTCGCGTCGTATGACGAGTTTTAGTCTCTATACGGAGAAAATTTCTGATCATGCGCGCAGAACCGCTTTTTGGTGGTGGTTGAACGTATCTGTGTGTGTATTTTTTTGCCTGAAAGTATCTTTGAGCATGTGTGTGTATGGCACTGTTGCTGCCGTGAGCGCATGAGAGTGAGAGAGATGGCTGGCAGTGCGCGCTCTTGAAAGTACAGTTGACTAGCAGCGTTACCAGGCATAAATACATTTAAGTGAAACGCAAATGCAAGAGCATTTTGGTGCGGCAAACAAAATATTAATATAGATGTATATAAATTTAAAAAAAAGAGTGATAATAATAAAATAAAATGTATATTAATATAAATATGCACATATTTTATGTACATAGAAAAAACTGGCATATCGAAAAAAAACTATATTAAGGCATTTAAGGCAGTCCTTTTTGTATTAAGTGATCGCTAGTTTAGTTTTGCTTGTGCTACTTTACGGGCAAAAGATCCTGCAGAAAGCCGGTTCGCTCTTAGACATTTTTTTCTGATATGCATTCAGTGTACTCTTTGAGCACCTGTTATTTTGATATGCATCCGAGAGACGGCTCGACCCTAATTTTATGCAGATCAAGTCCCGCTTAAGAGCAGAAATAAACGTGCTATTTTGGCGGGGAGAGAAATACTACCAGGGAGAGTTCTTTCCACGTTGCGTCCATTACTCTGAGAAGTAGTAAATCGAGTGAGCGGCGTGTGAGCCGAAAAAAATAAAACGACGCAAGATTACAATTTTCTCTGTTTTGATTTTGATGCTGCCTGGACACGAGAAATGTTAATGCCGCCGCTTGAAAAGAACAATCAGCATTTGTGCAGTGAGCGTATTTCAAAGCTGGCAATGCTCACCAAGAGACTATGATTGGGTTTTAGGGCGGTGAGAGAGGCATGGGGAGCGACAGCATGACTGATGAGCGCAGCGCACAGTGTGCCATGATATAAAAGTGCTACAATTACGTTCAAACCCATGACGGTGGCTACAAAAAAAACTACTGTAAACTACTGTGCGAATAGTTGGCTGAAATTCGAACGGCACGACATTGCTTGGCCTCGCGACCACCTCTCTTTCTGCAGCACCACACCCTTAGCTGACAACCTTATCAATGTTTTTGTTCTTGTTTTTGATGTCGAAGTCTATTTAAAAGAAACAAAAAAAACACCAAATACTTGAAACGCAGTACAAAAAACATGCTAAATTTTTTGTTTAAAACCTATACACAGAGAAGTATGTTTGTATGTGTGTATGTACGTAAATTTGTTTGCTGCCTGCTTACACATTTTAATTTGGCATGCATTCAGTTCTGCGTTTTGTGTACCAGTCAAATTATTCAGCCAACATTCACTAATTAATTTATTTGCGAAAACTTTTCCGAGACGAAACAAAAGCATCTCCACGTTTTGAATGTCGTCGCAATAATAAACTCATTTTTACATACAAATTTTAACCTGTGGCTGGCTGCCGAATGAAAGTGGCAGTGGCAATGGCAGCGGCAGCAATTTCCCTCTCCTTTTGGCTGGCTACTGGCGAGACACAAACGGAGAGGTTTGACACAGTTGAGAGGAGAGGATACCAATGGGCTCATGTACTCCAAGAAATTTTGAAATGCGGACCAAACACTATTCAAGAGTTGCTTTTTATTATTGTTGTTGTTGCTGTTGTCATTATTCTGCTTTCCACAATACTATTGTATGTGCACTGGTGTGCGTGTGTGAGTGCGCGCTCACACACACACAGAGAACTAAAAACACTCACATATTTTGAGAGACGGAAAAAGAGTCGACAGGCCGCCTCACGCAATGCTCTGTTATTGTATCCGATTTCCACATGTTGAAATTCTTCTGAAATTGCAGCGGCTGCAAGAGATCTGCGCTCAGCAGCGACGTAAACACTAAAATGTGCGAGCAAAGTGCATGAATGTAATAAAGTATAAGAGAGGTAGGGAGAGAAAGAGAGTGAGAGGAATATGCAATCTTTATTTATACCCTTTTAGTACTTTCACTTTATAAACTCTGTTTAAATTGTGCTAATTGAAACGGCTTGTCTATTTGTTGCTTAAAACAATTTTACTTAATCTATAAGAAGTATTCACTTACCTAAACCTCAGCTATTTGTTTGGATTGCACCAGGCAACGGTTTGATAAACAATTTCATTGCCATCCGATTTTTGAAAGGCAAACACACAGCTCTTGTTGACAATGACAGACAAACGAACCTTGGCAATAAGCTCCATGGGACGTATAACTGGTGTGGACTGTATGATAACAATATGCGAGGCATGGTAAAGCAATGGATCGCCGGGATAGATTAGGAAATCGGCACCAAATGCATCGCCAGCTGTAACAAACTTTCCACGTTTCCAGAGATCGTGAAAAATGCGATATTTCAATGAGCTTGTGTCATAAATTCGATCCGTACAAAGCTGAGCAGCTGCAAAACAATATAGTTTAGAAAGATTTAGGTAAATAAAGTTTCATTTTGGACCCACAATGATCTGTCATATGAGCACAGGGCAATTCCAATAAAGCATTCTGACGATCGAATTCAAAACTATTGCCAATCTCTTCAAGCACATCGTTGGCCGTCAAAGCAGCAGCTGTCATAGAATACAAAAAATAGTTTAATTTATAAGAGATTATGGTTTTATCCTGCACTCACCTTCATCCGCCTTTCCTTGCTTGAGCAACTTGTTGCGTTTGCCGTTCAGAATTTTATCCACATGTCGTTGTGTTTCGCGTAATTTTTCCGCCTTTAAGGCATCTCCTTGAGCCATTAAACGTGATTCGGATTCCTGTTTATAGGCTTGTAATGTTTCTGGTTCTGGTAGTTTTGTCAAATCTGCCGCTTTGCTAACCAAAACAGCAATGCCCTCATCAATAAGCAATTGCGTCTCGTATTTGGTCAATTCCATAGGTAAAACTACATGGAAAGTAGGAGTATTAATGATTAAATATGTACTTTCGATTAAGTCTTCTTCTTACCTGCTTCACTGGAGCTCCAGCCCTTGCTATTGGCTGTGCCCACAAGAGCGCCCATTATGCGGTGCTTCATGCGAAGCTCCATGTAATCTAACAAACATATAAATATAATAAATATTTATTGTAGTATTTACTACTTACCGTCTACATCAAAAACATAGCCGGTGCCATTTAATAAGGTTAAATACATTTTCCCTTTCTCTTTCTTTTCACAATCTATTATTCGACAAACAAACATATGTTTTTGGCATTTCGAACTTTAACATTTCGCCAAGCTGTTAGTAACAGTAAACACTTTCGACAAACCATTTAATTTGATCAAATAACAGCTACGAGCTCATGCTAAAAATTAAACTAACTTCAAAATTGGTTCTACTAACAGTCAGTTAAGTTTAATAATTGTTTAAAGTTTACAAAACTCAATTTTAATAACTGCTCTGCGATTCCGTATAACAGATTTTTAACAGAAACTCAGACTAGTTCCGTTGAACTAGCTCTGCATGTCGTTTTCAGCACTGCTTAATAAAGTTTATTGTGTTTGCTAGCACTGTAAATTGAATGTTGCTTTTATTGTTGTTATTGTTGCGCTCGGAAGCGTTTTGTTAACAATTTGGAATTCATGCATAAATAACGCGAGTGTTGCAACAATTTCCAAACGCATTTACATAACTATCCGACCAACTTCAACCAAAAATGTAGCCAACTGTTCAACGAGTGTGTGCGAATTTGCAAAAACGTATAGCAAAAAAAAAATACATCCTTAGCTACTGACGAAGACACCACCCACAAAAAATATATATGTACATATACAAATTGAGCATTTGCGTTTTGTTTGTAACGTCAATCAGTTCCTATTATGGCGCAATTAGTATGTCTTTCAACTAATATTGCGTAAATTGCGCACTGATTGTGCGTTATTTGTGAAGCCGCAATTAACTTAACTAACGTACAGTGAGTAGAACGAGAAAATAAAAAAAACCACAGGAGAGCCGGGGTTGTGGGTGCTAACTGTATGCGTGTGTCTGTGTGTGTGTATTGCTTCCATTAGGTGCTGCTGTTGCTAATGTAGTTTATTTATTTATTAGTGTTTGTTCAACGTTGTTTGTTTGCTTCAGAACCTGTTAATGTTCACACGCACTTCAACGCCATGCTTAATGCATTAAGATTATCGTTGTGATAAAAATTAAAATAAATTGCCCGGCATAATTTTCAAATTATCCTGTATTAATGTCTAAACGATTAAATTTAACAACTTTTTGATTAATGCTCTCAAAGGCTTAAAGACTTGTTGACAAAAACATTTCCAGCCAGGTGCACTCTCCACCTAATGAGGTCATTTTCTGATCGCCTGAGATGTGGGATTTTTTTTTGTTACTGTACCTGCCACTTTTCATTATATAATGACACATAATATACATATATATCACATTATCATGTCTAATTAATTTGTTTTTGTTTTTGTTTTTTGTGCTGTACTCGTTTAAATCGAAATGTTTACAAATGGAATTCTAGTCTAGAACAAATTGTGTATACAAAAGTAGCTCATTAACTAGAATTAGCTCATTTATTTACACGTTTTTTCTACCTCTTCTCTTATTTCTTCTTATAGCTAGCATTCGCACAACCCACCGACGGTCGAACGGGCGACTAGACAATAATAAAAAACAACAACAGCAACAATAGTGGAAGGAACAAGTACAAAGCATTTTGGCGCTAGGCCATGTAAATAGATTTCATTATTTTTTTCTTCTTCTACATACACACTTATCAAATGTGGCATTATACTTATATACATATACATTATACAATGATTGTTGGTTGCAGGTCATGTGGCGAGAACTGCGACAGCTGCCACACAAAAGACGTTAACAAGAAAAACAACAAAGACAACGACGACGACGACAACGGCGACAACATTCAGGGCTAAGTGTAAGCCGACAGAAACGAACAAGAATTGCTAGACTTGTTAAACGTTTCGACCTTCGACCACCACCCCCCTCCAACACGCGCCAAGCCCGACGACGAAACTCGGAGCTGGCCAAAAATGAGGAGGGAAGTGAATAGAACAGAACGCCTGCATTAGTCATAAGAGACGTGCTGTGAACAAATGCGGCTAGCCAAACAGTTCAATTAAAGCAACGACAATGTGGCAACAAATTGCACAACAAAGTCAATCAACCATATTCCAGCTGGTAAGCATTAATTCGTAGCAACCATAATAAAGCGAAAATTATAATTATAAAAGTCAAACTAAGATATTTTTGCAGTCTTATCTCAAATGATGTCAAGCAAGTAATAGCTGTTTCTCTTTCTGTCTTGTTTTGATTGCAGACAATATAAAAATCAAAGTATTTGCGACAAAAATGATTAAATTTGGTAAGATTGTTAGCTCCCGAACATTAGTTAATTAATATTTTAAAAAAACACTCGTTTCTTCTTGCAGTTTGATACGTTGAACGAACAACGAACAACGAACGAACAATATGTTTAAGATACGTCAACGTAATTGCATGCTGATTGCCACAGTTCTTATATTGGCGCCATGCATTGTGATATTGATGGTATTGGGTCCAGAATTATCCACCGAACAATCGCTGACACAACGTCTAGCCGAATGCCATATGCGTCTGCAGTATCTCGAGTCCATGTATCGTGCCCGCCAAGAGGACGTCTCACTGTTGTCACAGTACCTGGGCCAGTTGCAGTATAACAATGCCAGCAATCTGACCAATGTTAGTCCACCGGCTGTGCTGGATGCACTCAGTCCGGAGGCACGTCAATTGCTGCGCAATGCATCGCATGCATCAAAAGCAGGCACGCCAGGCTCATCTCGTGGCTATGCGCCTGTGCAGAATATACGACTGCCAAATGCCTATCATTTCCTGCCACATCTGCTTGACGATGCTGGCTCCCTGCGTCCCGCCTATCTGCACAGCAAGGGACGCTCGGATGTGAGCATTGTTCTGGGCGTGCCCACAGTGCGACGGGAGAAGCAATCATATCTGTTGAGCACGCTGCACAATCTCATTGAGAACATGAACGAGGAGGAACAGAATGAGACACTTATTATTGTGTATATTGGCGAGACTGATTTTGATGCTGTGCATTTGATTGCCAAACAGATTGAGACGAGCTTCGAGGCGTATCTGGAGAGTGGTTTGATAGACATTATAGCACCAGCTCCGACCTATTATCCTAATTTTGAGAGATTGCGCATAACACTGAATGATTCGCTGGAGCGTGTGAAATGGCGCAGTAAACAGAATCTTGATTTTGCTTATCTAATGGCTTATGCCCACTCCAAGGGCACATTTTATGTACAGCTAGAGGATGATATCTTAACGAAACGACAATTTATAACAACTATGAAGAAGTTCGCATTGAACAAAAGCGCTCTGACTAAGCCAGATCAGCCGGCCTGGTTTGTCTTAGACTTTTGTCAACTGGGATTCATTGGCAAAATGTTCAAGAGTGCCGAGTTGCCCTATTTAATAACATACTTTCAAATGTTCTACAATGATAAACCTGTTGATTGGCTGCTTACATATTTCATAGAGTCCAAAGTATGTCGCACGGACAAGGATCAAAAGCATTGTAATATAGAGAAGGCAAGATATTGGCAACACTTTCGCAAATCCCTGTTCCAGCACATCGGCACCAGCTCATCACTCAAGGGCAAGGTGCAAAAGCTAAAGGACAAACAGTTTGGCAGCAAGGTGCCCGCCTACTTTGCACACACGCACAACCCTCCAGCGCTGGTCAAGTCGAATATAGCGCCGTATAAGAACTATTTGCTTAAGCGCGCCTATCGCGGTGAAACTTATTTCTGGGGTCTGCTGCCGCAACCCGGTGATCTGGTGCAATTCATTTTCGAGCAGCCAACGCTGTTGCGTCGCTATCTGTTTCGCAGCGGCAACTCGGAGCATCCATCGGATCGTTTCTACAATACCACCGTGGAGCTGCTGCCAGCCGACAGTCTCAGCGAGAATTCATCAGTGTGGAGCACATATAATACAACAACTGATGGCTATTTGGTAGTAGGTGCTTTTGATAATCTAGGCATTGCCGAAGGGCTGCTCGAACCCAAGATTGGTGCCATTAAGGAGCTGCGGCTGCATGTCCACAGCGACAGTGAGAATTGGGCGCTGCTCAGTGAGATTGAACTGCAGGAACTGGGCAACGATGTTGGCAATTCCGATGCGAATGTGGCCAAGCCACGGTTTATTGCAGTTAGCTGATTGCTGCATCGTCATCGACAGCCGCTGGATATTAATAGTGGAGATCTAAACAAGAATTGAGATGTTTTCTTTTTTTTAGTCTCTCCCAATCTGTCTATGTCTCTGTGTGTTTGTGTATATCTGTGTATATTTTTTGAGCGCTACTTTTGAAAAGAGTCTACCATCTAAATGTGTAAATAACTAACCTCCAGGTATAATTATAATGTTTCAACTTTAACTATTTGTAAAACAGAGTTAACAAGAGAATTATTGTGCTAATGCGATACAAAAGTGTAAACGTTAATAGACATTAAACACATCCTTTTTCGTGCATGCTCCATTGTGTTAATACCATACTACATATACATACGTAAAAGTATATACATTTTATATACACACAACGATAATATTTATAAATAGCTGTGCTATGTGTAACTGAGCCTTCGAATTCCATTGTTTATTTAATTATTATGTTCTTGTTATGTTCTTTTGCATTTCCAAATATTTTAAGTGTTATTCTCCAATCAATTGGCAGCTATGCTCTATACATATTTAAAAGCATTCCAATTGTCTTTGCAAACTATTTTCAATGCTAAAGTTTAGATAGTTAATACCATTACGTATTTAATTCATTTCATGCATAAGTTGTTCATTGTTTTTAGTTATATGAATTATATTTTGTTTAAGCTACAGTTACATACGTATCGCAGCTGCTTAACACAAGCCATAACAATCGAATAAGTACACATATACAATAATAAATAATCATTATAAAATTATAAACAATTAGACATGATGAAATATTGGCCAATTTTTTAGCATTGTTGCTTTAACTGTGATTTGTTAATAATTTTTGCATTAACCATGAACACAACATAAACGATACTTATACATTTATAAACTATAACTAACAAATTTTGCTGATTAGTCAACTAAAATTTAAAACAAGAATATGAATATTTTTTTTCTTTTGTATACACAACGAAATTATTTCAAGAATGAATTGGTATGCCAAATTTATAATAGCATAAACAAATTTAGCATTAAAAAACAAAACAAAAAAGAGAGAGAACAGTAAATGTTTATACACTTGGTTCCTGTTAAATAAAAAGATATATATTTATGGTTAGTTTTTGTGGCATATTCGAATATGAATTGTTTAAAATGATTTCAAAGAAATAACCTAATGCCAACTTAAACAACACAAATATTGTAGACTGCTTTGGTATATTGTTATGAAAAAAAAAACGTTAACTATTTCGCTTGCTTAACTTTTAAATATACATACTCTATATATATACATACATATATATTTTTTTAATATATAAATGTCCAATGTACGTACTTCAGAAGCCACAATAATTTTGCACATATGTATTTGAAAAACAAATAATGATTTCTTGTTTAAATTGTTTAAATTGGAATTGCAGCGAATTGAATAAATAGCTAATTGAAAATATATATTTAAACAAATGTAATTAATACGCATTGCCCGCACACAAAATCAAGTTAAGAGAACTATTTGTTAGTCATTTTGTTTGTCCTTTACACAATTCTCTTGAGGCAATCCAATTGAAAATTTATAAAAATAACACGCTTGTCAATAAAACATCAATTTTTTAAAAAACATGCGTGCAAATATAGGTGTATAAGCTTAATAAATCATACAAAAGAGTGGAAAAAAAACATTTAAAAATATATTTTGTTTTATTTTCCTTTGGAAAGCTTGGAGTAAAGTAAACAAGTTTGATAGTGTAACTTAATAAAATGGACCCAGCAGCTTTATTTAAAGTCTTTCTTATATTAAATATAATAATGGATATAACCAATCAGTTTGAAATGGAATTAATTGAATTAACATATGAGTTGAGAACTTTTGTTATATTAATTATGGGATTTTTTTAGTAGAGCAATTTTTGTTTTAGGATATTTTCGAAGCGATTTAATTTTTTTTTGTGACAAATTAAAGGCTTTTTCAGCCAAGTTAAAATAAAAATATGCCCAAAACACATATTTTCAACCACATTTATATTTTTCGAGTGCTTTTCTTGGAAATGAATGAGAATGAAATCTCTCTTCAAGCCACAACAGAAAAACTAAAGACTACAGATGAAGAGAGCCTACAAGAAACGATCATATTTCAGATATACTCTACACAATCTCATTGAGAACATGAACGAAGAGGAGCAAAGTGAAATGCTTATCATAATGTATAAGGAGAGACAGACTTGAATGCCATCGAACTGATAACAGAGCAGATGAAGAAACGCTTTCAGCCATATCTACAGAAAGGCTTGATAGATATTATAGCACCAGCTTCGAGCTACTATCTTTTGGAGCATATGAATTGGCGCAGTAAACAGAATCTAGATTTGGCCTATCTAATGGCATATGCTCTCTCTAAAGGTGATTTCTATGTACACCGAGGGGATGATATATTAACGCAGCCACAATTTGTAACAACCATGAAGAGGTTTGCATTAATTCAAATGTCTTTTGACCATCCAATTAAGCCAAAGTGGTTTATATTAGATTTTTGTCAAGACGGTTTAGTTGGCAAACTATTTAAAAGCATTGAATTGCCATACTTGATTACCTATCTTCAAATGTTTTATGATGAAATGGACAGCAATCGAATGTTCACATATTTTATACAAACTACTATGTGCCGAAGGAAATCGTAGACATTGTCAATTGGAACAGTATTGGCAGCATTATAATGCATCAATATTTCATAACGCTAGCAGTTTCCCACTAAAGAATAGATTTCAAAGATTAATGGACAAAAACAAGCTGCAATAGTAAAAATTTCGCTTAAAAAAAGCATAAAATCAGCTTCTTATCCGAAAGCTAACCGGCATAATTTTATTTATACTTATAATAAAGATAATTTTAATATTATTATTTTGAAATATTTACGAATCCCGCATTTAAATATGAGCCACAATAATTTTGTGTGTTTTATTTATAAAACCAAAAAGCTGGGTTCATATATAAAGGGGCACTTGGTTTGCTTGGGATTAGTCTGAATTCAATATGAAAGCTGTTTTAACTTTTTTGTTGCTTGTGATAATCGTACAATCCTTACCCCATTCGGGTGTTTTCGAAAAGGATTGGAATGCCTTTAAGCTCGATTACGATAAAAGTTATGAGAATGCAAATGAGGAGCAGCTTCGCAGGCAAATCTTTACGGATAACATGGTGATTATGGCAAAGCACAATGAACGCTACGATGCTGGAGAGGAGACCTATACAATGGGTGTTAATCAATTCAGTGATCTTCTGACCGAAGAGTTTGAAACACTTTTCCTGGCACACCTTAATACGACGGATGAAAATGATGAGTTGGAAGAAGTTTCTTTTGACCCGCTGGAAGATGTGCAACTTCCCTCGAATGTGGATTGGAGACAAAAGGGAGCTGTTACCAAAGTGAAGAATCAGAATCCCTGCGGCTCCTGTTGGGCTTTTGCAGCCGTTGGCACGCTGGAGGGTCAACACTTTCGTAAGTCCGGCAAGTTAGTGGAGCTTTCCGCACAGAATTTGGTAGATTGTTCCAGAGGGCGACCCTACTACAATTATGGTTGTCACGGCGGACGGGCAACATCGGCCCTTAAATATGTGATGGACAATCATGGCATCGATACGGAAAGTTCATATCCCTACAGGGCACACGACGGTCAGTGTCGATTCAATAGGCATAATGTTGGCGCCACCGTCAAGAACGTCGTGCGTATAAAAAGGGGCAGCGAATCCGCATTGGCAAGAGCTGTGGCCGAGATTGGACCCATTGCTGTGACCATCGATGCAACACATCTGCATCACTACAAATACGGAGTGTTGCGTAAGGCGTGCCACAAGAGCGCCAATCATGCCGTTCTTGTTGTGGGCTATGGCCACGATAGCAGAGGCGGCGATTACTGGTTGATCAAGAACTCCTGGGGTCAAGGTATTGGTGAGAAAGGTTATGCTCGCATGGCTCGCAATGCGGGAAATATGTGCTTAATTGCCAACGAAGGTGTATATCCGGTGGTTTGAGATTAAATATTCTAAACTATCTACAAACTAACTATAAACATCACCATAGTTTGAAATACGTTTCATATAACAGTTGATACAAGTGACAAGTACAAATAAAATATAATTTGATATTTGCAATACTATTTTCCAATGCGCTCAACATTGTTTGCAACAATTGCAGAGCTATTTATACATATATATAGTTTGATAGTTGTTGTATTAAATAGTTGTGTATAAATATTATAAACCTTTCGGATCAATTTGATTCAAACACATGCGTGTGTCTTTATATATATAATTAGCAATTTAGCGATGCATGCGTTCAGTCGTTTATTTCATTTTCCACAGTGCATCGAGTTCATTTAATGGATCCTTGCTCTCCTGTTGCTCCTTGGCTGTAACCTGCGGTGCCATTTTCATTTGATATGATGTAATGATGCCACCTTTTAAAAAGATATTTATTAGGGGTTATTGTAAGCTAGAGAATATTATTAAATCATACGTTTGTTGAGCACATCATGAGCGTTATTTAGTACAATTTGCATAGATTGTTCCAGGATTGCAGAATCACGTAACGAATTTTGACGCTGCTTGCACATACGTGACCAAACATCAAACAACATCTGCGAAAGAATTTACATAAGTTAATAGTTAAACGTTTAATTCAACAACTAAATGCTCACTTATTAAAATTGGACGTTTTGCCTGTGTGCCCATCAATGCACAAATGCCAATGGCCAACAGTTCAGAACGCTCAGAGCCAGTCAAACAGCTTAATATGAGCGGCGATGTAGGCGCATTGGCCTCCAGACAACGTTGCTGATGCGTCTGCAATGCATTCTGTGCTATGCCCAATAGCTGAGTGGGTAAACTGTAAACAAAGCGTAGACAAATAAGCGAATGATAAAGAAAGCTCATTTGGTTGTATTTACGCTTTGGTCCATTGCTTGAGCTGCAGCAGCGATAAATCTAGTACAGCATCGGCACCATGCATCGATAATTTCAATTGATATTCCGTACAGTGGCTGAGCTGTTGCTGCTTCACACAATTAACTGTGTAGTCATCGTAATGTGTTGGCTGATTGAGCACTTGAGGCCAAAATGGATCGAAGAGCTACAAAGCAAAAAATCTAATCAGTAAGGCAAAGATTATTCTTGCTTTAGTAACGCACCTCATTGGTCGTGTGTAGACAAACCACTGTGCGAGACTTTTCCGACCAAATCATGGACCAAAAATCGTTGATTGTATTCGCTTGAGGAGTTTGTGATACGATAAAGTTTGGACAGCCAGCGCTAAGGTTCTGTAGGGAGTAGGGTCAGTCAAACTTTCAGTTAAGCAAAGTTTATGCAGTCTTACCCTCATGTATGCAGCATTGATATAGTCATCCGTTTGTTTGTCCAGCTTGACACGCGCATGATCGTAGGGTAAACAGTCGAGGGAGCGATTCTTTTCGGGAAACAGCTTTGCTATGGTTGTTGTCCGCTTGAAGCTGGTATCCTTTTCAAGCTTCTGCTGCAACTCCAGCCACTTGCTGCCCAATTGTGTGTTGCCATTTAACATTTTAACGTGCAGATTCTCAACAAGCTTCTCATAGCTCTCCACTTCCTTATGGAAATACTTGAGCACCTTATCATCAGTGAATGGATCATGCGAACGCATTTGGAATGTTGTCAGTAAATGTCCATTGCCGTTTGCCTGTTGCTTTTCGCTGGCGGAATGTGTCAGTGAAACTGAGTCCCAGTCAAAGTTCTCTAACGAGCTCAAATCGGAACAATTGGAAAGATTATCGAGGCTATTCTTGCGCATTGCAGTAGCTGCTGGAGCAGCTAGAGCAGGTGAAACCATTGGCGAGAGATTTGTAACAGCAGCAGCATCTGGATCATTGCTGGCAATAGTATCCACAGCACTTTCATTTATTGCTGATGGTGGCGGTGTTGGCGTTGAGACAATCTCTGGTTGCAATAGAGGCGGCAACACAACACCCGCACAATCCATATCTAAGTCGCTAAGCAAATCCACATTGCTTACTACTGCTACCTCCGATTTGGTTGGCTTCTTTTCCGTCTGCAACACCGATGAGGATGCATAGGGTGCACTGCTTGTGGTCGTCATGGTATTGGCAATGCTGCTGCCACCACTTTGCATATAAATTGCGGGTTTTTGATTTGTCGATGGTCCTGATTCCTCTTGTTTTGGGGGTTGGGGAATGGGCTGTTGTTGCTGCTGCTGTTGTTGGGTAAGTGGTGGTTCTCCAGTAGAGTGGTAACCATAAGGAGGTGTATAATAGTTGGCTATAGTTGCTGTTGAACCTGAACACTCGGCTCGGCATCTGTGCCAGCTGCTCCTTTCGTATGTGAAACTATTGGTGACTGATGGAAATAATCAAATGAATGAGATATATATAACTTTAAATAGAGCATTTAAATTGTACTCACATCAAATCCTGTTGCCAAGTTAGTGCGATTGGCAAGCTCCGAATCTGTGGTGCCTACGACAGCCGTCTGACCATTTTGATAACCACTTAAAGTAAATTGGCTATAGCCATGCAATAGTAAAAATTTCGCTTAAAAAAAGCATAAAATCAGCTTCTTATCCGAAAGCTAACCGGCATAATTTTATTTATACTTATAATAAAGATAATTTTAATATTATTATTTTGAAATATTTACGAATCCCGCATTTAAATATGAGCCACAATAATTTTGTGTGTTTTATTTATAAAACCAAAAAGCTGGGTTCATATATAAAGGGGCACTTGGTTTGCTTGGGATTAGTCTGAATTCAATATGAAAGCTGTTTTAACTTTTTTGTTGCTTGTGATAATCGTACAATCCTTACCCCATTCGGGTGTTTTCGAAAAGGATTGGAATGCCTTCAAGCTCGATTACGATAAAAGTTATGAGAATGCAAATGAGGAGCAGCTTCGCAGGCAAATCTTTACGGATAACATGGTGATTATGGCAAAGCACAATGAACGCTACGATGCTGTAGAGGAGACCTATACAATGGGTGTTAATCAATTCAGTGATCTTCTGACCGAAGAGTTTGAAACACTTTTCCTGGCACACCTTAATACGACGGATGAAAATGATGAGTTGGAAGAAGTTTCTTTTGACCCGCTGGAAGATGTGCAACTTCCCTCGAATGTGGATTGGAGACAAAAGGGAGCTGTTACCAAAGTGAAGAATCAGGGACACTGCGGCTCCTGTTGGGCTTTTGCAGCCGTTGGCACGCTGGAGGGTCAACACTTTCGTAAGTCCGGCAAGTTAGTGGAGCTTTCCGAAAAGAATTTGGTAGATTGTTCCAGAGGGCGACCGTACTACAATCATGGTTGTCACGGCGGACGGGCAACATCGGCCCTTAAATATGTGATGGACAATCATGGCATCGATACGGAAAGTTCATATCCTTACAGGGCACACGAGGATCAGTGTCAATTCAATAGGCATAATGTTGGCGCCACCGTCAAGAAAGTCATGCGCATAAAAAAGGGCAGCGAATCCGCATTGGCAAGAGCTGTGGCCGAGATTGGACCCATTGCTGTGTCCATCGAATCAACACATCTGCATCACTACAAATACGGAGTGTTGCGTAAAGCGTGCCACAAGAGAGCCAATCATGCCGTTGTTGTTGTGGGCTATGGCCACGATAGCAGAGGCGGCGATTACTGGTTGGTCAAGAACTCCTGGGGTAAACGTTACGGTGAGAATGGTTATGTTCGCATGGCTCGCAATGCGGACAATATGTGCTTCATTGCCAACCGAGGTGTATATCCGGTGGTTTGAGATTAAATATTCTAAACCTATCTACAAACTAACTTTTTCTTACATACGTTTAAGTCTTTGCAAGTTTGACAGTTTCTTTGTTTTTTAATATAGATAGATAAAGAGTTCTATAAACACATTAATAAACATCACCATAGTTTGAAATACGTTTCATATAACAGTTGATACAAGTGACAAGTACAAATAAAATATAATTTGATATTTGCAATACTATTTTCCAATGCGCTCAACATTGTTTGCAACAATTGCAGAGCTATTTATACATATATATAGTTTGATAGTTGTTGTATTAAATAGTTGTGTATAAATATTATAAACCTTTCGGATCAATTTGATTCAAACACATGCGTGTGTCTTTATATATATAATTAGCAATTTAGCGATGCATGCGTTCAGTCGTTTATTTCATTTTCCACAGTGCATCGAGTTCATTTAATGGATCCTTGCTCTCCTGTTGCTCCTTGGCTGTAACCTGCGGTGCCATTTTCATTTGATATGATGTAATGATGCCACCTTTTAAAAAGATATTTATTAGGGGTTATTGTAAGCTAGAGAATATTATTAAATCATACGTTTGTTGAGCACATCATGAGCGTTATTTAGTACAATTTGCATAGATTGTTCCAGGATTGCAGAATCACGTAACGAATTTTGACGCTGCTTGCACATACGTGACCAAACATCAACAACATCTGCGAAAGAATTTACATAAGTTAATAGTTAAACGTTTAATTCAACAACTAAATGCTCACTTATTAAAATTGGACGTTTTGCCTGTGTGCCCATCAATGCACAAATGCCAATGGCCAACAGTTCAGAACGCTCAGAGCCAGTCAAACAGCTTAATATGAGCGGCGATGTAGGCGCATTGGCCTCCAGACAACGTTGCTGATGCGTCTGCAATGCATTCTGTGCTATGCCCAATAGCTGAGTGGGTAAACTGTAAACAAAGCGTAGACAAATAAGCGAATGATAAAGAAAGCTCATTTGGTTGTATTTACGCTTTGGTCCATTGCTTGAGCTGCAGCAGCGATAAATCTAGTACAGCATCGGCACCATGCATCGATAATTTCAATTGATATTCCGTACAGTGGCTGAGCTGTTGCTGCTTCACACAATTAACTGTGTAGTCATCGTAATGTGTTGGCTGATTGAGCACTTGAGGCCAAAATGGATCGAAGAGCTACAAAGCAAAAAATCTAATCAGTAAGGCAAAGATTATTCTTGCTTTAGTAACGCACCTCATTGGTCGTGTGTAGACAAACCACTGTGCGAGACTTTTCCGACCAAATCATGGACCAAAAATCGTTGATTGTATTCGCTTGAGGAGTTTGTGATACGATAAAGTTTGGACAGCCAGCGCTAAGGTTCTGTAGGGAGTAGGGTCAGTCAAACTTTCAGTTAAGCAAAGTTTATGCAGTCTTACCCTCATGTATGCAGCATTGATATAGTCATCCGTTTGTTTGTCCAGCTTGACACGCGCATGATCGTAGGGTAAACAGTCGAGGGAGCGATTCTTTTCGGGAAACAGCTTTGCTATGGTTGTTGTCCGCTTGAAGCTGGTATCCTTTTCAAGCTTCTGCTGCAACTCCAGCCACTTGCTGCCCAATTGTGTGTTGCCATTTAACATTTTAACGTGCAGATTCTCAACAAGCTTCTCATAGCTCTCCACTTCCTTATGGAAATACTTGAGCACCTTATCATCAGTGAATGGATCATGCGAACGCATTTGGAATGTTGTCAGTAAATGTCCATTGCCGTTTGCCTGTTGCTTTTCGCTGGCGGAATGTGTCAGTGAAACTGAGTCCCAGTCAAAGTTCTCTAACGAGCTCAAATCGGAACAATTGGAAAGATTATCGAGGCTATTCTTGCGCATTGCAGTAGCTGCTGGAGCAGCTAGAGCAGGTGAAACCATTGGCGAGAGATTTGTAACAGCAGCAGCATCTGGATCATTGCTGGCAATAGTATCCACAGCACTTTCATTTATTGCTGATGGTGGCGGTGTTGGCGTTGAGACAATCTCTGGTTGCAATAGAGGCGGCAACACAACACCCGCACAATCCATATCTAAGTCGCTAAGCAAATCCACATTGCTTACTACTGCTACCTCCGATTTGGTTGGCTTCTTTTCCGTCTGCAACACCGATGAGGATGCATAGGGTGCACTGCTTGTGGTCGTCATGGTATTGGCAATGCTGCTGCCACCACTTTGCATATAAATTGCGGGTTTTTGATTTGTCGATGGTCCTGATTCCTCTTGTTTTGGGGGTTGGGGAATGGGCTGTTGTTGTTGCTGCTGTTGTTGGGTAAGTGGTGGTTCTCCAGTAGAGTGGTAACCATAAGGAGGTGTATAATAGTTGGCTATAGAGACCTCTGGTTGCTGTTGAACCTGAACACTCGGCTCGGCATCTGTGCCAGCTGCTCCTTTCGTATGTGAAACTATTGGTGACTGATGGAAATAATCAAATGAATGAGATATATATAACTTTAAATAGAGCATTTAAATTGTACTCACATCAAATCCTGTTGCCAAGTTAGTGCGATTGGCAAGCTCCGAATCTGTGGTGCCTACGACAGCCGTCTGACCATTTTGCTGACCACTTAAAGTAAATTGGCCATAGCCGTGTGACACATTTGGAATGTTATGGCTGGCATGCTGATAGCCACTGCTGTATTCATAGACGCCCGTTTGTGGATTAAAACTGTAGCCGGGATGATTGGAGTAGCCCAAATAGTTTGAATCCGATTGGGGCAATGCTGGAGTGGCTGCAACAGCGGCTGGTTGTTGTTGTTGTTGCTGTGGTGTTGGCGCTGCAACAGCTTGTGATGGATATAAACTTGGTTGTAGAGGTGCAAGTGCAGATGATTGCTGTGGTAACATTTGATTCGTCTGTTGTCCATATGCTCCAGGCTGCTGTTGAAGCGTCTGAGCTTGCTGATAAGCTGTGGATTGTTGCTGTTGCGGTGTCTGCACTTGAGGATAAGCTGTGGTTTGTTGCTGCTGTTGCTGTGATGACAATGGTTGAGCATATGCTCCAGCTGCTGGTTGGTGATACATTGCAGATTGCTGTGCAGCAGCTTGTGGATAGTTTTGTTGATAGGATAAAGGCTGCTGGGTATGCTGTGCCGATTGCTGTCCTGCATATGCTGTCTGCTGCTGTTGTTGCTGTGGATAGGCCAAAGGCTCTCCCGCCACCTGCGCTGATGTGGCCACATACAATGGTTGCTGATAGTTGTAGTTGTTCTGTTGCTGTGGAGCAGGTGTATTAGCTGACGCTGAATATGCTGGATAATTATAGCCATAGCCCATCTGTGCCTGCTGACCGTAAGCAGCTGGAATAGAATCATCTACTGGTGGTTGCTGCTGCTGCTGCTGTTGGATGTTGAGCTGGGCCATGGCGCTGTGCAATGTTTGAGAGTTGGGTGAAGCCTGCGCCTTGTAGGCGGGCGGTGCAATACTCTGCTGCTGTTGCTGATACATGGGATTCGTATAGCCTGCAGCATTTGGATCGTAATATTGCTGCTGCTGCAGGCTGTACGGTGGCGGTGGCTCATTTGGTGGTGGTGCAGTGGCATATGCCGAACACGCAGCCTGTGTGGGATTCTCTGAGCCAACAGGCACTGGACGCACCGTGGGCAAATATGGTGTGGCATCTAAGGTGGAAACTGGTGCAAAGCCACTATTCTTTGCCTTCAGATAATCACGCAGTTTGGGTGTGCTGCTCGTTGGATTGCTGATAACATCTGGCTTGCTGATAGTGGGTGGAATGGGCGCTGGTGTTGGGGCTGCTTTGACACTTTGTAGACGCTGCTGACGCTCCTCGGATTGCACATCGCGTGCAGACTTAAAGCGTGTTAAAAGCTTTTGCACATTGCCAGCAAGTTTCTTGTAGAACTCCAAGCCCTTAGCGGACTTGGCCAACAGATCCTCATACACATCATAGGAGGCAGCCAGTGAGCTATAGAAATGTTCACGTTTCTGCTTAACATCCTGCAGCGTTTTAAGCACTGGAGCTGCACGAGCATACGCCTCGGTTAAGGCTTGCAAAATGTTCTGTTGTGCCAGCAAATTCTGATCGAGAAGTTGTGTAAGTCGCTCATGCTTGGCCAGCTCGGTGGCAAAGAGCGCTTGTAGACCGTCCTGGCCACCATGGGCAATCACCTTGGTTGTGATGTCATCCTCATTGATGGAAATACGCAGATCAGCATGGAATTGTGCACGTTGAGCCTTCATCTCATTCACTTTGTTCACAATCAGCTTGACATCCTTAAAGATCTCGGCAGTGTTTAGCTCCGAGCTAAGCTTCGGCATCAACTGTTGGATTTCTTGCAGCGGACGCGCCAATATTTTTAGATTATTCACATGCAAACTCATTGCTTTGCGTAGCGTATTGTTCGATTCTCCCGCTCTGGCATGTGCTTCACTGTACTTTTGAAATTCGCGAGTTAATTCCGTTATGTGAGCATTTGGTGTGCGTTGCACTCCGCTGGCCGTTTGAAAATCACGCTCCGCCTGAGCCTCTGCCTCAAGCATCTGGGTAAGATCACTGAGATTTGTTTCGACATCGGCAGTGATTTCCGCCAGTTGGGACATGGCCTCAATGAGATCACTTATTGCTGTCGTGTTTGCATGCAATGCAGCACAACGATCGACAATGCCTTGAGGCAGCTTATTGGCCTGCTCCTCATTGATGTTTAGATTATCGAGAGTCAATGAGCTCATATAGCTATCCAGCTGTGCATCCTTCTCCTCGAGCAGTGCCCCATATTTACGCAATATTTTTGCTTTCTCTTCACTGTACATTGAGCTAGCCTCGTGTGCCTTCATGGGCACTAGACGTGCGAATATATCATTGCCAGCAAATTCCTCGTCTGTAATAGAGAAACCAATGCCATTGACCAAATTGGCACCTTGCACTGCAGCGATTGTATTCAGTTCGGGCACAGCTTCATGATAGATGAATTCATTCTCGTTTTTGGCATTTTTGCGTTTGCCCTCGACCACATCGGCGGTGAAGCTGAGCGATTCATTGATTTCCTTTTGATCTGGCAAACCCTTTGACTCCTTACGTGCCTCCTCCAACTTGTCCCAAGCAGCCTTTAAATTAAAAATCAATTAAGATTTGTTAAATCGGTTTAATTGATGGCTTACCTGATAGAGCGTCAGACGTTCGCCCATTTTGCGTTGCTCCTCAGCATGCTGGCCCTGATACAGATACAATATGCAATTAAGATAGTTTATCTTAAACTTGACATATTTCTTCCACAGCTTGTAAACAGAGCTGTCGATGACCTGTGAAACGGGTCCATCATCGCCGCCAGTAAGCAATGCTGCAAGTGCCGCACCATAGTATACGACTATCTGTGCCGTCACCTTGGCCACAACATGTGGCTTACGGTTGTCAATAAGTGACTTTTCCAATATACATTCCTGTGCCTGCGCCAGACACACCTGCTGCTGAAAAACCAACAGTTCTGTGGTCATAAAATCAGTGCCACTGCCCACATTCGCATAGCGTTCCCTAAGCTCATTATAGGCCCAAGCGGCAGCCTGAAATAACAAATATTTAATGAAATTATACACATGCATGTGAAAATAATGAGTAACACACCTGAAAGTGCGTGCAGGCCATTTTCATGCCATCGATATCGCCGCGCGTCACCGAAGCACCAGACTGGGTGTGGGAGGCGGCAATGTTAAAGAGAACAGCGGCACGCTCAAATCGAATATCCGTCCATTCATGTACTGCGCTGTGATACAGATCCTTCCAGGTGAATGTGAAGATGCTGCGATCGGCCAGCTGTGGAAAGCGGTTCTGCAGTGCATGCAGCTGGCAATAGTAACGCTTCATTATCGGCGCACCATCCTTGGTGGTACGCATGGCCTGATTACGCAGCGTTTCCAGTGCATGAACTTCTTTGGAATATGCCTCAGGATCCTCGTGATAATATTCGGCAATGTACTGCAAGACAGAAAGAGAGAGAGAGAAAGAGAGAAACATAGAGTTAGCGTGCTTTATCTTTTAGTGTGTATGCCAAAAAGTGAAAGAGGCATAGCGAGCAATAATAAAAACAGTTGTTATTTGTTTGTTTTGCAATTCTCAGCGCTAATCAGGCGACGACTGCGGCGATGACTCAGCCGTTGTCATTGTCATCACACCCCGTGGGAGGTTCACATAACAAAGCAGTGGCGATGCAGGCGCGTTGGTGTCAAATAGCCATGCACACAATGTAGAGCGTTTTTTTTTGTGGATCAGCTTTCCTCATGCCCCGCGCCATTATACTTTGGCTAATTGAATAGTTCGTCGACCGTTGTTGCGCCTCTGCCAGCGTCGCAGTCGCTGTTGTATTTGGGCACTCACCTTTTTTAATGGCGCAAAGGATGTACCCTCGGGGCTGGATTTAAGGGCAAACCATAGCATGTGCAGACGCGGCACGGCCTCCATTGTGTCTTATTGTTAAACCTTCTCAGTTTATTTGTAATTTGGAAACGACTTTTACAAGAACGTTCGACAGAAAATTGCACTGCTAGTGCAGTGTGACCGTGATGGGAATATGTATAAAAAACGAAAAAGTGCATTAAGAAAATACTAAAAATGCTAATTGGCTCACTTAACGAAGCTGTGTAAAGTCGTTAAATGGTTTGTATCATTGCTTTTTGCTACATTTATACGTATTAGCTTAGATTCCAACCGCAAATGCACTGCTTTAAACTGAACTATAAACTTAACGACGCTTAGTTATGCGGTGTGTGACTTGGATATGCACTCTACATATCTCGACCGCAGGATGGCACTTTACATTTGCGAAAAACTAAAGTTGACAAAACGAAAAGAGTTTACCTTAAAAAGGGATAAGCACAATAACATAATTCTTGTCTTCTGTCTTGGCTAATAAACACACCTAATCCGTTTGGTAAACCGAAATAAGTAAAAATAATACGCAAAACTAAATTACGGCTGTCAGCCATAAATGAAAATTTACATTTTTCAACCTAGCGCCCCACGTTGACAACAAAGGACAACAATGGCAGCGACAAATGGCAAACTCACTCTGCTAAACTGGTTGATGAGGTGGACGCGGAAGAGGGGGAATGGGCTAAAGGGATCAAAAGAATGAAAAGGAGCGAGCGAGATGGCAATTGAGCTTTTCCTTTTTATAAGCGAAAAAAAAAACAAACTCGTTAAGTTAATTTAATTATTTATATGCATATTTTCTACTACTTTTTTTTTTGGGTGCTTTGCAAAATTTTTGTTGCACTTTAAAAAAATATTTTTAGCACTTCCTGTGCGAAATTCTAACCGCAGTGAAAAAGCAGGCACAAAAAAATAACGGGTTAAGCGACAAAGGGTAGAGGGGATTTGCCCAACTATGCACTTCCTGTCATTGTCTTCTGCCAGAACCACTTCTCGCTGTTTTCACCCCTTCTTCATCTCTCTCCGCTCTCCTGCACTGTTGACGGCTTGGCAAAAAAGCTCCGAAATGTTGTTGTTAACATTTCCGCTCCTCGCAAAAGGCGTTAAGTTGTTGTTGTTGTTGTTGTTGTTGTTGCTGTGCACATAATTCGCATGGCTAACAACTGCACAAGAAGAATTTGCTGCGAAATTATTATGAAACATTTACAATTTGCACATGGCAAGCGACATGGCAATATATATATATATATATGTATGTGTAAATATTTTTGGTTTTTTCTATATACACTTACTACAGCTGAGGTATACATATTTGGCTATTGAATGTGTAAGGGAATTTCAAAATTATCATAAATAAAAGAAAAAACAACAAAATATTTGTAGAATATGTTAAAATAATCTTGTTTTTGAGTTTAGAATTAATTTAAGATTAAAAAAAATAATTTATAGTAAAAATTCTTACTAAACAAAAAAAATTTTCTTATAACCTTAATATATTTTTTTTTATCATTTTAAAAGTACAAAACAAATTATAGAAAAATTATTAAATATAATAAAAGAGCGTTAAAAATCAACAAAAATACTTAACCCATGCAAATATATATAAACTTTTTAAAAAATAAAAATTTGCTATGTTCACAAATTGTTTTATAAGCAAAAAGCTTATATTTAAGATGCAATCAATTTGTATTTAAATAACAAAACTAAATAAAAAAAAAAAACCGCAATTATTAGGCTTTGTATTGAATAGTAAGTGTATTTAATATTCGTCTTGCTGCTGATAGTTTTTATTGCGATTTTACTTTGTTACATTTTTGTTTCTCGTTTCTGCACTTAAAAGTCAAGCTAAAGTTTTTGCATTGTTGTTCATGTGGCTGTGTGCATACCCAAGTGTGTGCGTGTGTGTTAATGTGTATGTGTGAGCCAAAAAGTCTGTCAAAATGTTTATTGCGTTGTCATGCGGCTAATGGCAATTATGGGTGCCTCAAAATGTTTGCGTGTATGTGAGAATACTAATTTAGAATATGTTTCAGCTCTTTAAAATGTATTAAAAAATATATATATTTATTATTCATGTACTGACAAACAAGCAATTTGAAGTAGTTTCTAAAAAATTTGTTTAAGTTTTGGTATATTTTTATTTTTACTAAGGCAACAATATGAAAAAAATAGTGTAAAAAGCTTAAAAAGAGAATATAAAATGGGAAAACCCAAACTTATAAATGCTATAATTTATTTACACCCCATCAGAATATATGTAAAACGCTTGAACTGTCAATTATTTCAGTACAATAATCACAGCGATCAATAAAAAAAAACTTGTTTCCAGTCTTGTCATTGTCACATTGTTAAGGTGAGTAATCTGCCAAAAGAATGAGTTGAAAAAATAAAATAAATCTTTCATGCAGTAAAACTCGTTAAACTTATCATTTAATGCAGCAAAAAATCAAAAACAAAATGCTGGCAGTAAAATAAATACAACAATAAACATTACTCATACGCCCAGAGACACACTGACTGCTGGACAATGAGCAATGGATACGGATGTATTGCATGTGTGAGCAATTAAAAAACAGGCGGGAATGTAAGAAATCACAAAATGGTCGTTAAATTCGAAATGGGTTTTAGGCAAAAGTGTGTGTGTTGGTGTGTGGGTGTGTGTGTGTAGGCTAAGTCCAGAAACCACGCAAAGATAAACAGGGACTAAAAACAAAGCCAAACACAAACCAACAAACCACAAAGTGGGCAGGGGGCAAGGCAAGGCAAGGAGCACAAACTTATGCCTGGTATACATAAAATCTACGCTTAGCATCAAATTAATACGAATTTATGACAATTTCAAATGCATTTTCAACGTTCCCAAAGCCATGCCCCAAGCCATGCCTCTCGATCGTAAAAATGTTTATGCGAAAAAGCACACGCGAATTTTGTTCTACGTATTTGGCAAAAAGCATTGCTTTTATGTCCCGCCTGCCACGCCTCTAAAATATTCTGCACATATAAGTTACACAGAGAATAAATAAAAGCTTGTTTTTTGTAGTTTTTATAAAAAGTTTTTTTTTTTGTTTGTGTCTAAATAAAAAAATGTATTTTTCTATCACTTTTTAATTGAGTTTTCTCCTACTTCTACTTAGAATTAATATTTCCTAACGCCACTCTATATAGTTTTCTCGCCGTGTACAAATGGCATGTGTTTAATTCGGAATGGCATCTTGTTGTTTGACCATTTTTATGACCCTCACGAATCTCGCTAAACTGGCAGCCAAATATACTTTGCAGACTTTTGTCTTACGTTTTTACGCTTTTCAGTTCGATTCTTCGCGCCGAGTTTTAAGCACACTTACTTATGCCTTATAATTTTTATTACTACTGACAATGCCATTTCCATTTGGCTCGGCATGTTCCATGTTTTCTTGTCAGACTTTATGCACAATAATAAATAAATTCGCATTACTCTTTTAGGGTGTTTTCAGCTTCCATCTGGCCGAGCAGGAAGCATTAAAAAATATTTGCTTAGCTCATAAATATATTTAATGATCTGAACGTTTTTGATTTTTGCTTTTATTAATTTGTCACAGCTTGGTGTTCTCTTGGGCTTTAGCCAGTTTGGCTAATTTGCTAACCACTTATTTATATGGCATTAAATAAAATTGTTAATTGTCGACAAATTGTGTTGCATAATATTTTTTTTAAGATGCCAATAAATACAAGAAAGGATTTTGTCCAGTTGAATTTATAACAGAATGACGTCTCTACTTAAATCTGGCAGTAAAATAACATGGACTTGAATTATGCTCAAAGGAATCTTGGAAATGCTTAAAAATTACGCAAAAATAATAAAATGTCTCTAAAAAATTCATGATAGACAAAAGGAAGGAAGTATAGAGATTAAAAACCTAATAAGTATGAATAAAAAAAATAAAAATCCTTTCTAAATAATTAAGAATTAGCTCACTTTCGCTCTTTTTTTTTGTGATAAATTTTGATGGTTTTTTAATAGAGAATTATTTATAAATTAAATAAAAAACCAGTTTAAAAAAGTTAAATTATGAAATGGAAGTATCAGTTGTAAGAACTTAGCTTAACCCTTAACTTAATCGTACTTCAAATAGTTTCTTACTTTAATTTACTAAAACCACTTAACATAACTAAAGTTCGCTGCTCAATTGACAGGCGTCCAAAAGATTTACAATTTATTCAGACTATTTATTCTTAATACTTGGCAAGTGACAACATTTTAATAGAAGCCAGCAGCATTAAATTTCCAACAGTAACATGAGAGAAAAAATAACTACAAATTTATAAATAAAAAATTAAGATATAAAAAAAGAAAAAGACAAACTGTTGGCCAAGCTTGTCAGTCAGGAGCAGAGAAAATATTTTGCTGCACACTTTGCTGTCCGGCCAAGAAGACTTTCGAGCTCAACTTGTTTTTCGCCGATTATCGGCGGGTTGGGTGTTGCTAAGATTCGCACAAAGGGGTCGTGGCAGTGGGTGGGGTGGGGCCTGTTTTTGTGTCTTTTGCTAGCAATTTGCGCCTGGGTTGTCAATTGATGCGCACTTCGTGATAATTTTCTTGTTTTCCGCATTAGTGCGTCGAGAGGGAGATGAGGAATAGTGGGGGATAGTGGGGTATAGCGGATAGTGTCGTGTACATTCTATTGAAAATCAAATGGAATTCCATTTGCAATTTATTTTGTTTTGTTTTTGTTTTTTTTTTCTTTTTAGTTTTGTATGTGTTTAGCATTAAAAGTTTCAATTGAAATTTAATAGTTTTCTGCCAAATGCTTTTGATTAAGTTCGTTGCACATTTTATCTTCTTCTTCTTTACATTTTAAGTATAAGTTTATTTGAAAGAAGTGTTGAAGAAAACAATTTGTTGCTTGATTAGAAGACAAAAGACTGGGTTAAAAGATCCACACTACAGCAATTAATTCCATGTTCAATTGAGATTATTTTGTTAAGATTGCTTTTCAAGATCCTAACTTTGACAACAGTTATATCATCTTACGCTTGCTATGCGGCAATTTTTTTTTATTATCTTAAAATCCATGTTGTGTAAAACAATCTTACAGTTTAATATAATTTCGTAGACAGCAGACAAAATTTGCAAGTGCATAAACTGCGAACAATTCAATTATAAAAGTTAATTTCCAACTTGGCAACCAACGCCAACCCTTAAACTAAAGAAAAAAAATAAAAATTACAACAGAAAAATAACTTGCAGATACACTTTAAAAGTCAGTCAGAAACTTTGTTCGTTTGCTGATGCTGATGCCAAAAGTCGAGACAGACAAGCGTCAAAACAAAGCAAAATAAAATTATAGCCAGAACAGTGGCAAGTGGATAACTACACATACACAACAACATATAAACATAGACATGAAGCGACATGGAAATGGAGTTGAAGCTGAAGATGCTGAAGAAATTGGCATACAAAGAGTAATTTAGTTTTGGCAGCCGCAACTAATTGAAAGGTATTTGTTTAGCGACTGCAGTTCTGCCGTCTTCATTTGCCTTTCTGCCTTCTGCCTTGTGCCTGCATTCAGCCTTCAGCGTGGAAATGAAATTAAACACAGACAGGGGAAATGGCAACAGCAGTAAAAGCCGCAGAAGTCACACACACATACACCCACGTTGAGGTGTGCATGTGTGCGTTTTTAGATGTCGACATTGCGGCAATTTTCGCTTATTTGTTTTGCTAATTGGATTAATTTTGTGAAAATATTGAAGCTAACTTTGTCTTTGGCTTTAATTATGTTGATGTAGTCATAAGGCGAAGCACACACACACACACACACATACCGAGGATCGGATAAGTAGACAATGCTTTTTAGTTTATAGCAAATACACGACGCTGCACCTGCGCAGTGTTGGAAAATGGTTATTAAAGCACGCAGAAATATGCCAAGAGAAGGGGGCATGGTTTGAGTCTTAGCTAAGGTGTGGATAGGAACTATGAAGAAATCTGATTTATTTAAAAAATTTTTGAAATAAAATACTTAATAATAGTATGCAACTTTCTTAATTACAAAGCATAAGAGCATGATTATTAATAAGAAACTTAACTGCAACTAAATTATATTTTCTTTTTTATTATTATTAACAATCAATAGACAATATAAGTTAGAAATATTATAAAAGAATGCTGGTTGAAGCGATCAAATGTTATTCAATACTTACTAATATAAAAAATAGAAAAGGGTTAATCGTTTGCTTAACAAATGACGCTTACATAATTTTAATTTACATTTTTTCAACTAAATAGTTTTTTCTACCTTATTAATTTCCGCATAATTGTTTGCATAACTGCTTAAGCATAAAAAACTTAACACAGTTAGTAATTAAATATGCTACAAAAATGTGTTTAAGCTGGATTATATAAATTAGTAAATGGTATTGAAGTTAAATAATAATTTTGCATACTTATGTTAAGCAGATTAATCAATTTGCTGACTAAATATTGTAAAAACAAGCAATACGAGTTACATAAATAGGTAAGCAATGAAAAGTAATTATTTAATTAGAGCAAGAGATAAAAGATTCCATAAGGACGCTCATTACGTATACGTATACGTATACTGAAAATTAAATCTCTTACAACTAGCTCACATACTTGCTTTCCGACCATTTTTCACCTCATTCGCCTTTTGTCTGCTTATCAATTTGCAAACACGTAACAAAACAAAGCAAAACAAACATTCAACAAATTGTTATCACTGACTTGTCTGGGTTTTCAAAATGTAAAGGACACTAATTAGCCAATGCGCCGATGCCATGCACAGATAAACAACAACAAACATTCATTGTCTAAGCTACTGACTACTGCTAACTACCAAACTTTCACCCACTACCAAACGCACTTTCATCCAACATGCAGTCGAACACATTTTTGGTTTCAATTGAACTTTTGTCTGGTTGGCAATTTTTCGCAGCTGGGTTTTTGTCGCGTCTCCGTTAAATGCGTTTGAAATGCAGTCGAAATTGCAGCTGCGGCTTCATGGATTCAAAATGGCATTGGTTTAGGGAGGAAGGGGCGGTTGTGCAGTGAGAAGAGAGATGATTGCGTGGTC
Organism: Scaptomyza caliginosa; assembly: GCA_035044725.1. Taxonomy (NCBI): domain Eukaryota; kingdom Metazoa; phylum Arthropoda; class Insecta; order Diptera; family Drosophilidae; genus Scaptomyza; species Scaptomyza caliginosa. The sequence continues at coordinate 162,756 of JAWNNR010000209.1, read as the reverse complement.
TCGTGAAACTGATGCGTTAATTTGATAAAGCAGCTTTAGGGCACTTTTGTGCATGGAGCATCCAAGCAAGGATTGCTTTCTATTACAAAACTTGCTGCGCTAATTAGAGAGCTACATGGTGCTGAAAAGGAAAAGGGTAAAGGGCAAAGATTATATATATATGTGTGTGTGTGAGTGTGTTTGAGTTGATGTGGTTGGCATTGGTTCGTTTAAAAGTTGGGCTCAAATCGCGTTTTGGGATTTTAGCTGTGCGGTTTATGGCATGGTTTTTGTGTTGACCGAGCTTTGTAGTTGGACATAAATTGATTTGGACATGGATTTGATATAAGCTTTAGAAGCTATTAAGTAGCTAAGGTGGATGTTAATAAAATAATTTAAATATGCTTATGAAGTAAACAAAAATAGAACCTTCATCTTTATACATTTCTTAATAATGCTAGCACATTTAGCTAATTAGCTAAGTTTTCATTGACTTGGGTTCAGAAGAAAGAACAAACTGATGAGAAACATTCTGCGAAGTAAAATGGGCCTTAAGGCTAAAAACTGTTGCATAAATCAACATTTGGCTAACTAGTTTTACATGTTTATTCAAAGTCTCCTTATGTTTTTTCCTATTATCTTTATCTTCTACGAGTTATATATACATTCTAATAGAGAATGTAACTTGTTCATTTTGTGCAACATTGTAGCTTTACCCGTTTGCAGCGACTTGATGTAATTACACGACCTTTATGTATTTTAATTAAGTTTTATAAGCAGCAGGAGCAATTACCTTCAATATAATACACATTTAAGTTACACATTAAATAGGTTTAATAAAATATGTGTGGGAAATTGAATATGGTAATTTAAAACGCTTCACTCTGATACAACTTTGCATAGGTATGCTTTAATAACTTTTTAATAAGATGAGTCATAGATACATAAAAGCTTGAAGGAGTCAAGAATACCCCACTAGCAGCTGGCACAAAAGGCGTTCGTTTTAGTGGGCGAGGTGAGAGAGGGAATGGTTAACTGCATTAAATATGTTCATATAAGTAATAACAAAAAAAAAATATATAAATATTTGCGTCTGTGCATGAATGTATGCATATAAATATGGGAATAGCAATTGCAATTGTAAACGGCATTATGAAGGGCGTCACAGGCAGAGGGTAAGTGGATGCAGCTTGCCGGCGCCTTAGCATAGGCAACAAAGACAAAAGATATCAAGTAGCCAACTCTACTCGACTAGCTTTTACTCTGTACTAAAAACAAGCTGCTTTTGGCTTTGAGTAAGACAGAGTAATTGCGAGTACAGACTAGAGACTACTGAAGAATTTTGGCTGTATTTGGAGTGCGCCAAGATAAATGCCAGAATGGGGCACGAGTTTGTGATTGTGACTTCCACGGCGAATGAAAATGCCAGGCTGTGCCAGCATATGTAATAAATATAAAGATTTGCAAAGCGGAAAATTGTGCGCTTTTTTTTTTCCCCTTTCAAGGTCCATGCCCACTCAACACAGCCCATTCCACAGCTCTGTCTTGAGTAGCGGATGCGTTTTGTATTCACAGACTGCATGCACTGAAAGAAATTTAAAACTTATCAGTTTAGTTCGAACTTTTATGTTATATTTTATAAGTTTTAAGTATATTTTTAGCTGTGTATATTGTATTTCTTATTGTCTCATTCCACTTAGCAAAATAAGAAAAAACAAAAAAAAAATACATATGACGCATCGTCTGAATTCTTCCCAAAAAGAACGAAATGAAGGAGATATGTATATAAAATAAATATTAAAAGAACAGGAAAGAGACAAAAAAATACAAAAAACCCAAAAACGAAATGTAAGAAATGTGTGTAAAAAGTTGTATAAATCTACAATGGAAGTCAACAAAAATGGGCGATGGGCTGTGGGCGTGTGCCAAAAGGAATTTATAGTAGCAGCATACGCGTCGTATGCGCAACATGCGAGCTGCAATGTGTTGCAAGTATGTGCGCCTGTATGTGTGCATGCAAAATTATAGCGTTTGTAAGCGTATTTCCGCTCTTATGACATGCAACCGACTGGGTAACAGGGCTGATGCTGGTGGTGTTAGTTGCCGTCTGAGGGGGTAAATCTCAACTGGGTGGCATTCAAAGTTTTGTGTTTATAGAAATTGCAACACAGACGACGCGACGTTGTCTTTACTTATCGACAAAACGACGACAGCAAATATATATATGTATAGATGCTTAAGATATTGTTGCTGATGATGTGTATGCGAATAATAATGATCATTTGGTTATAATCATGATTAAAACGACGCTGCCATACGACAAGAACTTTGTCTGCGTTTCCGATTCCCAGTCCCCCCGTCCCCCATCTTTGGCAATTGCTATTATTGCTCAAGTGTAATGCCAACAATAAAGTAGCTGTTCATATCTACGCCATTTGCCATGCAATATTGTTTAAGCACACGAAGGTACATACATATAAGGATAAGGACAGAGAGAGAAAGTAAGAGGTAGCGTCTATAGGGTTGAGAGAGAGCGAGAAAGACTGTTGAGCAGCAGTCGGAAATTTAAATGCGCATTAAAAATATAAATAAAAAGCTTGAGCCTGGCAGCAATGTTGTGTGCAAAATGTCTGCCTACCGCGGGTATAAGTGTATTCTCATGTGAGTTGTTACACAATGCATTGCGAATTAATCATGAGCCTAGAAATGTGCAATAAAATATTTAAGCGCATATTGTAAAAGTTAAGCGAAAGACAAATTGATAGCGAGTGGGCGTTGAGATTTTGACTGGATAATAAATTACCAAAAAAAAAAAATTGAAGATGCCACACAAAATACGATTTATGTACGTAGATATTTAACTCTCTCTAAGCTCAAGCAGAGAAGTTACAATAACTAAAACATAACGTAATTGTATTATTATTTGCAGTTGATTTTATATGTATATATATATATATATTGTTTTCGCACCAATTAGGAAACACGTCTGTTCATTTAACGCAGAGAACTTAAAATAACTTTAAATCAGTAAATTTAATTAAATATTTTGATGTACTACAAGTGCAAATGCAATTTCGAATGCAATTTTCGTTGCATTGTTGTGCGGGAATTTGCTTCTAACACCTTGGGGAGCAGCACGAAAAAGCCACAAAAATGTTGCAAAATCAATGAAATATTTGACAAAATACCAAAAAAGCTCACACACATACACACACACACACAGCAGTGAAACGGCAAACAGTGCCTGCGTTAAGAATATCTTGGTATCTGTATCTGTATCAGTGTCTTGTTGTATGCACTTTGCGGTTGCCAGTTGCCGTTTGCTGTTGCACTAAGACTAATAAAATTTCTAGTTCATTTATTAAAGTTGCTGTAAAGTTGCTATCAAAAGTCTAATCATGCCGGATTTGTGGTTATCTATATAGCCCTGGCTTACATGTGTTTGCGTGCGTCTTTGCGTGCGTGTGTGTGTGTGTATGTGTACTTGTTGTTATGTGTATCTTGTAGATACAAAAACTCAACAGAGCTAACATAACATAAATAAACAAAATGCCACAAAGTGTGGCTACCAAAGGGACGTTGCCCGAGAGAACATGTTATGTTTGCTTTGCACTAGTGCCATGTGGTAGTTGCAGCTGTATGTGTGTGTGTATCCATGAGATAGCATTCAATAACACGTCAATTTGGCCATTTACTGTTCAATTTTTGCCCTAACATATAAATATGAACGGAATTTTGGTTGTCTATGAAATTACTGAATTAAAAGCGTTTGGATAATTGCAATCGACACAGAAGTTTTAAAATTTGAGTGCATTTTTCGAATTTCCCAACGCAAAGCATGTAGTTTTATTGATCTTTGACTCTTTACTCAATGCTGCTGCTAATGCATTCCAATGGGCTTATTGTTAGTTTCACAGACATATATATTTATTTTGATTTTGATTGTGGCATCAAAGCGCATTTAAATGAACTTAACAAATGCCAAAAGTTGTAAGTTTTATTTGGCCACAGTAAATAATAATTTGTTGTGTAGTTTATTGGGTTTATCAATTAACACTAAAAGCATTCCTTTTGGCAATAAACTTTATGAATGATGTCCAAGAGAAAGCCTATAAGTATGGACCTTCTACTTAATAGTTAAGAGAGCAAAGATAATAACAACAACTTCATATAAATCTTTAACAAAGACAGTTCTTACAATGCTTTGAATTTCTTTCTGCCTATATTAAAGCAACAATTAAGTTAAATCATAATTTTTATTTAAGGCAAGTCATTTTAAACCAGAATCGAATGAATTTTTCTCGTATGTTCTGTTTATAGATCTAAGTTATGTGTATTATATATTTCAAGTTATTGATTGATTTTCGTTGCCATAAGTCTTCATATATTTTACTTACAACTTTAATTTCACCCACTCTTTTATTACCATGTGCAAAAAAACGTCACATTCAAACAAAAAACCATACGACAGCTAAGAAGCACTTTGCGTGCATAACAATTAAGTCCAAAGTAACAGCACAGTCGGGTAGCAGTAAAATGTAATGACTGACAGAAACAAAAAAAAACTGAAGCACATGGTAACAAAAAGTAGCAGAGTGTTGAAACTATGTAAGCAAGTCGAAGGTGTCGCTCAACTCGGCGCGTAATACAAGTAATTTTTTATGACACGAATGGCCAAAAGACCAAAAAACGGAAAAGGCAACGACAATTACTGTTTCGACCTCCTGTAATTAACTTGTGTCAACGACGTCCTCGGCGTTGTCGTCAAGCATTTGGGCCGTGGCTTTTGTTGTCTGTTGTCGCGCTGCGTTCCTTTAACGACTTTTGCATGTCACTTTGTTGCCAACCGCAGTGGGACTCAGCAACAGTTCAAGCGGCGTATGCGCAATGTGCACTCATGCATTACGCATACGCCCAGTGCTCAACGAATTTTTTGCCCATTTCTCTCTACAGCTGCCTTTTCGCTTTCCCCCTCTCGTAATTGAATAGAGCCAGCTGTAAATCGACTTAATCGTCTTTGCGCTTAATAACTTTGCCATCGTCCATGTCAATCATTCAATTTCTCAACAAATCCATCAGCCAGGTGCAATTTACACACCTTACTCATTTTTCGTCAGTACATTGCAGCTCCCTCTGGTATGCAACATTGAGATACACTTGCCATGGCCAAAGCAAAACATATTCATTGGTTAATTACATTATTTACAACATAATACCTCAAGCAAATCTGTTATTTTATCGTTTTGGCGACATTAAGCTGACAGCAGTAAATGTTTTTTTTTTCTTCCATTGCTTCTCTTATTTACATTGTTTATCATTTTGTTGGCTGTTTGTTGTTTGTTTGTATACAAAAATAAATAGCTTTGCATACACATTAATTGCGCGAGCATTAAACCAAAATAATTGTTGGCACAATCTCCACACATATTGCCCTGTCAAATGTACTTCTCTACTGTTTTTGTACCTGCCCCACTTTACAAACTATATCACTGCTTTGGCCAGGTTATCGTTGGCATTGCATGACATTTAAGTAAATGTTGACATTTCAATTCGATATTCAACACAATTTTACTGACAGCAATTAAATTGACGTAAAACTTGCTCACTTGCCTGTATGCATAGGGAATATGCAAGCAATGGGATCTTGATAAAATGATGATATCGTTTCTACTCATAGTTTATAAAGTACTAAAGCAAACAACTTAGTTTAAGCTTAATGCAAAAGAATATTTTACAGGCTTACATAGCTACAAAGCTTTGTTCTTTGGCTTTTCTCTTGCCCTCTCAATTCACAATAGCTGTTAACATTGTGCTTGACCTTCAGGCATTGGTACAAGTTGTTAGACATTTATACGATTTAGTAGATTTCCATTTAATTTTGTTAAAATCTCATGATGTGGCCAAGACATGCAGGCAAAAAGGCAGATCTTGGTTCCTACTCCAGCAAATGCCACAGCCAAAAAAAAAAAAAAAAGAAGAAAAGTAAATCGCTAAGTAAAATTTATTTTTATGGCCAAATTTGCAACAGCTGTTGGCCCCCAAGCCACAAAATGGCCGCATAACATGGCACAGCTACGCAGCAAAGTAAGAGAAAAAAAAGGAGAAAACAAGAAAATCAAAAAGAACAGTTCGAAAGAAAGGAAAACTTGGCCGCATATACTCGTAGATTCAGCTAAATTGCGCATATATCAAATTGTAATAGTTTGCAACAATTTTGCGCACATTTCGCTGATTTTGCTGAGCAGTTCGCCGCCTGCGTGCAACACGTACCAGCTATAAAAGCCCTATCAAATCATTCTCTATGTATGTACTAAATACAAACTTACATAGCCTTATATAGAAAAATCAAACAGAAAGAGGAAGAAGAATACTGGGCGTAACCGAAGCATAGATTATTTGATTTTGAGAGTCAGTCGTCGTATCGTGTTTGTGAATGTGAAAAATCATTTGCTAAAGTACATGTGCTTTATTTTTTTTTTTCTGCTCCCCTTAGTTCTTCTGGCCACTGGCCACAAGCAATTTAAATTGGGGTTTCAATGAAATTGAAAATACTGCTGAAACAGCTGTCAAATTTGTGGGCGTACTAGCGTGTGTGTCCCCATGCTCAAAGGGTTTCTCTTTATGCACTTGATTAGCTCAAAGGAAGAAGCTAACTTACAATTGAATTTGTAAGAAGGCAACGAAATTTGCTCTTTTTTTTTGCACTGTAATGCAACCAAAAACATAAATTGAACATCATAAAAATCTTTTATTCCACTTGACCGTCGCTTCACTGATTGCCATTGTTGCCAAGTACTTGCCAAACAAATATTACGCATACGAAACGTTGACGTTTCTAGTTACAGTTCATGCACCCCGTTTGCTAAACTCCACACACATGCAGAACACAAATTATTTAAAGGAAAAGCAGACACAAAAAAAAAATACAAATTACTTTGACTTTTGGTATTTTCGGTTTGTTAAGTGGCGAAAATTCTTTGTGTGCTTGAGATTTCCTTAGCTTGTTCATTTTTCCTTTAGATTTTCTGCTGACCACAGAGCATTCTGCCATTGGCCGCATTTGTTTGGCATTCTCTTGCAATACAACAGCGCAATTTGCTTGCCATACAGAAACGGAATCTGTAATGTGATTTTCCCTCTGGCTATTGTGTGTGTGTGGCCTGTGTGTTGGCTTTGGTTTGGGGGCCAGTGGCAAGCACATGATTTGCACTTATTAAATTTATACACATACTAAAGCAAAGAGTTATCTGCAGGCTTTCAAAATCCAATCCCTGTCTGTCACAAAACAACAATCAAGCTAATTTTTTACAGTGTTCAATCTAAACGATGCTTGAAGGTGGGGCAATGTGTAGGGGCATATTGCATAAATTAACAAACCTTATGACACAAGGATAATGTATTAGGTGACAACAACAGTTTGGGAACAACTGTTCTCACCAATATTTACTAGTTAGTTATGTTCCCTGACATCTTCTACAATATACATATTATAATAATAATGTGCAGTCAAATTTCGAGAACATGCCACACATTTAATTAGCTTCTTGTGTGTGTGTGTGATTGTGTGTGTGTTTGGCTAGAGTTTGTTGCAGCAATATCATCAGACTGTGAGGACACTTTCGGTGTCCTGAGTGTCCTTTGCAGGCTTTTGGGGTGTTTTAGTTTGCCTAGGAATGGCATTAGACACCACTCTACTTCTCCCTCTCTGCTTCTATGTCTGTCTCGTGTAATTTGTTGACCGCATGTTGTTTTGAGGTTGTTCCAATGCAATTCCCCATACTCTCTGCAGCTTGCCGCTTGGCTGGCAATTGAGCAGCCACCCTTCAAGCTCACATAGACACAGAAAGAGACACACTTAGACAAGTCAGAATTGTAATCGATAATTTGCATTGACATTGGCAAGTTGCGATTAATTCTAAGCGGTTTAATTTATAATTGATTTTATGCAATGAACTCACCTTTCAAACACATTTTAATTACATTTTAATCTCTAACTAATTATATACAGTCGAATTGCTTGTCAAGAAACATAAACTTCAGTTCGTTTAGTAGCTTTAAAGCAAAGAACTTGAGATTAATTGAAGTAAATTGATTAGAGTAATCTAAAAGTTCAAACATATTTATTTTTATTTTTCCGTCTTTTAATTGTAATATTTTTTAAAAATATACAAAACTCCTTTCAGCTTTAGTATACATGCAATTTGCTTATATTGAACATGAATCGTAAAAGTTAATTGGAACTATTCTGTATAAATTGAAAGGGTCATCCATTTAATTACACTCTAATATTAAATTTACATGGTATACCAATTTACTATATATATATATTGTTTTCACAACATTTTGCCGCAAGCCTGTTCACAAAAATATTAGTTACCATTTGCTATTTGAAAGCCTTGCATCGTACAAATATGCAATATATGTAGCGAACAAAAATTCTACTTGATGTGAAACAAAATTGGTAACAATTTTTGCAAGTTTTATGGATCAACAAAAAAAAAAAATGAAAGCCAAAAACAAATGATGAACAACAACAACTATGAGTAAGTGTACAACAAAAATGCATTTTATGGCCAAAATGCCAGCTCATAAAACTGTCAGGCACACAATGCGGCAACACCGAGTATCCAATGGAGAGACAACATGAGGCATGAGATTTAGGTAGCTTTAGGTGGCTTTGATTAGCAGCCTAACAGGCAAACAATTTCATTGCTCCTCCCCTCCCCACCCCTCCCCCAACAAACAGACTTAACTTTCTCCTCTTCTGTTCGAATTGTACATTACGCACGCATAATTAAACCGTAAGCGAAAATTGTGTGCGATTGAATGCCGCTTGGATCAGCATTAAAAATGTTTGTGCTAAAATTTGCATTGCATTTTTCACGCATTCTATGTTTGTTTCAATGTGTGTTCGTGTGTGTGTGTGTGTGTGTGTGAGTATGTAATGCATTTGGGCACGTGTGACAGGGCAGCAATGGGAAAATGTTGGGAAATGGGGCTGCATTATGCACAGGCGATTAAGCAATTCGGTTCTCATCGCATAAGAGAAAAAGTGTTGCACAAATCAAAAGCATTTTTGGGCATTACCGATTGCCGATTCAGCTTCCAGCTTCTACCCACAAGAATATGCACACATGAAAGGCTAAAGCCGAGCTGGGAGTTGGGTATTGTTTGCCGCCCTTTTCCGGTTGCAGTTTACATTGTCAAGTGGCCTGGTTGTAAAATTTTGCGGGAAATTGTTTTAAAGTTTCTCTTTTGGATTTGATGATCCCAACGCTGCATAACTGTAGACATGCAACAAAGTGCACAAAGCAAACATTGTTGTTGTTGTTGTTCTTGTCACTCGGTTTGTTGCAGGACGTTGTCTGTCTATCCTGAAATTGAAATTTCAATTTTAAACACATTTACAAGCAGCTGGACGAGACTCATCTGCTTATGCCACCACTCCGCCCTCCCAATGCCTTCACAGTTTTCTCTCCCGTCTGTGGCTTTTTCCCCCTGCGAGTGTGTGTGTTTGAGTTCTGAGCCATGTCCTTAACCGCAGCTACACCATTTTCGTAAGCTTCATGTTAATAAATGAGTAGTTCGCACTTTTATAGCCCCGCATATGTTTTCTCTTGCTCTCTCTCTCTCTGTTTGTGTGTTGAGGTGCGTTTTCATTGCAAATACAACGCGAGCTTTGTGGCAGCTATAAAATTGTGCAGCACTCGCAAACGAATAGCGCAAATGGCAAATGTTCAACGCCTTTGTTATTACGCAAGGCAGAACACAAAAATAAAAACACGAAAATTATAAACTATTGTCGGTTCGAGCACTGAAAGAAACCCAAGTGCTTAGAAAACCTTGTCATTGGTGTTCTTTTTTATTACGTAATTACTTATTTCGGTGTTAAATACTTGTCATTTCGTTAAAAACCATTTGGCAACTTTTTGTTAAACACCTTTTAACACACAGTTTGTCTCAGTGTCGCTTTTATATGACAACAACTAATATCCGCATTTGAAGCATCCACTAAACACACACAACACATCACGCCCATATACACAAATAAACACACACACACAGACATCCATACAGAGACAGAGAGCAAGTACTCTAACACTAAACACGCCCCTTGCCGCCGCATAAAGGACGTGCATATATCCCCTGGACTATGTCATAAATGCGACGACGACGACGACGACGACGACGACGACGACGACGACGACGAAGACGACGACGACGACTATCATAAAAATGCTGACTTCATTTTGTAAACGCCTCGTGTTGGCATCCCATATCGCTGCGCGTATGTGTGTGTGTGTGAAAAAAATTTAAGGCATCGCATTGCATGCAGCTTGCTTCAAACAAAAAAAATAAGAAGAAAATAAGGAAAAAAATAATACATTCGCAGCACAACGTAAAAGTTGTGGGCTTGTGTGTGTGTGTGTGTGTAGGACGCTAGGTGGCGCTTGTTTGGCTCTCGCAACTTTTATGCCACGTGTGAGAAAATTTCAATTGGCTTAGTTTTTATCGCCATTTCGTACTAGCTCATAAATAATGGAAGCCTTCTCTCACTGTTTCCCTAGATAACTCTCAGCACTAAAAATCCGTCTGCAATCGAATTTAATTAAAGCGCAATGAGAGTGCAGAAAAAAATAACAGTCTCAATAAAATAAATGCGAACCAAAAAATCCTTCACAGGAAATTCAATTAAAATGAGTCAAAAGATTGCTTAGTAGGCTGGAAATGGAGGTTGAAGGGGGCGCAAATTGGTGGGAAGCTAACCTTTTACGTAATTGAAATTTATTAGCACTAATTTGCATGTCAATAACTTTTATTTGCATTGAAATCAATGAACTAGAAATGGGTTAAAAATAACCAAAATAATAAATGTAATTTTTAACAAAATGAAAATTGAATTTGAAAGTTAAACGAAGAAAATTTTTAGATCATATTAAGCAAGTTTTAATTAAAGTAAAAATAGTTATCAACAACACAGTAAACATGTCTTTTGTTTATAGATTTATCATGCATATTTAAACACTTTTGCAACATTAACAACATTAAAAGCCGAATATATAAACTCAACACTAAACAAGTTGCGAGCTTCTTAAAAAGTTCTTAAAAGGCACCATGTCGTGTATCTCTTTACGCATTTGTCTTCCACCTTCTCCTGTCCCTTACACCAACGAGTACACTTACACACACACACACACATACAGAGTTGCCTTCACAAGTTGCTCTTTCAGATGCGTAGACAACGCCATTCGATGACAGCAAACAGCAATCGAATTGGAAGGCTGCTTAAATATTGGAAGGCACTTAAGAATTGTTTGCCAGGCAACTCTTGATGGCTGCCAATACCCCTTAACTTCTACAATTGCTGATGCTTCTGTTGCTGTCTGTTTGGAGCCCCATATGCAGCAGGCATAAAAACCCCAAAAGAGAACAAGTAGATTGCGTTGAAGTACGCTAGCATTTGACTAAAACATATCCTGTCTCAACTGAAATTCTTTTGGACTTGCATTTAGAGGTTCAACGAAACATAATCCTTTCTTAACCTAACTCATGTAAAAAGTTACCTCTTGTAAAACTAAAGAACATTTCCTTAGAGCTTAGAGAAAACGTATTTAGGGTTTTAATACGCATAAAAGTACACAGTGCCTTTCAATGTAGAAAAACCCCATCGCATTGAACGCTTTCGATAGGTTACAGAGTATACAAAGATACTAGTTGTATTAGGGTAGAAAAGGAAGAGAAAGAATGAGAAAAAAAACGATACCAACTACGAGTGGAAATCTGCGAAAGGCAAAGCAAACATCGCCGAGTTGCAAAATGCAGTCGAGTGGTTTAAGCGGCTGCCGCAGGGCAACTGATTCCAAGTTAGAGAAGCTTGCCAAAGAAGAAAAAGCTGGGGCAGAAGGGATGAATGTGAATGTGTATGTCGAATGTGCCAGCCTGGTAGCGCCTATGACAAATGCCTGCAAAAGAAAACTGTTTCAGCTGTAGCAAGCATTACAAAGTTTTTCCATTAAAAAACATTAAATACAAAGTGCGTTGATGTTGATGATGATGCTGCTGTGCATTGAGGATGTAAAAACAAACAGTAAAAACCAGTAAATCGACAAAACAGAAAACAATAAACGTTGATAAAAAATGTGGCAACACACACACACACACATGTAGATATGTGAGATTATGGCCTAGGATTATACAGAAACTTGGCAAAAAGCCTTAAGAAAATAGTGACAAATTTTAATGGTTAAATACTTAATGGCTGAAAGTAACTAAATATTAGAGAGTAACCTTAAAAAACGAGTTCGAAGTCAAAATTGAATACACAATTTCAATAAAAAGTTGAATTAATTGTATTTAATGGAATAATTACGTCTAGCAAAACGTTTACATATAAAGAGATTATATCCAAATCAAACAAAACTAACAAATGTTTGTTATTAGTTTTATTTGCATTTTGGTTTCAACGCATACAAAAAAAATCTTTTTGTATTTCAACCGGGGACAGTGACAAATTTTTAACGTGAGCGACATAAAAATTAAAAGCCTTGTGCATATGAAAAATTTTCTTAATAAAAACTAGTGCAAACAAATCAGATAAAAAACTTGACACAAGACAGTCAGAAAGGATAGTGCAAGTAAAGATAGAAACGAAAGGAAATTGTTAAAATAAAAGGAAGAGAACAAGAAGGCTTTAAAAGACAACTTCGATTTGCATTTTATGGATCCTTGCAGAGAGAGGGTTTGAAAATAGGATAGGGATATTTGTTGGCATTTTAGTTGGGTTTCGTTGCATTTATGCCAATCGAATTTATTCAGAGATTTGAAACGTGTTGTTGGCTTGTGTTTTTACCAATTTGGTGGTTTGATTTGTGGGCTAATGGTTGTGACACAGCTGTCATTGCTTTGGCCCTGGGGAGACATATCATAATGCATCGTCGACTCTCTCTTTCTTCCTCTCTCTCTCTCTCTATGGTAGCAGTATATGTTATGGTTCAATAAATCTGTGCGCTCTACTTAGAGCATATTTAAATTTTAGCCCAGGGAGCTAAACAAGATAGAGCGTTAAATGTGCGAATGAAGAAAGAGCAAGACGTATGTATATGTGTGTGTGTGTGTGTGCATATGGTAATATTTATGAGTACTCACTAATACACGCTCTTATGCATTTTGAACCCGATTTTGCACAGAGTTTGCTACAAAGCTGAAAGGCAACCCTCCCCGCGCTGCCCATTGCTTTCATCCTTGGCTAAAATAACATTGCTATTGCAAATTTGCATAAAGAAATCCCTAAACTCACATATGTACACAATCACACACACAGTGCATATTTGAGTTTAGTGTATGACTTTCACATAAACTTCTTTGGTTGTGAGAGATGCTCAGTGTACTGTGTTGGCCAGAAGCTGGATAAGTGTGTGGATACAGCGGGCATTAAGGCTGGGGGAATTAATTTTGTACCCAACAAAACGGTTGTTAGAAAATTTTCAACGTTATTGTATTTATTAAATATTAATCTGCACAGCGTATAAATTTCATCGACATTGGCCACCTCGGCCATAGAGTGTGAAGTGAACAAGTTGCCAAGTTTTGCCAAACTTGCGCTGCGAAGAAGTCGATGGTCGAGATGGTGGCATGGGGTGGGCAGAATGTTAAGTTGTATGGGTTTGATTGTGTAGGATTCCCTCTGCTGCAGACAGTAAGGCAATATTTATATTCAATTACGCTGTAAGTGAACGCCAAAAACTGAAAAACTTTGTGGTATGAGAAGATTTTTTTTTTGTGGAACAAGCTTAAAGTAAAGAAAGGAGAATTTGTGATATAAGATTTTGCACTATCCATTATTAAATATATATGGAATGATTTATACTTAAACATATTTAAACAAATTGTTCGAGCATAGAAAACGTTTTTGAGCTCAATGTTGGTTTTCCATTGTTCGTGGTAAATGAAATGCAAAGTGTATTCACAAACAACATTTGCAAGTAAATATATATACATATTTGTACATGTATATAGCAATTAAATTAACTGCGACTGCTGGCGATAAACACTTGAACATTTCAGTCAAATGCAAATGCAAATGAATCATACTATTGTATTAATTATACATGACTAGAAACTAGCTAATAAACAATGCGAGAAGTTAACAGACCAAAAACAACCAACAAACAAGAAACATTTCAATTATTGTGATTGCAATAAGAGAGAGAAATAACAATGGGAGTTTCCACAACATTTTGCAAAGGCGTGCCAAACTCATCAAGTAAATCAGAAACAATTACAATAATAACATTTGTAATTAAATGTATATAGCAGAAGTCAATTTTGTAGCGAATGCAAGCAAATAACCTAAAGTACTTAATGCAACAGCAATAATAACAAATGTAACGAAAATTGTTTGAAGAATTTACTAATAATGTGCATTGAGTCAATTTATATTAGCCCAAGGCTAAAAGATAAATGAGTGAAAATTTGTTGTATTAATTAATTGTAATTTTCCGTAAATTTGCAGTTTTTCATTAGACAAATTGACTTGACTGACGTATAATGAAAACAAAGCATTTGTGAGAGTTTGGGGGTAAAAATAGCATCGTTAAATAGTTAGCAATAAACATAGGCACTTGAATAATAAATGAAACTAATGAAACATATAAGTTAAATACATTTTATTTTTGTTAACAATGCTGTAACATATGTACTTTAAAAAAGTATACATAATTGATATCAGTTCTTTTCATTTTCAAGTACGAGCATACTATTTATTTGGCAACAACAAATTTCCAACAGCTGGTAAAAGCATATTTGAGTAAATGTATTGTCTATTTGGATTGCCTGCAATTTAATGCATTTTTGTTTCCTGCTCTGTGTGCAGAAGTACATATATCATGGCAGCACTTGGAACATAAATGAAATTCGAATCCAGAAGAACAAAATACATTTTATATTTATGATATCTGTGTGGGTGAAGAGTGTTATTAATATTGGTTAGCTAACAACGTGTTATTGAATGCGAAAATGAATTTTAAGTGCAATAAATATATATATATATATATATAAAGAGTTTATCACTTAACCTACTTTGTTAAAGACACGGAAAGTTGGATTCATTCTCTGTTTATTGAATAACAATATATAAGCCTATTTTCATTGAAAAACATCCAAATTCGTATGAATAGAACAGCTTAGCTGCTGTTTAACCATAATACAATGAGATAAGATACATTTTGTTAAAACATTTTAAAAGAAATTTGAATCTTTTCTTATTAAAAGATGTAAGTATGCTTCGAGTCTAAGTAGTAACAGGAACAGACAAAATATGAAGAATAAATGCAAACATGCAACAATGAATAAAACTCAGAGAGTAAAAAAGTGAGAAACAGCTGCATAAAAAGCAGTTGCAAAATTCTTTGCCACTTACAAAAAGGCAGCGGCTGTCGTAAATTCAATTGAAGCTCATGCATTTCTTTTATGGCCAGCTTTCTAAGCGTATCGAGGCCAGGGCTGAAGTTGCTACTGATGGATTCTGCTACAAGGAGTGCAACAACTACTGCTAAATGTTGCGCTAAGCAGTAAAAATTACATTATGAAATTAATACACAACAAAAGGGAGTTTAAAAAAAAGCACGAAGAGAAAATAATAATAAAAAAAATATACAGTGCAGTCAGGTAAGCGCTGCAGTTGCTTCAATTGCATTAGTTAGAGTGCAGGCGGAAAATTGGTAGATGCCACAGGGGCAGGGGCTACAAATTGTGGTACGTGTGTGGCGTAATGGCATTTATGACGATGACGATGACGTTGGCGACACTGCAAAGTCAAACAACTTTGTTAACATTTAGCGCGCGTGCAGTAGTAGCGAACAAAAAGGAGAAGCAACAAAGTAAACTTTAATGAAATTCAGTTGAGTAATTGCGGTTGGTTGACCTGCCACAGGGCCAACATGATTAGTGTGTGTGGTGTTAGTGTGTGTGGTGTTAGTGTGTGTGTGTTCATGGCATCTGTGTAAATTTCTAATTGCTGCTGCTGCTGCTTACGGCAATTGGTTTTAAAATCAAGCAACACATATAGACATAAACGTAAATCTATTTATCCAGTTTTTTTTTAAGGAACATTGAACTTAGAAACTAGGGAAGTTCAACATATAACTATTTTTTAATTCTATCTGAATTATTGACAATCTATTTTTAAAAGATTTTTAATTCTTGTAGCAAGCTTAGCATCTAAGCTAAGAAGTATAATGATATTTTGATATTTAATTACATTAAAATTTATTACCACTATAGTCAAACGAAATACATTAGATTTAAACTAAAAAAAGTATTGAGGTTTTTATTTTTTAATTTTTTTAATTTTGCAGTATTTTCTGCATAAGAAACAAACAAACAAGAATATTAAACAATTTTCAAAATTTTATCGAATTGTTATTAATATATTCAACAAAATCAAGAACCATTAAGCAGCTGACACAGTTGGCCGAGTAAAAACATATATTTCGAAATAACAGTGCTGCAAAAGTTAAGAGCACACAAACAGCAACAAAAAATGTAGCAACTTTTTTGACAAATGGCCAATGCAACATTTACAGCAAACAAATATTATAAACAACAAACCGGAGCATTGTTTAATTGCCCGTTGAGCAAATTAAAACTGACAGTGCTACAAAAATTGGGCAAAACTGCAGCTCAAGAGGGTTTTTTTTTTATGTTTTCCCTTTTTGTTGGCTGGTTTGTAGAGAAGTTGTTGAAGTTTTTAATTTATTTAACGGAAACTATGTCCATACATATGCGAAGACCAGGGGAATAGTCGGATGGGAGGAGAGCGGTAAGGTGGCATACTTGTGGGCCCAGTAGTGGCATTAGAATAGTTTTAGCTAAAAGCGCAAAAGGCAAGCTGCAAATTGATGTCAACATTTAAAATGCAAGGCACGAGACAAGAACGCATAGTATATATACACTACAAGAAATTGGGAATTAATTAAAAAATATTTTCAAATAAATTCCTTTCAATATTATACAGTTAAAAAGATGTTTTGTTTATTTAATTCAGCTTGAATATATTTTTCCGGGTTAAGTTTTGACTTTAATCAGTTATGAAATAAGGATTAGAAGCATTTTGTTTCAAGATAACTTTCGAGGCTTTTTGTTTGGTTACACAGTTATTACTTGCAGTGCTAATACAGCCGCAGGACGTTAGGACAACAGGGAGATAGGATGAGACGAGGAACGCTTAATGTGCATTTTGGTCACTTAAATGCGCCCCAGACAAGCCCCGAGCATCTGGCGAGAATTGAAGAGGTGCATAAAGGGGGCTGTTGAGGCTTTTTATTACTGCAGCATATTTATCTTCATCTTGGATGTCGGCGCGTTCGAGACGTGCATTTGATGTGCCTTCCAGTGCTAGGCTATGTGTGTGTGTGTGTGTGTGTGTCTCGTCCTGCAATGGCAGAGTGGCCAATGCAGTCAATCGTGTCCTGCATTTGCGTCCTCTTTGCTGTTTTGCGTTTTTGATGTCAACGCTTTGCTTTTGGTTTTTATGGCGCCAAAGTTGCCACTTGGCTTGACAGTTGCCACCATCCAAACCCGAACCTCCTTTTTGAACTACTCTTCTTATACTCGAAGCTCACGTTGCAC
Source organism: Scaptomyza caliginosa (assembly GCA_035044725.1). NCBI lineage: Eukaryota > Metazoa > Arthropoda > Insecta > Diptera > Drosophilidae > Scaptomyza > Scaptomyza caliginosa. The sequence continues at coordinate 145,149 of JAWNNR010000209.1, read as the reverse complement.
TTGGGCACTGTGTGCTTTGCCCTGTGCCCTGGCCGCTGGACATTCATAATTCTCTTTGAATTTATGAACACTAAACTGTTATTTACGATACTCAAAGGCATTTAATGTTATACAAATGTGACTGTGGGGAGCTGAACGAGGTCCTTGTCCAGAACACGAACTCCAAACTCGGACTAGGAATCGCACTCGGCAACTCGGACGAGTGTCAGCTTCAACAGACTTAGCTACAAAACACAACTACCAAAGCGATAAAAAACAACTAGTACAAGGAAATTAAAGTGTTTGAACAAGTGGCAGAAGCAGCCGCACAGCGCCACATACGGATATTAGTTTTGAACGATAGTTTTTTGGTAAATAACAAAAAAAAAAAAACAAGGAATTGGCTCTGAAAAATGCGACAAGCCAAGAGTAGAACGCTTTATTGCATATTTGCCAGTTAAGCTAAGGCTTGAAGTAAATTATATTATGTTAGTATGTATAATGCCTACCAAAATTTGGACAATAAATCTCTATGCTCAAATGCTGTAGTCTTTTGGGTGGTTAAAAGCTCCTTTTGTTTTACGAGCATGAATACATTATAATTTCTGTGCAAATTGTGCGCAGCAAATTGAGCGTAGTCAATTTAATTAACGCCTAAAAGGATGCCATTAAATTCAAATTGCAATTTAGCCAAAACGCCTATCGTTAAGGAGTTGAAAGCGCTTTTGAATTCACTTTCAATTGCTTCATAATAACATAACAAGTAATAACAAATAAGACAATTAATTAATATCTGCCTGTGGGACATATACAGATACTTGATTTATTTATTGTACATTATCTGCAAGTTGAGTTAGTTTGATTTGACAATCGTAAAAAACACAGCAGGTGTTTAAATGTCGTATTGCGTATACGCCATGTCGCACATATATGCTAGACAAATAAGACAATAGCATAAACGAAAAAAAAAACTCATGTACTAATAAATGTCAAGAGCAGTTAAGTTGCCTTAAAGTGAATGGAAAACTAAAATATTGATTTATGTAGCTGGAAGAACATATTGTGACTTGCCCAACTAGATTTTGTCAACGTCATCAATATGCATAAATAATTCACTCAGCACTCATTCACATTTTGGTTTGTCTTCACTGTGTTCTCTCGATTACTCGCACTAATTTCCTATACACAGTCGAAACTGATTTGATAATGAAAAGGAAATTAAGTGCACATTGTGTGGATGAGACCTTGCTCTTACTGCATTTCGCTCTCTCTCTCTCTCTCCCTCTCTTTGCACCTCTCTCTCCTCTTTGTTGGCGTGTGTCGCTTGTAACTGGACGCAGCTGTTTGTGCCAGTGCATCTCGGCCTGCATTTGAATGGCAAACATCCGGTTCCGCTGTCTGCCAATGTTACTACCCTTGTCTCTGTGTCTCTGTGTGTGTGTTTGTGCCTTTTATGCATATTTCAAATAGTGCTGCATATTGCAACTGTACACCAGACCCAGACATTCCCATTAGGGTCTAAGGCAAACCTAGGCAACGCCATTGTTTTCCAATTGTTGGCTGTCTCAGCTCCTCAGAAGCAGCTATTCAAATCCTTAGATCACATTTGCACTGCTGCAAACGGATGCCGGCTGGAAGGAAGGATGGGCGGTAGGATGAAGTGTGGCCTATTTGCATGGTTGTCTGGACAGTGAAAGGAAGCTTATTCGGTGTACTTATTGGTTTTAGTGAGATGCTGTCCAAGTTGGGGCTGTGAAATCTGGTTAGGTTTTGGAGTCTGAGTCAGGGTTTGGTTTGGTTTGAATTGGTTGGCCTATCAGTTACATGCTGGTCTATAGATTTACAGCAATTTGCAAGTAACTTGATGATTTGTAACAGTATTTAATTGTTATCGATGCCAATAATTATGTTTACGGCAATTGTGTGTGCATTCCGTATATAGTTGAAGGCAAATTATAGGCAACATCTAGGAGAAAGCGATGAGAGTAATTTGTAAGCATTTAAATGAGTTAATAAAATCTTGATTTACTTTGTTGTTAGTGGATGGTGCAAGTTGTTTATCGCAAAAAAATATATAGAGTCAAAAAAAAAAAAAAAAATTTGGATTATAAAAATGTTTTTTATAAGACAAAAATAAACATTTTAGGGTTTATGGAAACCAAACCTGGATTTTAAAGGTATAATTTAATCTTTTTTCATATAAAGCAAAGTTCTAGGTACAATATTGGCAAAAAAAACTGAAAACAATTATTTGCACTACTTTACTACTTTAACGCATTAAGTATAATTAATATCAAACATAGATATAGCTTACATTTTATTGATATGGCTGGCAAACAAATATTATATATATTTAAGTAAGCTTTTTTTAACAAGGATGCTTAGACAAATCGACAATGAAACTTCAACATAACTTGAATAAATCATGAGAGTTAAAGCACTAATAAAATATTTCCATCTTAACACTCCTTTGTTTTCATTCTCATACAAGCTGTAGGTCAATGACATCTCTCAAGTTAGGTCTAATCACACCACATTCCAGTAAAGTTTCATTCTGTCTGCTATTTGCTTAACCTCTCCTGCTTTCGACTTGTTCCATAAATAGAATGTTGTTTTTATTGTTGCAATTGCTTGTTTGTTTTCATCGCTTTCGGCATAACTTAATTATATTTTTTGCTCTCTCTTCCTCCCTGTTTCTCAGTAATCAAAGCACCATGCCAGAGGAATTATATACGAGCGTGGGCTCGTGTCTTTGTTTATTTTTGCAATTGCTCAATTAACTCGACCGCGGGATAATAATCACAATAAAACAACCCACAACAAGAACTGTTTCCAATATATAATAAAAATCTCAGCCCCTTCGTTGCTAAAATGCTGCGAGGCAAACAATTGTTCGCTTGAACGAATCAATTTGCTTGAATGTGGATTGGGCTGAGCTGTTGTTCTTATAATTGTTTTAATTTCTGTCCGGCTTTTTGCCTACATAATTATGCTTCAAAAATTTTTGTGCTCTAAACAAAAGAATCAAGAAATCACAAATTACACTCGGAAGGAGGAAGGAGGAAAGGCAAAAAGGCGGAAGAGATAAGAGGGTGGACATGATTTGTCGCCCTTTTGAAGTTGGAAAAAGACGTCATGAAATATGCAACAGCAATTTTTGTTTGTTCAATTGTTAATTGATTTTGTGCCGAGCCAACGAACGAGACGAAACGAAACGAAACAAAACGAAATTGGAACAAAAATCTATTTTAATTGGCTTCAAACTCAAAAGCGGCTCGTTTTATTTGAAGTCCCCCGCATTTTTGGGGCGCCATTTGAGCCTGGTCGACACTCCTAGCCAATTACCATGCAATTTTCAACAAATAGCCAGACCATGTAGTTATTGGCTTTTGTTGTCTTTGCTTTTGCTGTTGTTGCTATTGTTGCTGCTACTGTTATTGTCGTAGTAGTTGCAAAGCCAAATGTCATGTCAATGTTAAAGCCATAAATCTATGTGCAATATTTGCCGGGGCCTGCCAATAACGAAAGCAATTGTGCAGCTGTTAGGTTGCAAGGCAACGAGGAGGGAGCATGGAATTTGGTAGACTGTGCGACATATGCAAAACTTGGCATTACCACATGCAAAGTGCATTGGCCAAACGGCCAAGAAGCCCCGGCAATTGTCGAGCAGAGTTTGAAGTAAGAGGCAATGCTTCGATAGCTTTATTTTTAATGTGAATACCCTGTATACGCAATTGAGCTATATATGAAAGGAGATAAAAATATCTATGTAAAATTAAATAAATCACCATGGAATTTTTTAATCATGACTAAACTAATCAGTGATTCTGATAGAGTATATTCTTATTAAGATATCTTAAAATTATATATTTGTACAGGGTATTTGCTTTTTGCAGCGCCCTTCGCACTCGAACAGTCAGAGTTGCTCAATTTGGCTTAGTGATTCTAATGGTTGGTGGTGCGATGGGTGGAGAGACAGTTATAGGGTTGCTAACAGGACAAGTGTGCAATTGGCTGCTTGTTTGGGTCAAAATGACATAGTCAGTGTATGGATATTGTATTTAGCTTGAGTTATGAAAGACAACATGGCGTATTATTATTTAACATTGAAAATATAACAATTGATATATTATTTTAAATGGAAATAATGGTTTTACGTATGGCGTAAGGCTTTGCGAAGTCGAATTAATTTAAGCCTTCTAACCGTTTGCACTTTATCAAATGTGTCCTGGCAAGTGCTTAACCTTAAGCTATCCAAATAAATGAAACGTATACACTTTGACCTAATGAGATATTTACATGGACCTACATTAAATACATAAGTATTATTCACACACGATGCACGTCATCATCAACTTTTGAGCATTTAACATGCGATTTATTTAACAAGCACTTGAATTACAGCATTCAGCGCGTGTTCACCTACTCTTTATATTTAACACCTGGCAAACGGTATGCCCCTTTCTGCATCTGCCTCTCATCCTATTTGCTGTACGTCAAACTGTCAACACAACTGTCAAGTCTCAATGCCATTTCTTTCGCTCTACCTCTCTCTCTCTCTCTCTCTCTCTATCTATCTCTCACTTGGCCTCCAGCAGCTGGTACTCTACTGTTTTTTCGCATCTTCATTTGAATTCACACGCTGTTTCTACTTCTGATGCTGTATTAATGCTGTTTCGCACTGTTTCTCTTTCCATTTTTTGCACGTAAACTGTTTACCTTAATTAAAATTATGTGCAGCACACAAGCACCGTTGCCGGCGCGTCACCCAAAAATTGCTTGAGCGTAATAATAAAGTCATTTTCGTTGCCAGCTGTGCCGAGAGAGAGAGAGTCGAGTCGTTGATAACCTGTAAATGCATGTGTTATATCTACCTCTATAATATGTTTGTCTGTTTGTGTGTTTGGTTGGCAACAATCCGTATGCGTAGGGCCAAAAGGTGGCGTGCTTATGTGTGGGCTGCCCACAAACGAAATGGTTGGATGGCAAAAGGGGAGGTTAACAAGGTAGATTTTAAGACAAGCTGCTGACATTGACAACTCAGCGTGTTTCTTGATTAAAACTTAAGAGTGAAGTATATGATAAGTATAATATTTAAAGTCCTTGCGAAGGGGTTCCCTTACACAACTACATTTACACTTAAAACATATAATTAAAAAATTATGTATAAGTATATGTATATATATATGTATTAAGGTTCTAACTAGCAACTGTTAGTTTAAATCCCTCTAAAGAAAAACACATTTTATGTAACTAAGAATAAGCAAATAATGAACTTAAGCTCAGTAAAGATCTTGTTTAATTGCAGCTACATTCGTTAGCCTGCAGCTGCTCGCATGCGTGTCAGTCAGTCTTACCAATTCAATCTACAAACTCAACCTCACCACCATTCATTCACACACACACACACACACACACCTGCAACTGCTGTTGGCAGCCGCTGTCGCTCATGCTCTCGCTCTCTCTGTGTGTCAGTTGGCCTGGCATGTGTGTGTTTGTTGGCCAGTTTGCTCGGGCGCGTTAAGCGTAAAATGATGCAAATTACTCGGAGGTGCAACACCTTTTACCAACGCCCCAACGCAACGGCAGGCACAGCGTGGACTGAAAACGACGGCGTTGCCACAAAAATGAATTGAAGCTTTTGCTGCAGCATTCACAACTCGAGGCTTCTTCAACTTGTTTTTTTTTTTGTTGTCGTTTTTTTGGCGTTGCTTTTGTCATTTGCAGCATTTGGAAAAAGTTTAAAGTTTTTGGCTGCTGTCCGGCATTTCTCTGCAGCTGACAACTGAGAAATTAAAACGCAAAACTAACAGAGCAATTTTTTTGTGCGTAAGCTTAAAAAAGCCTCTGACAAGTTGATGCTGCTTGACTATTCTAGCATGAAATTATATATCATATCCATATGGCAGACTTCATTTGGCAATAGGCTTTCGCGTTTGCCAATTCAGTTTCTTCCTTCTGGCTCGTCTTCTTCGCTCCTGGCCCAATCAATTTTCTAAAGCCCTATTTAGACACATTGACAAACTGAGAACAATTCAATTTTTGGCTTTGCTTCGAGGCGCCTTTCTTTCGCTATGTCGCCCGCTCGCTTTTGTTGTCGTCTTATTATGTTACGAGGAGAGGCAGGGGAAGTCTGTGCATTGTCTGTGGACTAAGTGATTTACTAGCGGTAGCTTTCCTGCCGTTCCTCCTTTAACGTATACTTATTATTATTGTCGTATATATTTATCTGACGCCTGCCTTTTGTGCGAGCCGCATAAAAAGCAATAAATATTAAATTGTATGGCAGTGTGGGTTGGACAGTGGGCGTTTCTTGTGGCTTACCACACACAGTGTGTGTGTGTGTGTGTGTGAATAGACACACAGACAAACAGACAGTTAGACCGAGTTCTATTTGATGTGAAACTTAAATAAGCAATTAATTTATGTGCTGCGTAAGTTTGAAGCAGTCGAAGCACTTACTGTGTAAATAACATTAATGGATTTCTTATATTTTGGTAAGCAACAAATATTTGCATTTAATACATTAATTACATTTACAAATGCATGAACGTATTTGAATAATATTATACTGGTTAAATAAAGAAACAAAATGTGAACATATAAATTTAAAATTCCCACATCAAATCTAAATGATTTAATTTAACTAGTTTTACAGCAGATTTCCCTTAAAAAACACTTCAGTTCTTCACTTAACCCTTTTTCTCAGTATTGCTGTTTGTGGTTCTTATTCTTTTTACAATGAATTAACACTTGTATTTAAATTGCTTGTGTACGAATTGCAGTTTCAGTTGAACTCAAACAATACGCAATCAAGTGTGAAAGAAATTTCTTGCAGTCTAGAATGTCTTTTGAGTGCTTAATTTTTGTTTACCGAAGGCTTTATTATTGATTTTTGTAGTGTTTTCTTTATTTATTTTTTTCTTGCATAGATTTGTTGAGGGCTTAACCGATGGGCGTATGCAGTGTGGGCGTGGCGTACACAACAGCATCAGCAGCAGTAGCCAAAGCTTGAATTATGAAAGAGACACAGAAGCAGCAGCAGCAGCAGCAGTAGAGTTCAATCCAGCAATACAAATATGTGTATGTGTGTGCTTGTGTTGACATTTCCGGTGGCCGCATGAAGCTGTGTTTCAATGTCTCTGGGTGTGTGTGTGTGTGTGTGTGCGGTGTGTTGACAACAGGCAGGCGACCATGGTCAAGCTATTGGCTAAAACTGTTGACGTTTTGCATACTCTCTCAATGCGTTGATTAAAAGTTTGGCAATATTGTTAACGTAAGGACTTAATCCGTTTTTGTTATTTACTTTGGGTCACTTCAACAATGAGTTTTATAAAGTAACTTTATTGATGTGAAAGATAAAAAGTTCGCGTTACATAAATATAATAAGTAAACTCATTTTTTGAATAAATATTTTATATATATAGCACTGAAATTTATAATTATAGATTAATAATGATAACAAGACATAAAAATATCTAGTATACCTTCAGTATTTCTGACCGTTTTTGGGCCTTTTTTACAGGGCATTTGACTGTTTATCACATGGTGCATGTTTTTTTTTTTAAGCTTGTCTTGTTACATTTTTTTTGTGCTGCTTACGTGTTGATGACATCGATGAGCTCTCCGCTTCACATTGCCACTGACCATTTTCCCTTCTCCATGGCTACATTCCAGTCAACTTCGCACACCCTGGCCAACCAAACAACAACTACTGCTGCCCATTGCTGCTGTCGTTGATGATGACATTTTTGTTGATTACAACATTGTTGCACATTGTTTGTCTCGTTGTTGCAGTTGTTATTGTTATTGTTGCTGTTGCTGTTGTGGCTGAGCCACACAAACCAAGTGCACTTTCAATATTGAACCCAACTACCGCCTACATTGTAACCCATTCAATCTCTCCCTCTCTCTCTCCCTCTCCCTCTTGTTGTTCGCTCTCTTTTCTCACATGCAACTATGCATTTTTCAAGCATTTTGCATACAAATTTTGGCCTGGCCAAAGGCATCACATGCAGTACACAGAGGGTTTGCACATATTGAATTTTTAGATAGTTGAAAAATGTTTGCACTAAAGAATTATTTTAAAAGTTCATGTTCGCATATACATATATATAAAGGTGCAAAATTTTGCGTTGGGCTTACCTGAATTTCGTTTACAAAGCGTTCATTCAACCATTGTTTCAGTCATTTTGCAGCTTGATTGATTGGAAATCGTAATTAAAAACTAAAGTTTCATACAAGTAGCTTTTTAAAGTGTACAAACTTTTAAACAAACAACACTAATACTTAATATGTTATTCTACTGAATAAGGAAAAAACTTTATTTCTTTACTTTATGCTGTGATGCGTAAGCTCTAGCTTAAAGAATAAATGTTAATGCATTTTGGTATTAACGAATAGTTTAGACACAGTTCACTTGTGCAAAAAAGTTATTGTTATTCTTGTTTGAAACTTGAGTCTTTCTCCTTCCCTGTTTCTTTTAAGTCATTTCCTCTTTCTTATTGAGTTGGCTGGCAACTTGTTGTGCAGTTTGTTGCCTGTCTGTCATTTTGAATGCAGCGCGATTTCCGTTTCCGTTTGCACAGTCAAATGCACCAATGCTAATGATGGTCCCACTGGCTCTCCAACCCCTTAGCTCGCCAGCTCCCTTCCACACCCACAACTGTCGCTGTACTTGTGAATTATGTGTGCAAGATAGCTAAATTATAGCACGCATGTGTATTGTTGCCACTCAATGCTGTCTGATGCGTATTCCACACACAAAAACACACACATACACAAGCACAATGACCAAAAACAACAACAACAAAAACAATACCAAAGGACAATAACAATAGCAGTAGCATAAACACAAACAACTTTTGAATGGCAGCCACGCATTGTGCCATCCTGTAAATTGCTAGCTCAATTATGTGACTGGTCCTGCCCCAAAGCACAACAACTTCATATTCCATCACCTTCGCTCTCTCTCCCTCTCTGTGTCTCCTTCTCTCTTGCTTCTAGCTTGGTTTTTTGTGGCACCAGCTTATCAGGCCAGGCGAGGCATATGAATCAGCTAGGACAGCCATTTTCCTGGCCCGCTGCTGTCCGGGTACTGCTGCTTGGATCCTTGTTTGAAGCTATGCGCCTGCACTTCATTGATTCTTCAATTGATTTATGCGTCTAAGCAGCACGCGGCGACAGCGACAGCGGCGCTAAATGAGTTGAACCTTGGCTGCATTGCGGCACTGAACAGTCAACAGTATTTGATTTAATCCATTTTGCGTGGCATGCCACAAATGCAGACGTGCCCAACAAAGGTGTCAATTTGTGTGTGTGAAAACAACGGAACACATTTATAAAGAGTCTAAGCTTTGTGTAGCCATTAGGCAAAACGCGTACCAAAGCAAAGGATGGCAACTTCAGATACGCATCAAGTTTATGCATTAGTATATTACTATCGTGCTTTGTTGTTGTGGCTGCTTTTTCGATTCCATTTAAACAAATCCCAACTAATTCTACTAGTTTTACTCCTCCCAACATAAGTACTAGTATCATATTCAACATTAATCTCTATCAAATAAATGCTGCGGTTTCAAATCAAATATATATGTATATCTGATGTGTTATTGCCAGCATATGCTTTTATTTTATTTTTTTTGTAGCTTGGCCACGATTTTTTATTACTTTTTTAATACAATGTATCGTAGTGTTAAACAGCCGAACCCAGTACTGAAGCCCACAGGCAACTAGTTCTGCTGCTGTTGCAGTTTTTGCTGTTCCACTTTCTCTCCTTCTCACTCCTCCTTTTCTCGCTCTTTCTCTCTTGTATGCTGGTGCATGTTTGGTCTGGACATGACAAGCTCAACATGAGCTCGTCGCAGTGGCAATTGCAATTATATGGCAAACTGTATTTGGCGTTCAAAATCACCGCAGGGCCACTCGCAGCATCCATTGGATGTACATATATGTATGTTTCAGTGCTATGGTGTATGGGTTGAATGGTTGTTGAATGCTAAAAGTTGGCTGTTGTGTAGTTTTGGTCAGCACTGTTTGTTCTGTGTGGCCCTAACTGTATCATCGACTACTATTGGTCGTCGAGCTGCTGCCAACAATTTTGGTGCACGCTATTTGTTTCTTTATTTATTCTATGGACATGCATGAAGTGTTTATTGCATTTCACAAGTGTGCCCATTAAGCTGAGGCGTTAATATTGAAAATAAAAGGACCCAAATAATAAAAAAAAATAAATAAAGAGTGGGGCACGACATTATAAAACTGACCATAAAGTTTCATTTGGCCAAGTTGTGTTTTGCAATTAAAGAAGTCAAGCAATATTTTTGTCAACGATAAACTTTAAACTAGTTTTGCTGCAGTCGCTTTAGAGTGTTGCAGTTCAAGTCAGCATAAAAATCAATTGAAGCGCGAATTTGATTTAATTCACTAACTTTTTGAGGGGGCGCGGTCTGTTGGCTGAATTCTGCGACTTGGCATAAACTAACTTCCGTTTGCAGTGGCAGCCAACTGCAGCTGATGAATAAAACATGTATTTATGCGATAGTCAAGGGCTTGCCGGCAAAACGAGCTGCAGCTACGCAAGGGTTGAGGTATTGTGGGGCAGAACAGGTCCCCATGCCACAGCAGGAGCTGTCGGGCTTGGTTGGGTGGCTGCCATTGCCAAGTGGCACCATTCAGTCATCCAGCTGAGAGTGTCAAGTGCTTTCGCAATGCTTTTCCAGCTCGACAACAACTCTAATGGCATTTTAAGTAAATCATAGCAAATACATTGTTCCTCGCTGGTACAAGTACAAACAAAAATGTTACTTAAGATCTTAAGCACCAGTATTCTCATTCTTAATACTTTAATTTCCCATATCTTTGTCTATTGTTGTTGCTTAAATTTTGAAGACAATTGATATATAAAAACTTTTTGGCCATTTGCTGTTGGCTTTTTATTTTGCAACACAAATCCAAAATGGCAATTCCTTTGGCAAATTATGCAAAACTTAAGCGCTGAGCGCTTTCTTAAGCTAGTGACAGGATGTAGAAGAGGTCACGGCAGTGGAACATAAGAGCAGCAAGTTGAGAGCTGCTGTTTTGAGGTTCATTTCATGGCCGCTAAGCCGTTACAACTGTCAAAAGCAGTTTAAAAGTGCTACCACTACAAAAACGCCAGCGAACATAAATAAATAATTGTAAGCTACTTAGTGCATGGCCTGAGACAGAGCTAAAAGGTCGCAGAAAGAGGGTTGTTGTACAGCTTTGCAACATTTCTCTACTATTTGTGCATGCAAATGCATGCAACAAGGAATTGTGAATAGGACGTATAAGAATTTTAAATGCATGAACTAAGTATAACTCTTATAAAAAAATTTCTACTAAAGTATTTATTATTAAAATGCTATGATTTAACCATACATGAATGCAAAATATTAGATGTTAGATAATAACCTAAGAAAATTTAATTTAATGGATAAAGCCAGAATAAAGTTATACAAATAAGTAAAAATTATAAATTTGCATTTTGATTTTTGTTTAACTTTTGAAATTGAATAGAATAGAATAGACTATAGAATATATATACCATTGGCATCTCCTCACAGCAAACAAACGAACATCAACAACTTTTGTTGCTGTAATGCAATTAAGTCTTGTAAGCCCAGGATCGCAACCTCATATTAGTTTTGAAAATTAATTTATTGTTGTTGTGCAAGCCGCATAACTGCAGCCTGGCAGCTGGGAAATCCATTCCGTTGTAAGTTTTCCGCTGCATGGAAAAGCAGGCAATGCTTGGAATTGCACTTTACAAGTGAGCGTAAAACTTTTAAGCCAGCCAGCGGCACCCTTTGGCTCTCGTCTCCTTCTGTAGGTTTATTGTTGTTGTTTGGCCGTCTGCCTTGCCCCTCGCCTTTGGTCATCATTTAAGTTGGCCCGTCTGACGCTGACGACGACGAAGACGACGACGGTGAAGACTGACAAGCCGGAACAACAAATAATTAATCATTTTGACTTTTAATCTTTCATTTGTCCTTAGCATCGTCGGCATCTTTATCGCGTCTCCGGGCTGTGCCACGCCTTCGACTTACAGCCTTAACCGTTTGTTGTTGTTTGCGTCAAAAGTTTACGCAATCCTACCATAAGCACCCTCAGATCCCAGTTTCTCCAGCTGCGCATGTCTTCCTCATCATCTTCTCACTCTATCACTTCTATCTATCTGTCTCCGCCGCAGAGCATCCATCTAAGGCTCAGTTTGTTAAGTACGCTTTGGGTCGCTTAAGCAGACTTAATCGCATTATTACTTTTACGAGAGTTTTTCTTTATGATTTACGCTTACCGAGCGAGTGCAATACGCGTATTTTCCTTTTCTTCTTCTTCGTCTCTCACCTCTCATTTGTCGTTTCTCGTGGCTAAATTTGTTGGAAATGAAAACATCAGAAATGAACTTTTAAGTGCGGATTTTGTGGTCTGACATTGGGAACTGATGTGAGCAAGTTTTTACTTTTGAATTCGAATTAGTTGTCTGCAAAATTTTGGTGCCAAATGTGTTAATGCTGTCTAATGGCATTTAAGCTTAAAATGTGTTTGCATAATTCGGTGTGTTAAGTGATTTTCTCGAGCATAGGCATTGCCTAATATAAGATAAGAAATTTAAATCTGGTTGAAATACCAAGAGAGTTTCACAGGTTTTTAACAGTTCACACACAATCTGTTGATGTGATAAAAAGCAAATTGAAACCATGGCCAATAAAAATCAACACACTTTTACTGGTCATTTATAACTCAATTTCATTGGTCTTGCACATACACACACACACACACACGCGAGAAATCAATTGAAAAATCACATTAAGCGCACACACAATTATTCCGATCATCATCGTTTCCCATTATCGTCGTATCATCATGGCCACATGATTTGAACAGATTGCAATAGCATTGGCGTTTGTGTTGGCATTGGCAATAACAAAAACTGCTGTAACAAAGGGGCATAAAACTCATTACATAAACGTCCATAACAGACAAAAATCGCATTTGGCAAATTATTATTATGACTCTTTATATTTTGATGACTGTACGAATCCTTAAAATGGTATTTCGATGTTATGTGCGCAGCATTCTCTTTTCACATACATACAAAAACCGGCAGCAGCCGAAACAATTTCAAAAGACAAGCGATACCAAAAAAAGGGTTCGACATTTTAGCAGTTGTGTGTAAAAGTGTGTGTGTGTGTGTGTGCGTACCGCAAATTTTGTGTGTCAAAGTGTTGAAAAGTTTGAGTGTCAAGTGGATGTGTGTGTGTGTGTGTGAATGGGAATAAAGGACTTCGAAATGATAAATGACAGATGTGCTGTGTTTTGTGATTAACCAAAAAAGAGCAGCAAACTGTCAATTGGTGTGAAGAGAGATTAAGAGACACATTTTGGATTGTGGTTAAATGCTGAATTTGTTGTTAATTGCTTAGAAAATCAGTGAAACTTGGCAGAATTCCGTATTGTGTAATACAAAAAAAAAATTAAATTAACTTGTTGAGTTGTCAATTGTAATCGTTAACTGCACTAAACCAGCACAGATTTATTTACCAAACTAAAATATATAGTATATACATATATTCCTTTGCAATACGTATACAACATTACCAAAATTAAACGCAATGCCTTTGACAACGGGCAGAAACAATTAAAACATTTTCAACATATTTCAGCGCAATTAATCAAGTCTGCAGGCACTCAAATCGTCTCGTTCGCCATCATTTTTCGTAGTTATATGCAGTGTTATTTTTTCTCTCTTTCTGTCTTGTCTCTCTTCATCTTCCAACTGAATGCACTTTGAGAGTAAAGCAATTACGAGCGCTTAAAGCTGCACTGGCGCCAAATTGAAAAAAATTAAAAAAAAAAAATAGATCACACAAAAATGAAAGAAAATTCTTGTAGGCCCAAAATGCAAAGCCAAAAATGGCACCATAAGTACGCATTAAGCATATGCATTGTTGTTTTAAATATTTAACAATAATACTTATATGCAAACGTATGTCTGCACTATTAAAAACGCGAACTGTAGGCTGGCAAACCACAATCAAACAGAACAGAAATGCGGACAATCAATGACAACGAACACGTGAACAGATTTTTGTTTTTGTCGTCAGGAGAGCTGTGCTGAAAGGGCTTATGAGCTGAGTACATGAGATGAGCTCTTTTTAATGCTATTATATCTGTTTTTAATGATTGTTGTGCAAAAAGCCTGCGTGTTGAGCATAGAACAGTTATAAAGTTGCCTAAAAGGATATATTTACATAAGAGGCATTTTTGGAAAGCTAAAGAAAGCTTTTAACGGTTTAATTTCATTATTCAATTATAGGTTGGTTAGAAAACAACGAGCAATACTTAAATCAATGCCGAAATAATATTCAAGCATATTAATTTTGTTATTTAAGCGGAAATTGCATTTATCATCACAAAATGCAATCTAATTAATAACTCATAATACATTTATCATGGGCAACCATTCAACCCGTTCATAGACTTTATGACAACGACTAAGTGAAAACTCATTCTTCCTTTTCTATTTTTTGAACGCCTTTTTCGCCAAGCTCGGACATCCGGAAGCTTCCGAAAACACTTCCGCGTTCACCAAAAAAGAAGAAAAAAAACGGAGAGAGTAAACCCCAGAAAATTGCCGTAAATCAACCGCAACACTTTGGACACATCCTTCCGCAGCGTCTTTTGCCGCCTTTGACACCAAAAGAAAGTCAAGGCTGCTGGCTCCAAAGTCATGGAAAAAGAGGCAGTAAGAACGGCAGGCATGTGATTTATTTTCTTATTAATTTCCGTTATTCACGCCGCACACAATTTCCGCTACGTATTCCAGTTGATGCTGACCATAGAAGATTCAAAACAAAAAAAAGAGAAGAAACTAGAGGCAAGTAAATTGTGAATACATTGAATACATAAGCAACGCTTGCCTTGCCTAACAATCTAATTAATCAGCAATAATTTATAAAATTAGTGCTAAACAGCAACAAGAACACGTTGTTATTGCTTGTGTTGGGGGGAGGGTGTGGCACTTGCCTCGTTTGTTCCACACACATAAATTAAACTTGAAAAGTGCATAAATTAAAAAACGCGTATAACGTATGCGTAACGTTGCTTGTGCACTGCCAGAGGGTAGAGTGCTGAAAAGTTGCACGAAACTGGCAACAGGAGTTGAGAAGAGAAAGAGAGCTGCGGCTGGCAAGTGGCGGCCATTAATTGCATAATAATTTAGACAAATTTGTTTGGCATTTGTTTGTTTCACTAAAACAAAGCAACAACAACAAAATGATGAGCAAAACAGCTGAAAAACAAGTGTTTTTGAGTTGAAACTTTGCCTTAAATACTTAATTTTAAGTGGTATGGATTAATTGTTGGCTATCTTCTAACTGAAAATATATTTGAGCTAATATATCAGTAATACAATTAAGCATACTCTTAGGAATTTGTAGAGTATTTTACACTCGTTGCCATTCCTAACGTGCCCTTTCCTTAGGCTTCGTTTTGCACTAGGCTATTTCTTCAATATCTGCCAGCAATTTTGTGTTTATATATTACAGTGGCATATTAATTCCGCTAACGCCATTCATTTATCTGTAGTTTTCTTTTGGCGATTCATCTGAAATATTAATTGAGCAGCTCTGTGCGGCAATTTGATCACGGACAAAAGGACAAGGCACAAAGCACAAAGGGAAAACCGTGAAAAGTGGGCCACAATCAGGATGTATATATATATATTATTGTTTATGCTTGCGAAAGCATAAATCTTCTGCACAAATACAATTGATTTGGTTTATTAGCGTTCGCATTGAGCAGCAGCAACAACAAGAAATGCTTAATTTATATAAAAAAAAAAATGCACAAAATTCTGTATACGTTACAGCCAAAATTCCCTTCAAGTGGATGATAAAATTCCACTGGCAGCTAATCGTATATAGCTTGCTTTGTTGTTGTTCTTGTTTTATTTGCCGCACAATTTCACACATATGTGAATGTATGCCATCTCTTTTGCACTTAAACTGTGTTTAGCTCATTTCCTTTTGCGTGAAGTGATTTACGAGTAATTCGCCATTTAACCTGTGGCTAAATTTGTAATTAGTCAAGTTTTTGTGTGTGGCGCATGCATAAAATTTCCCTTTGCTAAGCTTAGCGAATTTTAGTCTACTATTGTGTGCGCCTAGGCCTAACTCTATTAATAATAAGCTGAATATGTGTGTGTTGGGTATATTTTATATATACATATATATGTAGTTTTTGGCTTACTGGCACCTACTTACTTACATGAGAGCTTGAAGTTCCTGGGGCGCACATGTGACAAAAGCCAATTTCATTTACTTGATGACTGCCAAATGCTTGCATGAACCGCAAATTAATTTTGATGGGGTTACGAGCGTTGAGAGCGATGGGTAAAAGAGCAATGCGGAAGTGTTTAATGTACAAAAGTGACTGGTCTATAGTGACACATCTATGGAGAAAGAGAAACATTTGTAAATGAGCTAAAAGTTCAAGTTAAGAAAAGTAGTTAATTAATTAGTCTTATACAATAAATAATAGAAATATTCTGTTATTAGCTTTACTTACTCTTACTTTAAGTTTAGTTATTGAATTTCAATGCCTAAATGTAGCTGCTGACTATTAACACCTCGGGTTTTTGCTTGTTTTGTATCGTTTGGAAACCACAAATGTTCGGTCAACACCTTTTGTGATTCTCTATCGCAGTTCAATAAAAAAAAATGCATTGAACTTTCGCACACTTGAAGTTACATCTGTCTGGCTGTCTTCCTGACGCCTGCCACTCCTACACGGCTCTGCCCATACATGGCGCTGTCTGCCTGGCTAGCTGTGAACATCAATTAAATTCATTGCCAAACAAATATTGTACAAAGGAATTATAAAAGCAGCCAAGCGATTGTCAGCAGACACATGCTACAACGAAAAACTGGCAACGTTTTGTTTTGCTCTGTCTGGTAACCAAGCCCCAAAGAGTTGCAAGCATCGCTCTCCTGCTGCGGAGAATGTTGATTGAATGTGGAATCCGTAACACCCGTTAAACCCCTCAAACAACCTCTTTTGAGCCCTGCCAACTGTTGTTTTTTGGCACTTTGCATTAAGCGGCAAAAGCAGAAAAAAAAAATACAAGAAAAACGCGCCGACATTTTGTAAACAAAGCGTTTGACGTGCGTTGAGGGCGAAGCTTTATAGCCTGGCTGAAAAGGTCGTGCTAGTGATGATGTTTGAGCTGCCTGCGCAGCCATCGCATCTAATGCCAGTTGCCCAATACCGAAAACCTAAAACCCGCACCAGCACCTAGCGTTATCCTATGGTATTGCAGCTACAAAATGCATGGCAAGCCACTGTTTTCTATTCTTTTTTTTTTATTTCTCTAACGCTTTTACTAAGTTTTTTTTGTATCTGTGTGTGTGTTGTCATCTTTTGTATGGGTTTTTTAATTTTTCGACTGATTGCTTTATTACAGAGTGCTGTGGATAGTGCGGAATGTTCGGTTTGGCTATTCTGTTCTGGCTTTTCTACATGGATCTTTTGGTTGCTTTGCTGCTGGTGCTGCTGCTGCTTTTGCTACTGCTGATGTGTGAAGTTTGGGAAGGTGGCTTTAATCGAAAACCAACAGTGAATTCAGTCGTTGAGCTTATGTTGATACCCCTACTCACTCCTAAGGATAAGTATTTATTTTTTGATACCTGTGCTGGGTGAATATGTTTTATTTTTTCCCTTTTACTGCAATTAATTTGCAGCATATGCAATTGCTTTTGTTTATTTAATTTTTATTGTGAGAATTTCAAGACTTAAAAGCAGCTTTTCTGGCTTTATCCTCTTTTTTTTTTGTTTACTATAGTAAAATTATTTCCTTAGTTGTTTGAACAACTCATTAAAAATTCTTACTATGCAAATACTCATATCAATATTTCATACAGTCTAAGAAATATTTACAAATTGTTTGTGTGTTATGTGTACAGAGTTCTCTTTCAACTACTAATACAAACTCGTTTTAATTTACGTGTTGAGAAATCAATTAAAAATGCCTCATAGTATGCAACACTTCATTTGCTGCAAAAATATTTTCTACTTGTTTGCCTTAAGGCATAATTTTGCATTTTGTGAAGCGTATGAAAATAAATTGTGCAAACAACATGCTGCACTCAACTACAATGGCTTTGACGTTGGAGAGGCTGCTGTTTGTGGGCTTCGTGCAAGTGAGTGCATTATGAAAGATAGCAAACAAATGAAAACGCATAAAAGTAGACAACAAAATGCTCGTACACACTCCATTTCACAGCGTCAACATAATAAATCAACTTTTGTTGCCTGTCCGTCGCTCGGTTCGTTCATTTTCCATTCTTCGAAAATTCAGGCAAATAATTTCCTGTCTAATTTTCAGCAGCCTTCATTGTGCAGCTGTAGCAGCAGCAACAGCAGCAAACTAGGAGAAAATTGTAAGTGCCGTTACCAGAAAATAAATAAATATATGTATTAATGTTCGCACAACAACATGGCTGTTATTCAAATGTATGAGTAAGTATTTACTGAGTGTGAACATTCTTGAGCAGCTGTTCACCTTTTGTGTGATGTTGCATGGCAAGCGACGTTGCCATACTCTTTGCCACACACACTTTACTTAGCGCCAGCCAAGTCATTTGCCAACCATAAATATATGTAACGTTAATCAAGCACGAATACGCATTTAATAGTTGTAAATGCATAATTATGTTCTGAATTTGGCTAGAAGGAAAGGTTTATATCTTAGCTTAATTATCCTTCTCTGAGCTATTAAGTATTTGTGGTTAATATTGACAACAATTGTTAATGAAGTCGAAAATGCATATTAAATGTTTATTACTTTTAGGCTTAAAACTCCTAATGACAACGTTGCAATTGAAGCCTGATATGTGGCTTAAGATTATTTCAGATGCAATTTTTGCTTGACTACATATTTTATTAGAATATGCTTAAGCTGGTTTCAAGCTACTTAAGAATAAGCCAGGTTAATATCACTCAAATTTAAATGTGTAGCTGTGTAGTTGCTTACCTACTTTTGCATTTGCTGTCAGTCTTTTTAAGAAACAATATTAGCCGTATGGTAATGCTTTTCTTTTGTTAATGCGTCTTTCAATCTTCAATTGCATTAGAATTGCAGTCAGTTAGAGTTTGTTTAGCATTTCTAAAACTCTTTTTATTCAGGTATTAGATTCGTTGTGACTAACAAAGATTTCAAATGTCACGTAGGCTGACACTTGCAGATAACAATAAACGTTCTAAGAGTATCAGAGCAAATTTTCTATACCAATTGAAAATCCCTGCAGACTGAAAGCTAAAGCCAAATGCATTTGTTTGAATGCGTCTGGCACCTTAAAGCATGTGGCAATGTGCACGTTTATGGCATAAGAATATCTAAAAATATTCAATTTCAGACGCATTCACTGTGTGCCTGTCTTTGTTTGTGTGTGTGGAGAGAGAGAGTAGAATGGAAAGATTCGCATAAAGTCGAAAAACGAATGCGAACTGTTCACATTTGGTATTTTGCATATGAGGACATGCAGATAAACAAAAGTGAACCAAAAAAATAATAAAAATATTCTACTGCACAACAAAAGCGAAAGACAAAGACTAAACAATCTTGCCATGACTGTGCCTCAACTTCCGTTTCGAGTCCTTTTGCCTACTCTCACTCCTACGGAAACTCCTGCTTCAACGGATCTAGCTGTTATTCCATTGAATTTAGTTGGCTGCTGTTTTGCCAAGCGACTAAAGAGTCAACATCATATTCCATTACTAAAAAGCAGCTGCAGCAGCCAAAAAACTGTTTTGCCGGATTTTTATGCAGAGCAAAAGAATATATTTGGTAAAATGTTCTGCTTATGCAGCAAGTGGACACACGTGGCAGCCACTTGAGCGCAAAATAAAGTAAAACAGAATAACACACAGCAATAAAGACAAAAAAATCTGAAGCTTAAATGCTCTATTACAAAACAGTAACTAAAGTTAGAAAAATAACTTCATTATTTTGAATTCATATAAAAATATAAATTATTAAATACTTGCTTAGTGAATTTTCTATAAATAATTTTGGTTTATAAGCAGCCACGCATAGTAAATGTATCTGTTGTGAAAATTCTGTACAGAGCATTACAAGTGCATAATTAATTGGCAATGTCTGTGGTGGGTGTGGCATTTGGCGTCGAAAATTGGCTTTGACTTGGGCATCATTTTGCTGTTGGTTATTAAATCGAAAACAAAAGCAGAAAATAAAATGAAAACAAAATATAAAAATGACCAAACGCTGCACATGCAAACATCATTCAATGTGCCAAAGAACATAACGTATAATATGTTGGTGGTTTTATTATACGCATTCTGTAATACTCCCCGACTGGCTGTGAAGCCTTTTTCAGTTAATTAAAAAGGCACTTCACCGGTGTTCTGTGTGGCTTTGTATATCTATGTGGATGGCCACGTGTGTTTGTGTGTGGGTGAAAGTATTTCTGGTGGTTCATTATAAATGGTCATATTATATTCAGTGCAAACGTACAACAAGTATAAATCAAAAGCGGTCAAAGGTTCTCAACAACTATTTACTACCGCAATTTAGTTAATTAGGTAAACTAGTTATCTAAGTCTTATGTTAAATAGTCTAGAATCAACGTTAATGCAAAAAGCTGCAATTTGTATATGAATAAAGTTTGTGTTTTTTCTGTACTTAAAGTATTTTTATTTTTTCATCAGCCAGCAAAGCTTTAGTTTAAGCCTTGAGAGAGCATTTCACTTAGCGTTAAGATGTTTTCTTATGCGTTTAAATTAACCAGAGCAGGCTTTCATATTCAAGCTAAAAGCCTACACAATTGACAGTCCACAGCATTCAGTTGGCTAAGATGACAAAATGTATTTGGACGCCCTCAACTCCCAACCTCTTCGTCTTTTTCTTTAGACAACTGTCACATTTGCTTTGTTTATTGACACTGCTTACGTAGCCAGATGGTTGTGGGGTAAGGTGGCTTGGAGGTTGGGATGGATCTGGTTGTGGATCTGGGAGCTGGTTGGATGTTGGGTGCCTGGTTCAGGGTGTAAACAACACAAATTTACATTTGCTTATGTGCCCGCTGTCAACTTTGCTTTGTTTATGTGTTTTTTATTATGATTGATATTTTTTTTTTGCTTGCCTTTCTCTTTGTTTTTGGCTGCCTTTTCATTCTCCTTTCACAAATATATTTTATATTTTTGGCTTATGGAGTTTCATAGTTATTGACAGCTGGCTTAAAAGGCGCATGTTGTTGACTTGTTTAGCATTTTTTATGAGCCGTTGACAGTGCCAACATTTCGCAATTTGGCTCAACTTTTCAGAAAAACTGTAGGCCTACGACTCTCAAGTGTCACATTCAATAATTTGGCTGTAAAAGGGTAAGTTTCGTTAGTTTGTTGGAAGGGTTTAAAGGCTAATACGTATTTGACGTAATCAGTATTTGAATTTTTTTTTTCGTTCGTTCTACAAATTTAAAAGCACATTTTCTTAGCCAATTATTCCATTATTAATGCTCATTGCTACATTTTACATGCTTGTTAAGTCTTTGTGCTGGTAGCTAATTTAAAAAAATGGCCACGCCACGCCCACTACTTTTTGATATGGATGGGCGGGTAACAAAAGAATATGAAACTTATTTAAATCCAAGCCAGCGGGCGCTTTTGGGCCATCGTCAAGTGCCACTAGAAACAATGCAAATTTAATTAAAATTCCGAAAATCTGAAAACAATGCTCACGTTTTCATCATCAACATTATGCCCCGGCACGGACACGCCGCCAATCTCACTCGCCGGCCCCTTGCCCTCTTACACGCTTACTCCTACACACTGAGAGACACTCGGACGGGTTCCCTGACCATTGCCATAACTATGGACCCGCTATCAATGCAGCTGCGCAAGGACAATGCAGCCGGTTGGGTGTCAGTTTCCGCCTCCCACACTGGCTGGCTGGTTTGGCTGCCGCAGTGCTTCTTGGGCGCTCGCTGCATGTAATTTCGGTATTTTCTTTATTGGCATCCAAAAGTTGGGTATACCGTGAATTGGGAACAGTTTGTGACCGAGAATAATATAAGAATATATATATATTTTCAAAAAAGAAAACAAAATAGAAAACAAATTAAACTTCTTCTTTTCGACTAGAAACACAAAATCTAATTTGACACCATGATAATCTGTGCTTAGCACATAACATTTAATTCCCAATTAAAATAGACGTTACATTAATCGTAACAAATCCCCTTTGGAAAGTGCACTCACAATTCGTTGTTAATGCTGTTTAACTATGTTCTTTGTCTTTTTCTTTGTCGCTGTTCCCCGAAAAGCAAATGTAAAGTTTTTGGTTTCGACGCGAGGGATTTATAGTGCGATTATACTTTTGTGTGCTTCTGCTGTTCCTCCTTCCACTTCGCCTGGGATAATACTTGTGTGGCGTTGTAGTTCTTGCTGTTGTTGGTTTTAGCCACGTTATTGTAGATCGAGTTGTTATTGTAGTTGTAGTTTCTGCTGTCCTCTGATGTCCGCCCTGAAATTGCATTTTTATAAAGCTGAGCAGCAGCAACGCTATCCCCAATCCCTACCCGTTTCTCCCTCGCTCTCTCTCTCTCTCTACTCGTCTCCACATCTCACATAATGGAGTAGTTTTTAAATAAACAATGCGAATTCGTCGCCATCCTTGGCCTGCCAGCTGTGCTGTCATCATCTTCTTCACAGCCAAGGGTCGC
The DNA here is from genome assembly GCA_035044725.1 of Scaptomyza caliginosa. Taxonomy (NCBI): domain Eukaryota; kingdom Metazoa; phylum Arthropoda; class Insecta; order Diptera; family Drosophilidae; genus Scaptomyza; species Scaptomyza caliginosa. The sequence goes on along the minus strand of JAWNNR010000209.1, from coordinate 122,410 downwards.
CACGTTGACTACTGTCATTTGGTGTGGCTCCCAGTTGCTCCCAATGCTCGCCAGTGCTCCACCAAACCAACCAGAGGCTTGGCTTTTATTTGCATTGCCAACGCGGGAGCTGTGCGGCTTTATAGGTTCTTAGTTTTATTTCATATACGCGATGAACTTTTTCTTCATTTCTTTCTTTACTCTTCTTTCTCGGTTTTTGTTTTGTTTATTTTGTTTTTATATTTTTATTGTGTTGCCTTCTGTGGTTGCACATCAGTTTGTTAGTTATTTAGACGCCATCAACACTTTAGGCCATGGCATTTTATAGCGTCCTAGGATAATGCCAGAGGGATTCTTCAAATTTGTAATGAAATTGTCTAATGTGAAAGAGCTGGGAATATAGCAGGATATATAAATAAAATATTTGTTGATATGTTTGCTTATATGTGCAAGAATTTTTTGGCATTCAAACGACAAAAGTTGAAGTATTTTTTGGTAGTTTATGCTATTAGTTCTATGTTTAATGAAATAAAATTTGGCTTAAGTTCAGTATTCTACTATTACAAAACAACTAAAAATATACAAGATATGCGTATGAATATATTGTTCTTGTCTATTCAAACTTTAACCTTTACTTTAATAAACCAAAACGTAGCGATATTTTATAGCTTGCCTCTTGGGGGGACCATTGTATAAACTACTTACTTTTCATTTTGCCACTAATTATCTTGGGTGGCAAGTGTTGACAATAAATTCACGGCTGTGCCACGGGCAGGCCTCTAAGACGATGACTCTTGGGCAGCTGTGCAGCTCGCAACAATTTGAGCTCATAAATTGGCACAAAGTGGGCAATATCTTGTTATTGTTGTTGCTGTTCGTTTGGCTGCCGTTACTGCTGCTGCTGGCTGCCAGCAGGCTCAGCAATTTGAAACGCCGTGCAAGAAATGAGCAACGTTCAAAGCCAAAAGCCGCAGAGAAGAGCGCAACAATCCGGAGCCCAACAAAAGCCGCAAAATTTCATTTGGAAAAGCCAAACAGAAAGTTGTCCTTATTGTAGTTGCCTGAATGAGTTTTTGGTTTTCAAGAAGACGCTGTAGGCAACGGCAGCAAGGCAGCTTTTTGGCGAAGACTTTTCGCCTTGCAGTTTTTGCTGTTCTTTTTGTTTTTTTTTTTTTTTTTTTGGCAAACTTGCATGTGGCAAGCGACTGTGGTAAGCAAAAATAACTTACAGTTGCGTGCAACAACTTTTCTGCATTGACTTTGTTGCGGTAAACATAAATTACGCATACGCCCAATATCAATCAAATCTTTTTGCCAATATGCTGTAGCTTAATTACAATCGAACGAAAACTTTTTCATATTACAAAATATTTTTTTAAGGCTATTGAGTATAAATTGTTTAGTCACAAAGGGTTGTTCCAGCGAATTGCATCAGGTGTTAGCATTAACAGCTTATCTAAGTGGATGACTGTGTTTTGAAGTTTGTTTCAAATGTTGTGTTTTATTTTTGGCACATCATTTACTGCCATTGAGGGTGCAGAATAGACAGCACACCCCAAAGGTTAAGTTTTTGGCAGTTTTTTAAGACATTACGTATACGCCACATGTGTGGCATCCACAACCGACGACCTGCCTGCCATCAACTTCGGGCTTAGCTTGTCAGCTGGGCCCTTTTGCATATGCTACAGTTTTTCGCTTTGTTTATGTGTGTTCTTTAGTTGATTTCACGAATTTACAATCCCGTGGAGAGAAAGTGAAAAACAATGTAATAGAAATTTCATAAACTTTGCTGCATACTTTTTGGCTGTGTGCTGTGCGCTTTCGACAAGTGCAAAACGCTCTTTATCTATAAGGATTTGCCGCAAAAACCCCAACGATAGAAAAAACACAAAAGTTTTTTCTTTGGCTGCAAGCTGTGTGGAGGGGCCTGGGCATGGGGTAGGTGTAAAAGGGGACTATGTGATTCTCTTTGCTGATGGTAGCGTAAAATCCACTTAAGCTGCCTGCAGATTTTCGGCGAGTTGTGTTTTTTTTTTTTTGTTTTATGTTTTACTTTTTCTTGTTCCCTCTTTTTTTTTCTATTCGGTTCACCATTTTTATGTGCCGGCCCCATTGCGATTGGCAAGGGGTGCAAGGGGAATGACGTTGCATTATTTCAAGTTTGGCGCAAAGTATTTAAACCATAAAAATGCGCTGCAAATCCTTTAGATCTATCTTGGTGAGGCCATTGGGAAATGTCTTTCACCGGTTTGGCTATAAAATTTTTTGAGCATTTAGCTTGAGATTTATTGGCAGTTACTGCAGCCGCCCCACTCCCGCACATCCGCTCCTGCAGCTGCTTTATCACGGCAAACACGTAACTAACTTAACCGCATATTCCACGCTGCCTTCACCTCTCAGCTTGCTGATGCAGCATCAACATAATGATATGGATAATTTAGTTTTCATTCAGTTGTTGTCACCGCAACGCGCTGCGCTTTTTCACTCTACTAAAGAATACGGACAGGGGAAAGGGAAACAGTGAAAGTGAGGGTAGAAATGATATAAAAGTCATCGTACTATAAAAGCGACCATTACATTGATTTACATGCGCACGTTCATGACCAGCAGCTTACTGTCTATAACTTCCACCCAATCCAAAGCAATCCTCCGATCCAGCAAAACCCTCAAAGCCACAGATATTCCCTGCTTCTTTTCCATTTTTTCGTTCTGTTTTTTTTTTTTTTTTTATATTTTTTGGTATTTTATAGTACATAGTAAAAATGGTGCATTTGGCATTTTTATTAGCTGCTCAGATGAGCAGAACGAGCTGCGGCTTCAGTTTTATTAGCAGCTCTTAAAATTTGCAAACAGTTTCATTGCCCCTTGGGTTTGAATTTTCGAAGTTGAAGTTGTTTCATTTCAATACGATTTCCAACTTTTCTTGAAATTAATTCTTTGCTCACAAATTAAACGAAATGCTTAGAAAAATTCACACAAATATATTGTATTATAAATATATCTAATGCACTTTAAAACAAAACCTAATAAATCGTTTAAAATAACATTTGTGTTTATTAATAGTAACTTTGCAATGTCTATTCACTTCAAATGTTTTTTGCAGTTGGACACGTTTTTGTGCTGCTGATTTGTATTCACTTTTCAGCATATCAGCTGCATCAGTTTCAATGGCAATACTAACTAAGCCTAGACAATGGCATATGGTGGGCAATATGGTAGGTAGTTGGTTGGATTTTTTTCTCAACACCGGCAACAGCAGCTGCAGTTTTGCACATGCCTTTGAAGTGTGTTTTTTCTTTTTCAAAAAATTCAGCTTTGAGCAGAGTTTTCAACTGTCAATTAAACTGCACTCTCTGTGAGACAAGCCGTTGACGTTGGAGCGAGGGCGTGGCCATTGCCAGCGCGTTAAGCATGGCAGTTAGAGAAAGGCAACAAAAAACAAAAGTGAAAAAAAAGCCGAGGCTCGAGCACTTTTGTTAGAGGTCTTCATTCAAGGCAGGTGTAGCGGAAAATTGTGTCCTTATATACAGCTGACCTTTTTTTCGCTCTTGTTTTCTGGTTGGCAAGGATAACAAGAATCCCCTTCACTAGGATTTTTTTGATTTGTTCTTTACGTTTGGAGTATTGAAGCAACTGTAATTAGTGTGAGGATGAGAATCTGAGTCTTAGGATTTCGAGTCGATGCTGCTTGTATTTGGGAATTGTGTTTAACGTTGTGCAAAACGTTTTTGTTGTAAATAAAGAGTTAAAAGTTGAACATAGTTGAATTTTATTTGATTTGGGATTTAGTTGTGAGCTAAGAGAAACCTTTTTAAGGTAGGCTTAGTAGTTTTGACTATGGGTTTTAAGTTAAATCAGGCTTACACTTTGTAAAGATTCTTAAGCAAAAGCTGATTTTATGTTGATTTAGTATTAACTCGAATTTTTCTGTTATTCTTTGATAAGTTACGTTTTGTTTTGCTCCTACCTTTATCGATCAAAGAAGTCGCATTAAAATTGCAGTATGGTATTTCTGTATCTAGGCAATTGGACGTACAATTTTAGCAGAAGACTGTCAAATGGCTGATTTATTATTTATTGGCCATGAGCTGACGACGACGAAAATACGAAAAATACAACAAAAAACTGGGTTGCTTTAGTTGTCGCATCCCCAGTTCTGGCCTACAAACAATCCATCAATTATGCAATGTCGTCGTCGAGTGACGAAAACAAATCAAATCGAAGAAAATACGTTAGCCAAAAAACCCAAAACTTAGGTCATTTGACAAGCTGACAAGCTGCCAATTCATGGCCCAGGGAAATGAAACTAATTGGATCATTGAGAAATAGTTGATGCCACAAAGTAGGCAACAGTTTTGAGACAGCCTAAATTTAACAACCCAGACAAACCAACGTTTTTTTGTTAAAGATTTGATGGTTTTTCCTTTTAGCCATGTCTCACATTTTGACCCCAAACCTAATTGACTGGTTTTAAAATTAATTTTGCTTTTTCTTTGGCTCTCAATGAGCCATAAAAACTGCGCCGCATATCATTTGAATGGCGAGAAAGGTCTTTTGAGGGTTCCATAAGGGAAACCGTTTGCCGTTTGAGGTCACAGTTGTGTTTGGGAAAGGTCGATGGGTGGGCGTGGCGTACGTGAGTCGCATTGCGAATGGTGTGAAAAATGAAACAGAAACAGTAGGAGCAACAGCGACCGTTAAAAGCAGCAGCAACTGCCGCTGACAGCTGGCATAATGAAACTGAAACGCGTGAAATGAAACGGAAAAATAAATGTTGCTCAAGTGTAAAGCGGTTTGTTTTGCCAGCCAATGATACGCACAACCAGCGGATGGACGGGCTAAGCGGTCGGTTTGTGAGGCTGTGGTGTTAAGCAACATTGCTGATGGTTCGCTGTGAATCTGTCCATGACAAAGGTTTTCAGTTTATTTTTCTTCTATTATATTTGATGTGTTCTTTGTTGGAATTGTGTTTGGCTAAACTATTGAACCAGTGACCATTTGACCTTGTGTGCTTATTTGGGTTTTGACAATTATAAACAACAACAAAATACAGCTGAGTGCAAGTTAGTTTATATTGAATAAGCTTGCTTTGTACGGTAACTTGGAGAAATAATATTTCTGAAATTTGTACTCTGCCAATTTGTTTTCAAAGCTTAAAGGTATAAACTGTTTAACTGTCTACATAACATGCACATGTCTTATATCTTTGACTGCCTTACGTTAAATTTGTGTAAAAATGTTGTTTGAACGCATTTCACATTTTTAAGCAATATCTAAAATATTTATGCATCCTTTTTAAGCTGTCGTTTTTGTTTTTCATAACATATTTGTTTTTACTTACCTTTCATTTGCTTTGCCTTTGGCAAAACTTATCTTGGGCCAGTTAAGCAGCTCTCTAGCACTTAATGCATCCCTGGCAATCTTCTCACAAAGCGCAAACCGTATTAGCAATACTTTTATGCACGTTACACAGCACCCCAAACATCCTTCATCTATTTCTCAGTCAGTCAGGTGAACACTTCATAAGTATTTATAAGCTGCTCTTCTTCTCTTGCTGCTGCAGCTTCTGCTTTAAGGTGCTTTGTGGCAGTGTGCATAAAAAAGGATTTGCAGAGAAGCGCGGGGAGACGTAGGCGGGAGGGTATGTTGTACAGAATTGCTGCATTAAAAGAGGTTCCGTTTTAATGCAGCAAAAGGCAAAAGCATAATATGCCAAAGCGCACTGCTAGTAAGTAGTAAAAATATATATCTCTTCTTACCCATCTCTATCTCCCTCCCTTACTCTTTACCTCACCTCTAGGTATCTCTCTCCCTCTCTCTCTCTCTCTCTCTTTCTTTCTGAACAGTGTCTGTCAGTGCTCAGTGTCGTTTTACTCTGTGCGAGCGTCGGCAAATTTTATGCTTTGACGAAAGTTTTGCTTAATGACAGAAACATCCGTCAGATGTGCACATACGCTAGCCCACACACACACACACACACACACACACACACTAGCTCACACATTTTGCTTAAATAAATTAACAAAGTTGCCTTGGCTGTTGCTTGCTCTTTGCCTATAACACGAAAGTTGAAATGAAAATAAAATTTAATTCAAGCGTCGCTGTCGCTATCGCCGTTGACGTTGACTTCAAAGTCATATGTGTTGCTGTTAAGTGCCATCATCATCATCATTATCATCATCATCAACATCGTCAACATCAGCAGTAGCGGCTCCCGTTCTATTCTCATCATCTGCGAAACTGTTTTGTAGTTTTTCTCACTCGACTTTTCCACATACAAACTTTGTAAGCTATGTTGGGTAGCATTGAAGCGGGAGAGGGGGGCCTATAGGGCTGAAGGGGAGCGGTTATAGAGGCCCTGTACTGACGTAGGGCCCTTTGTGAATTGAAAAATAGTTTCCATAGTTGCCAAACGCCTTTTCACAACATAAAGCAGCTGCAAAAGTCAAGTGTTTAATTAATATTTTCCAGACGAGCGGCTTTTAATGTGCATTGACAAGCAAATGTTTGCTCTTAATTAAAAAACATACACAAAATATTTATAAAAACGTGAAAGTACACTTAAAAAAGTCTAATCTTATCAAACTTGGAACAAATATACATTTTAGGGATGCTGAAGTAGTTATACCCATTGGCAGGGTATTAAAAGAATCGCCAAAACTTGTTGTCTGGCATGTCAGTCATGATATCTTCCAATTAACGTTGTCGCTTGTTTTGTGACCAGACCAGTTCAGTGTCTATGGCCATAATTTGTTAAGTGTCGAAAGTTTTTGACCTGTCAGCGAGACATAGTTGACAAAGCAAATGAAAAACGACAGACAGATTAGCTCAAAAGTTGGTAACAAAAAAAAAAGGCAAGACAAATAGGAATAAATAAGAAGCAACTGAATTGTGGAATTGGGAGATGGAAATTAAGAATTTAGAAGTTGAAGGTTAAATTAAAAGCTTTAGGACATATTTTTTACTTATTCCACGGATTGTATAACCTTTTTTCAATAAAATACACTTACAATTCTTTAAAGTAAATATATAATGCATTTAAGTAAAGTGTGCTTTTGACAGATATCAATCGCATTTTCAACTATCATCGATGTAATTATATAGCGTGCAGAATCAGTTTTACACTTCATGCACAAATCAATCATGTGAGCCAAATGCACATAAACATGCCAAACTCTAAGCTGTTTTAAAGTTATTGCCAGTCTGTTGGCATTCTTAACGCTTTCAGCTGCCCATTTGCCGCTTCCTCAGCCTGCCAACAAACAATCAGCCTGCTCAGCACTGAAAGAACAAAGCGCAGCAAACGAGTAGTTGAGCTGTCGTCATCGTCACCAACACCAACAACAACAGCGAAGGTTTAGGTCCTTGTCAGGACACAAGCCAGGTACAACAACAGCAACTTGGCTCAATATTTGACAGAATCTTTGGTCACCAGGTGAACGGGCAGATAGGGAGGCGTTGTACTGTACTTGAAACTTGTTGGAAACTGGACTGCAGACGGAACAGGATCTAATACTGCAGGTGAAACTGGTGCAGGAACTGCTTTGATTCTGATTGGGAGGCCAGCATTTTGGCATTTCGGCATCTATGCGCAAACATTGCAAATGAACTTTGATTGTGCAACTCATTGTAGCACCAGCAGCAGCGGCAAACTCAATCACATACTGTATGCGATGAAATTGACGACAACAGGAATGAATACAACTGGAAATGGGTTTCTATCTTTAGATATAGACTTCGAGCAAGGCTGCTTGAAGTTTGAGAACTCAGATATATTTATTTGCAATCTTGTAATACGTAACTAACGATACAATTCCCAAGCCTTTTTTTATGAAAAATTTATACCTTATATGTATAGTTTTAAGTTTTTGTATGCCTATACATATACAATATTAAATAAATAATTAATTTTAAAGTCAAATCAATAATACAGATACAATTAAATAAGCTTGTTTTTTTATTTGTTTGTTTGGCTTCGCTAATTTCATTAATGAGTTTTTATCGTAATTATTTAGAGCTGCATCTCTTGCCAAAAAGTTCCTAGTTCATTTGCAACGTCTGGCTCTTTATTCGCTTTTGCTTCCGCTGGGTTGGCTCAATGCCCGCAACCCTTCAATCATCATACCCATACCTTACTCAATTGCTCGTTCACCATTGGCATTTTGTATGCTGCGACAGCTTCCGCACAACAGTTGCAACTGTTGCTGTTGTTGCTGCGGTTGCTATTGCTGTTGTGATTGTTATGCCATCAAAATGTGTCAGTGCTTTCGAGCACAGTCTACTCTCTACTGTACTTTACTTAACTCCAACTCCCTTCTCTGTTATTCTTTCTTTGTGCTGTGGTGTGTCATAGTCCATAACATCAGAGTGCTGGGCTTCGTGCTGATCAGAGTAGCCATTGACAACATTTTCGTTGACATTTTCGCCATCGTCATCGTAATCGTCAATCAGGCAGACTGACATGGAAATTATGAGAGTTTGTATTTTGGCATTCACGAATCGACCAACGGCGACGACGACGACGACGACTATGACAATTCCGTTTGCAACCATCCATAGTAGTATTAGCTGTTGTTGTTGTTGCACTAGTTGCAGTTGCACTTGCAATTGCATAGTGTATTGCTCATAATTTATGCGCGTGCTGCTGTTGCTGATTATAGCTCCAAGGCTGATTTCTGCTGCTGCTCACGTACAATGCACAAGGTACAAGAAACGATCTGGTACTGGTAATCATACGCACTGTTGTACACACAAAGGTGTTGCAGTTTAAAGTAATCAAAAATGTATTCAACTCAATACATTCAAAAGATTATAGAAGCATTTTTTAAAGCATAATGAATAGATAAAATAAATCAAAGTTATTAAGTTAAGAATCAGATATTGGAAGAATTTAATTTAAGGTTAAATGTCTGATTGACTACGATGATAAGGGTAAGAAATGCTGTTTTTTTAATGCTTGCATAATAACCAAAACCCTATCACAAGGACTCTGAACATTAGGTCTTTAAGTCCGTTGATTTCTTACATAGCAAGCGTCAGACAATTGTTTTTAAGTACCAACCTCCTGTTCAATGCCAACTTTTGTAAACTATTTGACCCCGTTACAGATGGCATCTGCATTTGCCAGATGACTAAGTAAGAAGACGCATCTCTTATGCCACCTGAACAGCGAGCTGACAATCCAGAAGACAGTTTGCTTTTGTTTTAGTTGGCAAAGTTTATGCACAAGCAGCTGGCAGTCTTGTTTTCGTGGCCGACCAGATTCTGAACTGTTGGCCTGTGAGCGGCAGCTATGCCTGTTGCAGTTGCCAGTTGCACTTACAGCAGCCAATCACAGCTGTGCCTTTAATTTAAAAAGCGCGTTACTTTTTTCCGTTAAGGCGTATACAAGTTTTTGCACATAGTGTGAGTTATCAAATGTGTGGCAGTGTCGGAGTGTCTGTAAAGTAGCTGACAAACTGACACAATGACCGAGTGGGCAGCCGACACAAAAGCACAAAAAGTGAACAGACAGAGATCCTGCAGGCATATTGTTTGACAACAGTTGGCACCATTAAATGTCATCTACTCCACATTCAACGCAACTCAACTTCATTTTGGTTGGCAACTGACTGTTTGTCTGTTTTGTAGCTTTTTCTGTCATTCCCTCTTGCTGGCAATGTTTGTTTGTTTTGCATACTTTTCGGCGCCATTAACAGCAGTCAGCAACAATAGCTCTGTACCCTTATTGTTGCTTTTGTTTTAAGAATTATGTAGTTTTGTCTGCCACTGCAACATGTCATTAGAATGAACATACAAAATGGCAAAAAATATAACAGAAAACTCAAATTTAGTAGTCAATTGGCAAATATCCTCTGCTGATTATTCTGTAATTATCAATGTTCCAAGAATAATTAGCGTAGCTCTGTTCATCAATATCAATACAGATTATTATTCCACTTTACAGCTGTATTCCTACCAACATGACTACCCTTTTGCATTTAAATATTACGCACAGGGTATTAAACAAGGCACAAAAGTTGAGACAACAAGTTTGTCCTTTGCATTTGAACGGCCAGGCGGCAGGTGTTGTTGGTTTAGTCCTGCTGTCCATTTATTTAGGGGTCACTGCAAAGGCGAAATTTTGACCATTAGTTGAGAGCAGCAGCAGCAGCAGTTGAATCCATGCCAACAGTTGCTGCTTGCTTGTGTTGTTGTTGTTGTTGCAAGGTTGCCAACGTGTTTTTCGTAGCACGGCAATTAGCAATTTGCTGGGCACGAGGCGAAGCCATCTTGTTTCTTTTTTTGTTATTTGACTTTTTATGAGCTCACTAGGCACGTAATTGTTTAGAAAATGTGTGTGGCCAACAAGGGTCAATGTTGGGCAACGTCAGACTCTAAACTAAACATGCTAAATGCTTCTAATCAGCAAGTAAAAACTTATTGTAAAGTAGCAGCAACTCTTGTTATGCCTTGTTTTTCGTATACAAAATCCTATCGAATCCAATTGAACTATGCATATTAAACTTTGTCATTGGGGTCAAACCACTGAACAGCCATGTTGCAGGCATTTTACAAACTGTAATTCGAAACAATATCAAAAAAATATGCATTGCATTAACTGCTTGTTGAAGTGCAGCATTAAAAATGAAATGTAATTCAATGAAAGTTGCGGAAATGAATGCGGTTCACTCTAATGCACGCATGTGTGTGCCTGTTTTTGTGTGTGTGTGTAAACGGAAGTGCGTCAAAAGTGAAAAGTTTTATTTTTAGTTTGGTTAAAACAAATATAAATTGGAAATTTCTGAATGTTGGCTAAAATTTAGCTAAAATTTGAAGCGTCAATTAATCGAGGCAGAATCCTTTTTGCAACGAGGCGTAGCACATCCAAATGACCTCGACTCGAATGCACCTGTGTGTGTGTGTGTGCGTATGGAAATTTATCTGCTCTTGCGTGTGTGTGTGTTTGTGTTTGTGTGTTTGGCAGCAACGGAAATGACAGCGCTGCAACGTTGCAGGAAGCAATAACCGAATTCAGTTACGTTGCACGGAAATGACACACGGGGCAGGCAAAATTTGTGAACGAGAATGAGGATAAAAATATCGAGAGCAGGAGAATGCAATGGAAAAGATACATACAGGTCTCCTCTGTGTGTGTGTGTGTGTGTGTTTTATTATTTGATTTTCGTATGCAATCGTCGTCATTGCACTTTCTGTTAAAACTAATATGCAAAAATTGCCATAAAAATTGTCGTTTGATTCTGATTTATTCAGTTTGCTTGTTGAAAGTCAAGTGCAGACAAATTTTCGTCAATAATGCTACGGCAAATATAAAGGTTGTATCTGTTTGCTTTCAAATTGTCTATAAAAACAGTTTTTTTTATTAAATTAAATATGGCATTTCTTCAAAAACGTTGTATACTTACTTTATGACTCATACGCATATGCGATTTATTTTAAAAATAAAGACATTATGTATTTTTAATTTTACAATTTTATTTATTTACGTTTTCTTCGTCATAATTTACTTTACTCGTATATTTACGGGATTCCTTCAATCTATATATGTATGTATATATATATATTTATTTATATATAAGTACTTGAGTCTAAGTTGTTTACTTTCAATTTAATGCCACTTTTTGGTTGCTCCTTGCTTTTCAATTTTCGGTTTTGTTTTTTTTTTTGTTTAGTTTAGTTTTATTTGTTTGTATTTTTTGCCGGCATTTTGCAAGTAAATGCTGATTTATAATTTATGTATTTAATTATACAGTAATGTATGCATGATTTTATATATATACATACACTAGATATATGTATACATATATATTTAGTTGTGTTTCACATGATTAATAATAAATTATATTTATAATTAATTACAATAAATTGCATAACAAAATTCATTTGACTCTTTTTTCGACGTTGCGTTTATTTTAATAATTTATGTTCTTTAATATACAATAATTTTTGATTTTTTTTTAGTTTTTTGTTAATTTTATTAATAATATATTTTTTAATACAAAACAAAAAACAATGAAATTTAATTTTTAACGCTAATTTCCTTATTTGCCTTCTTCATTTAACTCAACCAGCTAATTTGTTTAAGTGTTATTTTTATTGGTTTTTTCTGTGTTTGCTGTTTGGTTTTTTTTTTATTTATTTTTCTTTCATAATGTTTTTAATATGTGTATGCTTTGGGGACCTGTTTGATAGTTTTGCGGCTGGTTTTAAATATACACATACAACAGTTTTTTGTTGTAATTTTGTCGTTGATGTTACTCTTTGTTTAATCGCTTAAAAAATTCTATAATGGCTGGTTGCACAATAAATGTGGTTCGTTTTTATGTTGCTGCGTTAATTACTTTTCAATTTTAATTGGTATTTTGCTGTTGTTTTTGTTTTTATATGTTAATAGCTATTCGCATTTTTTTTGCTAAGTACAATGCCGGCTAATATATATATATATTTATTTGTTGTTGTTGTGATAAGTGATAAAAATGATGCAGTTTTTTTTTCTATATATTTCTTTACATAATGATGGGTCTCTGTGTGTATTGACTGTCAAAATGTTTGCTCTAGTTAATTTTTATGGGTGACTTACAATTTAGATACATTTTTGTTGTTGTAATATTATTAAAGTATTTTTTTTTTTTGTTTTTGTATAACAATTACTATCATTTGTGTTGTATTTATGCATTTATAAAGTTAAGAAATTCGTTATTCATTTGCTTTAAACATTTTTAGATATTCTCATTTATTTTACAGAAGCTCAATCGTCCGCATTTCGTTTGTTAAGTACTAAAAAATAATCATAAATTAAATAACTTGACCAAAAATGCACTGAAAAATGTTTTTAAGTATGTTTTGTTGCTTTAATTTGCCTCCAATAGCATTATTATTGCTTCAGCTCCTCCAGAGCACCCGTTTTCTTGTTCTTTTTGACCTGGGCATAGAGTGAGGCGGCCTTATAATTGATGGGACCGTAATGCTGACTCTCGAGATCGGCATAGATGAATTCATCATCGAAACTTGCGGCATTTAGTGGCTGTTCGTAATTCAAAATGCAAAGTATATGTTGTTAAATAATAGTAACATGATCAACAATCTGCCGTTAAATGGAACATGCCGAGAACAGTTTGTTAGAAAGCGCACTTCACATGCATCAGTATTAATAATCTATACCTCCTGTCGTATTTTCATATATTAGCAAATGAGAGAACTGAGCGAGAAAAAAGTGTGTGCTAGATAGCATATCGAACGATTTTAAGTATCATCATTGAAATCGGACTTGATTGAACTTAAGTTAGATCAATCACATTAACATTAACAATTGACAGCACAACGACAGTTGAAATAAATTATTAACTTTTTACCATAACAGAAATACATATTTATTAAGTATAACTTGGAATAAAAACGAGTTAAAGATTTACCTGACATAAAACATTTAGCTGGCATTTGATATATATTTATTTTTTTTTTTTAGTGGAAAGTTATACAAAAAGAATTTAGAATATATAGGTATTGCTGCCTTTGTATGGATCCTCAAAATCGGACACATGCTATAAGAAATTAATATGTAATTTAGAACACACTTCAATTACTAGTTTAACGATTAATAAAGTAAATGGTTTAGCTTTTTTTTTGTATTTTTTGTAGCAGATGACATGAGGATTAGTAAAGGCTTGAAGAATGTCTTTAATGCCGCCTTAGGATTTAAGATTTTTGTTCTTAGAAACTTTGGTATTTCTCAACTTAAACAAATAGGTATAAATATATAATAAATTATTGCCTTTTTAATAGTATTTAAATAAGTTAAAGTATGCTTGGCTCCAGTTTGGTTTTTTGCTTCAATGATCATCTTAAGTTATTAAAATAAATAATTTAATAATGCACCTAATTGCATTCATTGATTTACATATACATACACTTCGAGCTCTTATCGATAAGTTCTCATACTTATCCAATACCTTTTTGTTGTATACTTTACACAAATCTACTTCAAACTTAACACACATACAGTCAGAGTTGCCTTAATTTAAAACTTAATTACTTTTTTAAATATAAGTATAAATCGGTTGTGCTTTGTTTTTGGGAATGTTTAGTTAAGTGTTTAATTTAATGCTCGATGATTTTTGCTTGTTTGTTTTTGTTTTGTTCGTAATTTCAGTTGAATTGATTAATATTCACTTGTGTAGTTTTATTTTAAGCTAACTATATACACTAACACCAAGTGCCAAAGAAATGTGCAACTGTTGCACTTTGGACTTTATGTGTATTTCGATTTCTTCAATTGGGTTGAGTTTTCTTCTTGGGCTTGTTTAGAGGCCACATAATGTCCTATCAATAGTTTAATTGTTATATGATGTGCAAAAATATTGGCAAAAGTCATATGGGAATGTTAATGAATAGCAAGTGAAGTTTTAAGTCTTGGCAAGAAAATCGCATTGAAGTTAAAAACCGTTTGCTAAATGATTTGATGATATTCTATAACCTATTGTTTTATTTAGTAGTTTTCATATTTAAATTTAATGTTTTCTCCGCTGTTTTTACCTTAGTTCATTTTAAGAATTATGCTAATTATATAAATACGTTCCTCCTTTTTTCTCTCCCTCAACTTCTAAATACTAAATACCTTGTATGCGTCATTTAGGCCTGTCTAACTGTCATTTGTCATCTAACTTATTCTCTCTCTATTTCTGGCTGTTTAAATGTGCACCTCGCGATAGCTTTGTGTCATGAAGTATTTCAATGCGCCCGCTGTTGCATTCGCAATTGCTGCACTGTGGGCGGGCGTTGTGGGTGGTGCTACAATATTTCGCGCTGCTGTCTCACTATCATCATCTTCCTCATCATCATCGTCACCAGCATTTAAATTTTTGTTGTTTTCATCACTGTTAGCAGCATCCACCATATACTCCTCCTCGCAAAAGGAATAACCCAAATCCTCATCTTCCTCCCCATCGACAGCAGTTGCTGGTGTTGCTGCTACACCAATCGGTTCGCTTTGTTGGGCTTTTGGTCGGGCAAACATAAAGTCCGGATGCGTTTTAGTTAGCACCTCTAATGCCTCTAATGAGGCGGCGGGATTTAGTTGACCTGATTGCTGATGTTGCTGTTGTGTTTCGTTCTCTTGGCATTTTTCTTTATTAGACGACGACAATGTTGTTGTTGTTGCTGTTGTTGCGGGTGTTGGCGAAATTGGCTTAAAGGCATGTCGCTCACTCAGCGCCAATGGACGATAGATGAGAGGACCCCGCACCTGGTGCTCTAGCTCCTGTTGCTGCCGCTCCAGTTGCTGCTGTTGCAGTTGACGTCGCAGCTGCTGCAATTTGCCATTGGCCGTTTGCGTTGTCTGAAAGTGGAAGGTGTGATGTTTGCGCAACGGTAAACGCATCGGACGACGCACTACCAAGCAATCGTAGGCACCTGGCTGTTGTGTGGCCTGTGGGGGCGTGGAACTTGGCATTGGCGGCACATATCTTAAATTCTGATTGCAGTAGTCGGCGGCAGTTAATTGACTTGCCTGCAGCAGCAATTCATTTGGCATTAGCATTTGTTGTTGATGCCTAAGCCCATTGTTGTTGTTGTTGTTGCTGTTAGTTTGTTGCGTTGTTGTTGCTGATGATGCTGCTGCTGCTGCTGTTGACGATGTTGCTGCTGTCGCGGCTTTGGCGCAGCTATAAGTGTTGGCAGCAAGGGTTTCGTTGCCGTTGCAATTGTTGTTGCTGTTGTTGGTATTAGTGGCTGCGGCATCGCTGACAAAATGCCGTTTGATATGTGCGTAGGGGTCACTGATGGTCTGTCGTCGTAATTTCTTGCTGCTGGCAATGCTGTTGTTTTTGTTGCTGGCGATGTTGCTGCCGTTGCAATTGTGCCGTTTAAGTGCTAAAAATGGATTGGCGGCCAACGATTGTGTTTGCTGATTAGTCTTTTTTTTGCATCAAATTGGCAATGGTTGTTTTAATTCGCATGCAGTTGAAATTGTTGTTGTCGTTGGTTGATGTTGTTGTTGTGGTGTGAATTGCAACAGTTTGCAAGTGTTTAGGTTTTATGTTTCCATACAAAATTATAGAAATTTAAAGCAGGTGCAATATGTGAAAGAAAGGAATAAACAAAAATTATGTAAAACAAAATTAGAAAATTGTGAAAATTATAATAAAAATATAATATTTTAAATATAAAATTTTATTATTGTACGCTATGATGTTCGCAAATTGTTGGTATGAATTGAAGTCATCTTTGCAAATGATTCGATTGGACATATCTGCTTTTTTTATTAAGTACTTTAATGAAAAAAATATTAAATAATTTGAAATAGTTAATGATTTGAAAAAAAAAACCGAGTGTTAAGTTCCCCAAAATTGTGTGTGAAATGTTGAATTTGTGCAAGTTAAACTCTTGCCTCTGCAAGGTGGGTGAACCTGCCTGCCACAGGCGATTTTTAAGGTGCCCCAAATAGAAGAGAAGACTAACAAAAAAAAATAAACAAATCGATACGCACCTCATGTGGACCCACGCGATGTGGCAGCTGCTGCTGCACAGATGATGTTGCTGCAACAGCGCTTGAAGGCTTGCACTTGCCACGACTGGCAGCACTAAGGCTGCTGGCAACGGACAACATAGAGACAGAATGTGCTGGCTGATGTCCCAGCTGGTACTGCTCGTAATCCTCGGGTGTTGTGATTTCCGGTGTTGGTTGCCGTTGATTCACTTGCTGCTGTTGTGGATGGCGATTACAGCGAGTATTGACTGTACCAATGCCGCTGCTGTAAATCGAATTGCTTGAGCTAAGCGAGGTGGGATCGGTGACTGGCGCTGACGAAGCAGATTCATACGACGAGTTAATATTGTGAGCAGGCGAAGCAGCACGTGCCAAATGTTGTTGTTGCTGTTGTTGCTGCTGCTGCTGTTGTTGTTGTCCTTCCACATTCATGTAGACTGGCTTGCGGGTTAGATTGAGACCAGAGGTGGATGCCTTATGTGGCTTGGGAGTGCGTTGTCCCAGCGCTGTTGGCAACTGTGATTCATAGGAGCTATTTGAAATGCCCGAATCGCTGCGATAAATGCTTAGACGTTCCGGTTCCATAAGCTGAAAGTCAGCAACGTTACCGGCCGTTGCTGCATCAGCCTTTTGCTGGTGCTGGCGATGGTGATGTTTTTTCTTGTGGCTAGCCGAGGCGACAACAGCAGATGGCTGCGTATGCAGCTGCACCGTGGCTAAATTCGAATTTAAATTATGATTCATATTTAAATTGTGATTGTGATTTAGATTTTGACTAATGCTGCTGCTGCTGTTGTCACCGCCCATATTGTCCATGTTGTCCAGATTGTCGCCACACTTATCTGCCACATTTTCGTAAACGGGCGGATCGTAGAGACGCATGGGCTTGCCGTTGGATTCAATATCGCCATGGCTACCACCAGCAAAGGAATGATGCCGCTTGCACTTTGGACCGGTTCCTGATCCGGTTGCACTTGTAACTCCCAGCGATGTATTTAGATTGTAGGTTGGTTTCTTCAGTTTATTTCCACCATTGGGAAACTTCAAGGAGTAGAATTTCTTATCCATATCTAAAAGACTACCTTTGCCCCGTTTGCCACGTTTCATGCTGCCCAGCAGTTCCTCTTCGCCAACAGCATCATATTTCTTAAAGTTGCTGGCGGCCAAAAAAGGATTCGTATTGAGCAGTGCCGAGGTGGGCGCTGGTGGTGGCGGTGGCACACGTTCCACCACGGCATATGTTGGCTGATAATCATGCTCAATGGCGTTTAGTAGCTGTGCATTTGAAGCAGAGTTTGTATGGAATTTTTGCTGGTGCTGCTGAGTTTGTGATGTTTGCTGCTGCGAATGTTGTGGCTGCGAGTGTTGCTGCTGCTGTTGGTGATGATGTTGCTGGTAGTATTCGGTGTAGCTTTTGGGAAAGCAATTGCTAAGATTGTACTGTATTTGATCGGAGTTTGTTTCGAGCTGATCCATGCTCCGATTATGTGGAGCTGTAAGAGGGGGCGGGGCTGTGCAGCCACGCCCGTACTGTAAAGTGTTGTACTGTTGCTGCTGCTGCTGATGTTGTTGCTGTTGCTGCTGATGTTGCTGCTGCTGATGTTGCTGTTGGTCGTAATAATGTTGAGTATGCGGATGCGGATGCTGCAGAGTCTGGTGATGATGCTGCTGCAACTGCTGGTTGTTCACTGCTTGACCAATATTTCCATTTAGTCTCTTGGGTCGTGGAGCGACGCGCACCACATTTGTGTTGTTATTAAAATTTGTAGGGGTAGTAGAGAACTGCACATGCGATGTTGGGTTAGCACATGCGTGTGGAGAGAGTTAGCAGCGAGATGAAGAGAACAAGAGAGATAACATTCAATTAGTTATTTGGTTAGTTGTGGATTAAATAATATTTCGATTAGTTAGCTGTGAACTGTTTTAGTTGGTGAACTGTTTTACATTGTTGTGTGTTTGAAACTAGCGAACAACACTGATATTAAAATGGGGCTTGAGGTTATTAAATTTCATAAGTGTTTGTGTATTCTTTAAAGAAATTTGAATGTGTATTATAAAAATGCGATTTAAATGGAAGTTTTTTCTTTTGTAAAACATCAACCGCAACAATATATACATTGGAAATAAGCTTCTCCATTTAAATTGCATATTTTTGTTAATAAATTAAGTGTATGAAAATTTCAAATAAAAGTTAATAAAAATATTAACAAAACTTACACTCTACACATTACATTTTCTATTATATAGACAATTTTTTAGATTTCTTTACTTATTTATACCATAGTTAAATAATCAAGCCAGATGACAGAAATTGTTTAAAGAGAATTTGCGAAATTTCGCATTTGCTTTGTAAAAATAAATAAAAAAATAATATTATAATGTTAAGCACATAGATTTCTAAATAGTGGGCTTGTTAAATACTACTCATAGACAGATTAAATAGACATCTCTATATTAATTTACACTTATTGCACTTAGATCGTAAAAATGGCTTTGAGTTTTATTTTATTTTCTTTGGTTTTGCTCATTAACAACAAACAAATTACGCAAAATACAAAACTTAAGATAGAAATAGGCATAACACTTAAGACCAGAGAAACAATAGGTATGTTATAGATAGAATAGACATAGACAAGAGGCAATATATACTAAGATAAAGCTTGGACTTAAACATATATGAAGTATTTGTACTTTGTCGTAAACAATATAAGAATTTACGAGGCGAGATTAGCAATGGGTGTGTGTATATATGTGTGTGGATGCTTTGTTGTTGTGATCAAGTGTGTTTGTTTGAGTGTGTTTAATTATTATTAATGTATTGGTATCAAAAATATATTTAGGACAAACAGAAAATTTGTAACTGTACCTTGTTAGGTGCCGTTTGCAGACCATGAAACGGTAGATTCTCATACTCGCCAGGTTCCGTCAATGGATCCCCCAGTGAAGACGACTTGTCGTGTACTATATAGTATATACGTATACGGATCGGTTGATTTTTGGCGATTAGCGTTGGGTTTTGTTTTTTTTTTTATTTAAATATTATAAAGATTTTTTTTTTATAAGTTTTTCGACGATTCGTTAAATTAAGAGCAAATGAGTTTAAGGTTAACGAAAGAAAAATGTTTTGAAAAAGAAAAAGAAATGTATTGAATTAGTCAATCATAAAATTATAAGAATTCTTTTTTTTTTACTAAAAATAAACTTAAGGTTGTTCTTGGTTAAATACCTAATCTATTAATTTTTCTTTAAAAAAAAAAATAACACAACAAAATAGCCTATATATTTAATTATTTATACATAGGTTTATTTGGGTTAAAGTTGTTGTTTACAATTTTATGTTTATATTTAAAAAATCATGCAGAACTGTCAAAAAACGCACAGGAAAAAACAATTCACAAGCAAGCAGACAGCTAAAAACATTTAAAAGGTGCAAGCCAAAAAAAAAAAAAACAATAAGGGTAGTAAGAACATCGAGAGTATTTGACTAATGACAAGTTGTTGATTGCTTTAGCTGATGTTCACCATTGTTGGCTCTAATAACGACTGAGGTATTTGAGCAATTGTTCAGTTCTCTTACTTGTGTCTTTTCTTGAGCTTAAATGAGGACCTCGACGCTTGATTCGTTATAGTAAATTACTTACAGTGATTTAAAAGGTGGTACGAAGTGGTACAGATTGGGAAAATGTGAAGAGAGTTGAGTGTACTTATGTGTGTGATTGTTGTTATGTACAAAGTATAATGATAAATTTGATGTATGAATGTAATGATTGTAATGTGATTATGTTAAGAAGCCTTGAACTTATTAAAATTGCAATCCAATTTTAACTTGAAGATAATAATAAGTTACTTTTAGTACTCTTTGTTAAGCGAAAATTGCAATTCAGCATTTTCAATGGGTCCCCTAAATTGTTTTTCAAATAATATTTCTATGCCTTCTAGTAGCTTTTAACGGACATTTTGTTTGGAAGTATTGTATAATTTGGCAAGTCACCTTTGGCTAATAATTTTGTACACACGTAGCGGCAAATTCACGAAAAAAATATGTATATATCGAAGGTACAATATGCACTCAGGCTACACGGCATGAAATTCAATTGAGATACGCAATCAATGTAAATGATTTATGAGTAGAGTAAAGATGGGCTTGTGACTGAATAATGAATGTTTAAGTAGATTTATATGAGATGACTTGTGAGTTTTGTTGTTCTTACTTTGGACGCGTTCGACTTTGCTGGGTAATACCGCAACGGTGCGTTTGAGTAGCGGCGGGCAAATGCCACTGTTGCTGATGGGTGTATTGCTGTTGCTGTTGTTGCTGCGACCGCTGCTGGTTAACAGCTGTTGGCCAAGGCCACGACGCAACGGTGTCAATATGGGTGGCGGTGGTCGTGGTGGAGGCGTTGGTGACTTCAGTATGCCCTGAATACGCTGCTGCTGTTGTTGCTGTTGCTGCTGCTGCTGTGGTTGATCCAAGCAATTCACGCCAGGCCCAGCGCGGGCAAGTATTGCTGCTGTTGCTGCGGTTTCTGTTGCCGACGTCTTGTCTAATAAAGGCGCTTGAAATGTCACAGAGGCATGTGATGGGGCACTGCTGGTATTGTGTGCTGTTGTTGCTGCTGCTGTTGTTGTTGCTACAGTTGTTGTTGTTGGTGGATTAGTTGCTGCTGTGGTTGGCGTCTTTTTGTAGGTGACTAGCGATACGTGAAGATACGATACGAGTGTGTGTGTGTGTGTATGTGTATATGATACGTGATGCAACATAAAAAAATGCAAATAATAAATAAAAAAGAAATAAAAATCATAAGTTAAGATTTAATTTCATTTTGGGAGCACTGCAAATTCATTTTGTTTACCACTTCCGCTGCAACGAATGCCCTTCAAGCGATGCTGTGCCCCGAAGGGCGATTCGTGACTGCCACGCCCACGCCAAAAGGTCTGTAAGAGACCAACATGACTGCGTTGACTATCCCGGATTCCATCTGCATCTTTTCCATTCGAACTTTTCGCTCGTCGAAAAACAAAGTTTAAAATACGCTGCATGTTGCTGGGTGGTGTAGTGACAGCAGCAGTTGCTGCCGTTGGCATTGAGTTTTGATTGTCCAGACAAGCAGTAAGCTCTGGCCCAGCGTCAGCTGTAGCTGTAGCTGCATCTGTCGATGGCAAGGCAATGTCAGTCGGATTAGTCTTCATCAGCCTAAGGGTGCTGGCTTCTGTTGTTGTTGCTGCTGGCGATGCTGCTGTAGCTGTTGTGTCCAACACCGATACCATCACCTCTGTGAGCATTGTGCTATTTGAGTTAGTTTGGCTATCGTTCAACATGGAGCTCAACTGTGCAGACAATTGACTCGCATTCGCTTGGGGATTTGTGTTGGGATTTGGATTTGGATGCGGATGCGGATTCGGTTTCAGTGTCATGCGATTCACGGCGAGATTCTCTTTGGTGTCGCTGCTCACGTGCAACATGACGCCCGGACGGAGTGGCCATCGTGGTGGCGATTTTGG
The DNA here is from genome assembly GCA_035044725.1 of Scaptomyza caliginosa. Taxonomy (NCBI): domain Eukaryota; kingdom Metazoa; phylum Arthropoda; class Insecta; order Diptera; family Drosophilidae; genus Scaptomyza; species Scaptomyza caliginosa. The sequence goes on along the minus strand of JAWNNR010000209.1, from coordinate 100,446 downwards.
CACTGTTGCATGCAATGTAATATTTCTCTGTGTGGGCGGGGGCGTAACCAATTCATTGTTGTTCTCCGTTGCGGCAAGCTTTTGTTGCTGCTGCTGCTGTTGTTGCTGTTGCTGTGGCAATAGGGTTGCGGGCAGCAGTGTGGCTGCTGCCGTACTCATTGTGTCTTGTATGGGCGCGGTAATTCCTACTTGCGGCAAAACTGGCTGATATGATAGCACACTGTGATTTGTAATGTAATTGTGTGTGCATGTTGTTGTTGTTGTTGTTATTGTCGGTTGCAATATCAATAGCCATCGTTGTTGTTGGTGTTAGGTATGTTAAATATTTGGCAAAGCATGTTGAATGTGTTTGAATGAAGCAAGCGAGCGATAAACAGGTACAAAAGAACACACACATATCGACAAGATATATATATATATATATATATGTATGTATATAAATACGTATGTGAGATGTTTAAGTTGTTTTTGTTGTTGGGTGCGCACAATTAGCAATTGAATGAAATATGCAACGAAAAAAATAAAGTTGTGTGGAAAAGAATATTTGTATTTAATAAGCAAATGAAATAAAAATTGTGTCAAATATTAGAAAATCTTATTAAAATTGATACATATTAAACACATGCGTTGTTTTAATTTTAAACATGAATTAAATTATTTACGGCAAGTTGTTTTAAATTAAAATTTTTGAAGTTGAGCTTCTAAGTCTTGAAAGGTATTTATGCCAGATGTGATTAAATAAAGAACTGTATTGCTTTTAGCGAATTAGCTTCGAACTTTTTAATATGTTCAAAATATTTAGTGTTTATTTATGACACTGAATTAAAATTCATTTTGACATAGTTTTTTAAAAACAGAATCGTTTTAAACCATAATTTAAGCAAAAACGAACTGATAAACAATTTTGTTACCAAATGTCTTTTCAACATACTTTTACTTTACATGTGAATTACATAGATAGAAAAATGCATCACTTACCTTTGATTGGCGCTTATGGATACTTCCGTATGATCTTTACCAAATGAATTAAAATCAAATGAGATTTTTTTGTTGACGTTGTTGGTGTTGTGGGTTGTTGTTGTGGTTGTTGTTAGCATGATGCGAGTGTGTTTTGTGTGTATGTGTTTATTATATATGAATGTTTGTCGTTGTAATTGTTGCACAATGTGAAGAGAGATAGAGAGAGTTTGACGCGTTGTGTTTGACAAGCATTGAAAGCAGCATTAAATGTAGTGTAGTTGTTGTTGTTGTTGTTGTGGTCATTGTTGTTTATGTAGTTGTTGTTGTTGTTGTTGTTACAGCGAGCAATTATTAAGTGAAGCAGCAGTAGAAACAACAATATATAATAGTATTTATATGTACACGAGTGTATAATTTAAAAAGATACAAAGTTGTTATAGCAATAATAAGTTAGTTAGAGCGGGATGCCAGGCAAAATTAATTAAAAATGTAGCATTCAAAAATGACAACAAAAAAAACGAGAACGTTAACACAAAACAGTCATTTATTTTGTTTTGTTGTAGTTATTGTTTGTTCGGTTTCGTTGTGGTTGTTAATTAGTTGTATATATATAGATTTTTTTGGATATTGTTGTGGTATTGCAATTAATGTGTTTATTTTTTTTTAAACAGGTTTTTTTTATGTGTGTATCGATGTTCGAGTTATGTGGTTGTAGTTGTGTGTTTGTAAGTGTGTGGGTGTATTGTTGTTGAAGCATTAAACATTGATGCAGCCAGGCAAAATTTGCGTTCACACGAATTAAATTAAACATATGGAGAGGTTCACCGATGGTGGGCGTTACATATATATAATTGAAATATAAAATAAAAAAATATAAAAAAAAACATAATTATAATTAATGTATATATGATTTAAGAGGTATTATATGTACGATTTCATTTTGTCATATTGAATACAAACTGGCATAAAGTAAATACTTAAGAAGCTTAAATCCAGTAATTAAAATGGCAACAAAACAAATACAGAAAAAAACGAACCCATAGGCTACTTTATGGGGCAGCGGTGAAAATCGGATTTGAAATGCATTCAATTGGGAAAGCTGTGTATATTAAATGACATAATTATATATGTACATTGCATAAAAATCCAAAATGAAAAACTGTATAAACGTGTTATGTAACCTGTTCAGTCAAAAATATTTGCGAAAGAGATTTGCATGCTTTTGAAGCGCATATTCTTAACAGTATCCATGCAAAGGATTTAAGTACAGGCATCAATTTAATTTAAAATTAATATAAACTTAAAATAAATTCGTTAAAAATGAAACAGAAATACTCAATTCATGTGGCTGTGAAGTGTGAGTAGTTCAAATATAACTTAAAGTAGGTTTTTTGGTATTTCGTTCTGGTTGTGATTGTTCAAAGAGGGGCCCTAAACTATGCTAGAGGGAATGTTCCATACGGACTGTTTATGCAGTCACAGCACAATCATATTGCTTTTATAGTTGTTGTAGTTGACTATGTTGTTGTACTCACATTTATCCTGACGCCGACGGCGACGGCATATGCAAATAATTATGCAACAAATAATAATGACGGCCAGTAATAAGACCAATATGCCAACAACGACAATAATGAGCGTCGTTTTGTCCCAACGCTGCCACCAGGCCAATTGTTCTAAAGAGCGTTAATAAAAGAGAAAAAGATGACAAAGTAAAGGGAGAAAAAATATGGATGAGATTTGTTTCACAATGTACGTTTATATATATATATATATATATGACATACATACTAGCAAACTTTAAGCGAAAGCATAATAAAAAAAAAAATAAACACGGAACTTAACAATACATGCAATTCTTTACAACTGACAGCTGAAGAGCTAAGTCCCAATGTCAGCCTACTTAGCCACTTGACTAACTGACTGACTGACTGACTGAGTGACTGAGTAACTGAGTGAAGCTGCAGCTTGCTGGTTGTCAGCTAACTTTAATTTATCAAGCTGTCACATGGTTTTGCCATGCAGCTTTAGTTCCGCACATACTACAGATGCATTTCATGTTTTACTTACAGAACTAAACCCCACACTTTGCACCACCAAACCCCAATCCAAGCACCCACTGGCCACGCAACATGGCATTGTCTTAGTCAGAGCTCACTGTGTGTGCAACGGCAGCAGCATCCTTCAAGCGGCTCTTGTCGTCGACGGGTTTCATTGTTTTCCATATTTGCTATAATTCAGCTGTTTATCATCAAAACAAATGAATTGTCTTTGCCAGCAGTGTGCTCTTTATATATATGTATGTACATATGTAGAGTGCTTTTGTTTTCTAGCAGCGTTTATCTCCGTTCTACATATCTGTATAAGTGTGTGTGTGTATTTGTTCTCGCTGCTTTCACATATGTTATGAGCTATTCATTTTGGCATCATGCATGTGTATGTTGGTCTGAGTGTGTGTGTGTGTGTTGGATTCGCGTGTCAACAACATTTAGCTGTCGGCAGCCATTCCTTAAACAGCCGCCCCTGTACTCCCCTTTACTCCTCTAACTATCTTATGCAATTAAACAAGCGAGAGAGCGACAAATGAAAAATGGCGGCTTTTAGTTTAAGTGGCGTATGTGTGTGTGTGCATTTGTGTGTGTTTGTGTTTCTCTGCTTATGTGGATTAGCGTTGGGATGTGGCACAGCAGCTGCGTTTATATCATATATTTATTTATTTATGGCAACTGCGGCTTTGTTTATTGCTGTAAAATTGTTGTTTGTTGCTTCTTGTCTCATTTACATACTATACTAACTGTGCGCATTCCCCAATACATGCTAACAGCAGCGCCATCTAGTGTTGATTATCATTAATAATGGAAATTCATAAACAAATAGTTTTAACTTTCAAGCTGGTGAAGCTCCTCCAAGCAGTTAGGACTTTATATTTACTGCTTAAGTAAGTTAAAGCTTGTATTTGAAAATAATATTATAATTCTATTTTCGCTTTTGTTTTTATGTATTTAACTAAGTTTGTGGATATTTTTTCTTAATAAAGCGTGCAACTACTTACTTTTTGGACGCACTAATTCGTTAGAAGCATTGCGAATTTGTTAGTGTAAGGCAATAAATGTTTAATTAGCATTAAATTTTAAAAGCAAATGGGGAAGATAGAGAATACCATAGAGATTTATTAATACACTGGAAGAACCAATCATTTGTTTATTTTTAATATATTTCTCATCCACACGGTTAAGAATTATTGGGTTGAAATTTAACAAGAAACTAAATGATTTAAACTCAAAATAAATAGTGAGAATCGTTTTTTTTCGGCATTTACCTTGCCACCAAATATAAAGTGCTGAACCAGCTGTTAATTATACAATAAGAAACCGAAAAAAATGTTGACATAATTTGTTTAATATAACTAAATGATTTATAAGGAAAATTCGTTTGGAATGTGTGTGGGATGAGTTTTGGTTTGGGAATACAACAATTACTGAAGAGCTCATAAATCAAAATCAATTTTCAAAAACGTCGTCACAGCTCTCAAATATATAAGCAAAAACTGTTGATGTCATCAGCTGTCAAATTTCAATTTCAATTCAATCAATGAAATGGCATAAAAAGTGGCATAGTAAGTGGACGCAGTAAAAATGGTAGATTACAAGGGTAAGTATATGGGAATGGTAAGGAGATACGCATTTATTTCACAGACATTAAAATCGCTCTAAGGGAAGGCAGAGCAGAGCAGAGCAGAAAAGAGAAAAGTTGAGAAAAATCACAGAGCATAAAAAAATACTGAGAATCGCGACTGATTTATTTTTTTTATTATTTTTGTGACGAGTGTTTGGATGAAAAAGCGCAGAAATCAATTTCCGTTTGGGTTGGGTAATAAAACGTGGCGCATGTTAGAATAACAGGTAAGCAAAGGACAGCGCGGCCGCAGGATCGCGGACCAGTTGGCGGTGGGAAAATGGGAATTGTTGGGCGCCAAACAATGCCCTAATTGCCTTAGCCAGCCAACAAGACGTGGACGCCATTTTATTTGGAAAGCGGATGCAGCTAGCCACCATTTTTATGCAGAGCATAACAACAAACAGCGAGAAAATAAAAAAATGAAATAAAATTGAAGAAGAAGCTGTACCGGAAAGCGGAAACAGATGAAGCAAATATTGACAGTAATCAGCTTCCGTTGCGTCGCCCCAAACGTTTTATTTCCATTTTTTTTTCACTTTTCTGTTGCTGTTGTTGTTGTTTGTTTGGAATATTACTCACCAGCAACTTCTATTTCACAGAATGCGCCTGGACCCACGGAATTGTTGGCCACACATCGATAGGTCCGTGCAATGGCATAATCCTCCTGCAGCACGTAAAAGCTACGGTCCACAAAGGTCTTCTTGTCTCCGCTGCCCAGCGTTTCAACTGTTTCGTTCTCAGCTTTAATTGACCATGAAAAGTCGGCCTGCAATAGTGCAAAATCATATGAAGGTAGCATTAGAAAGGGAAAGTGTTGGAGTTACAAAAAAAAAGCCACACACATACGCTATATACGTATACCAAAGAACATGTTTGTGTGTGTTATTTTCCTATCTATTTCAGTCTGCATTTATTTTTACGTGTTTTGGATTTTCACTTTTCACCTCCCTCTTTGGTCATTCAGGCTATGATGCAACTGTGTACTTTTTTTTGTTGTGGTTTGTGCAATATTTGTTTTGTATTTTGATGGCTTTGTGATTGCGATTCATATACTTGACTGTTGAATACCTTTAATGTTGATTCTCTTATGTACTCAATTGAGGCGTGACCATCATCAATTCGCATCAATTTCTCTTCTGATTGCATGCTACATTATTAAATTTTAACTTTACGCCCGTTGAATAATTTCCAATCAAATAATTACGAGCTACCGACTTTCCTGTCTCACATACCCCAACAAACTCTTATATAGCAAGACTCGTTTCTCTGTGGTTGTTGCCTGTGTGCGTGGCAATAAATCTCTGGGCAAACCAGCAGGTTATTTTGTGTTCTCTTTGTCCCACCTCAGCCAACGCCACCTTAATCGCCAGCACGCTTTAACTCAAGTAACGGCAAAGCAAATGCAATTGCTGAGCAAAAAAAAAAAAGAAGTAAACTCGACAAAAATGAAAATGAACGGAAAAAGAAAAAAAATTATGCTGCACTGATTTATGCGGCATGGCAAAAAGTGCGAACTCCAAACTGAAGTTGCGAGTCGAGTTTACAGTTGCTGCTGCTGCCTGCCTGCAACTGTTGTAGTCGGCAAGAGATGGCGGCGCCGGCCGAAAGGTAAACTCATAAAATTGAAAATTCTTGCAGCAACTGCATGGCAACAAAAACGGGGGAAAAAATATAAAACCTCTATACGTTGTTGTAACCACCCTTCAGCATGCACCACAATTGAAATGCTATCGTTATTACCATTTCGATGGCCAGCAATGGTGGTAAGAGGAATGTCCTCGTTTTTCTCTCTCTATTGATATTGGTGTGTGTGCGATTGGGTGTGATGGTGTGTCGGTTTGAAGTTTGTTCTTGTTATGAATTTACCCTAGCTTAGGGTCATACAAAGCAAACAAACTGTTTGTTAATCAGGTGTAGAAAAGACGTTTGGCAAAAATAAATATTTATCAATGAATATTTTTTTTGACTTTGCATTAAAAATATATCTGTCCTTGCAGTTATATCAAATAGAGTATCTAATTATCGACTTCTACATTTAAACTATCTACTCTAACTTGTTTACTGTTACGTTTGTTTCTATGGTGGATGCACACAAAAACACCCCATTAACATCATCAGCGGCAACGCCATTGGCACTCACCTCTTCAGGATTTCCGTATGCTGTGCAAATTAGTGTATCCTGGTCATCGATCTCTCGCCTTTCTATTTCACAGCGTGGCGTAACTGGAAAATTCAAAGAAAGGTAGCAGACATTGTGGGAGCTTAGTTAAAATGAGCTTTAAGGTTTATGGTTTTATTCTTAGTTCGATACTTACATTGTACATCAATGACTGTTTCTGTGGTGCGATCTCCATGTTTGTTGTAGGCTCTGCATCTATAAATGCCCGTATCATTGCGTTTGATTGGATCATTGATAATCAATGTGTTGCCAATGGTGACAGTCTTATTTGGATACAACCATTCATACGAGGGTTCTGGAAAACAATTTGCAATGCATCAGAGCCATTCACAAGACATTGAAGCAATTCCCGCTTACCTGGATTAGCTTGAGATTTGCAAATGACACGTCCTGGAATATGATGCTCCTGCACATAGACAATATTCTCCGACACACTGATGTTCTCTGGTGCGTCTAAACCATAGGAGAGAGAGAGAGAGAGAGAGAAACATAGAGTGGAATTCAATGCCTGTCACAAATAATGGGATGGTCTCAAATCGCATACTTACATTCAATGCTCAAGTAGGTGGTGCTATTTACAGTTGGCCCCACCGCATTTGGCGTCGATATGCACATGTATTTGGCGTTATCCGATTCAATATCGAATTTTTTATTCGGAAAATTTGACATATTGAAGTGCTGTAATCGGTTTACAAACAACAAAAAATGAAGAAGGAAAACGGGAAGAATACATGGAAAAATGTCAGTTAGGGGATGAATTTTGATAGCGTTTGTAGCAGAGAGCCGAGAGCCGCAGCTGACATTTTTTGGCTTTTTCTTTCATGCTTTTTTCTATTTTGTCACAGAGATAAGCAATTCAAATTAATTGGCATTTCGTTTGTTGTGGTTGGCAATATTATTGGACATTGAATAAACAGCTATTTATGTATAAGTTGTTTATATTAAAACGAGTGGATTTTAAGTATCAAATTTTTAAGCATCAAATATGCAAATCAGATATTTAATTGCGTCTGAAGAGTCTGCATAACAACAGATTCGCTTTTTTAACTTCAACTTTATGCACGAATATATGTGTAAAACAATCTCTAAACTCTACTTATTTCTTGTCCATAATAATGTTTCCAACGAAATCTTTAAAAATATTGCTTCTGCTAACGCTTGATTGCACTCTCAGTTTAACAGTAAAGCTAGTTACTTACCAGAACGGAAAGCATACTCTCAAAATCACCAGTGGCCGGTGAGGCATCCATGTACTTCTCTTTGACAAAGTAGCGGGTATCATTCTTGTCAATTGGTGCGCCATCCTTTAGCCAGGCGATCTCACAGCGGGGCACACACTCGATGCGGCAGGTCAGATTGAAGTTGGGCACAGAGTGCAGAACGCCCGTATAGGGTTGCATGTTCTTAATGAAGAATGGCGGGGCATGCACCTCCAAATTGACTGTGGCCATTACGCCCTTGCCGCCCTCATTGTACGCATAGCAGGAGTAGTTGGTGCGACTATCCAAACCAACTGGCTCCACGGTCCACTCCTTGGTGACAATGTCCTGGAGCGGTCCACGACCGCCGCGCATCCAACGGTATCTGTTGGGTTGCGAGAGCGTTTGAGCCACATACATGAATTTGCCCATTTTGCGGTAGAGTGCATAGGATGCAGTGGTGGATTCGGATGAATAATCAAACGGGTGTCCACCATTGTACAGGGTTAAGATTTGTGATTGTGGCATGAAGGTGGTGAGCGTGAGCAGTGTACAAAGGGAATGATTCAAATGTAAATCGATTAAAGCATGCGTTTCTTTTATTTCACGTGCGGCATTCATGCTGCCAAATGTTGATAATGTTGATGATATGGAGTGTGTGGGATTAATCAATTGATGTTGCTGTTGCTGTGGCTTGTTTGGATGCAGCTGTTGCTGTTGTTGTTTGTACTCTTGTTGCTTTTGCAACAGCAGCGCTTCAAAAGCGGCATCTGCCTCATGCGGTTGCAAGGCTTGCACGGTATGATAAGCAATTTGTTGTTGTGTATTGGATGTATTGTGAATGTTCATGTTCTTGTTCTTGGCTTGTTGTTTGGCTACAAACCTATTCGACTCGGGATAGCCCGGATCATCCACAGAGCAATAAAAGATGACGCTCTTCTTCTTAATGGCAATGGGTGGGAAGTGGGTTAAAATCGCCGGACCAGGCTCATAATGGACCTGCCAAGGAGAGACAGCAAAGAGCCCACGATTAGGTAAGCTATAAACTATAAACTAAAATGTAGGTATGTACCATTAGCTCTTTGTCTTCGCTGCGTGGTCCCCAACCAGCTGCATTGTAGCCCTCGCAGGAATAATTGTAGAAGAAACCACGTCCAATGCTTTCCAGCAACAGTTTACTCGGATCAATGTGGCACAGATCCTCCTGAAAGCAAGTTGATTTGATAAGTAACCCGATAAAGTATATATTTCTCATTTAACTTACTCTCGTTTCCTCGCAATCGGGCAGTTCTTTGAGCAATGTTGAATTTGCATACCAACGCACTTTGGTCAACACAGATGGATTGGCATCGAGAATATTACAGAACAGGGTCACATTCGATTCATCGCTTTCCTTGACCGGTCCCTCGGGTATCATTTGCACTTCGACAATGGGCACGTCTGTTATTTGTATAAATTTAGTATATACTTATTATAAGAAAAATGACGAATAAAATTGGTTTCCTTACATTGCACATCGAGATCGATTTGCTGTTCGGAGATGGCCTTGCCAATAGAGTTGGATAGTTCACAGGTGTAATTACCAATATCCTCCTTATCTGTGGACCTAATGACCAATGCAACATTCTCCGAATTGCCGCCCTGATAACGATCCGTATCATTGACATTAACAATGTCGCCATTGCGATACCTGCAAAACAAACCGAAACACAAAAAGCAACAAACAATGCCAAATTAGTTTGGTCTACCAACACACATACTAACACCCATCGTTTGGCATAATTTAAGGTGCTTTTCCCTAGTTAGTCAGTTGTGTCACAATCCAACTCGTACACAAACACTTTTCTTACTTATTTATGATGCAACACGCACAAGGAAAAGAGATAGCCGACTTTTCTCATGTTCTTTACATGTTGGCTATTTAAAATTTATAGGCACGTTTCAATGTTGTTTTTGTTTTCATAACAACTTCAACAGAACCCAAGCAATGCACAACAAGACAAAGAGTGAGAAAGACAGAGAGAGACACAGAGGGATAGGGATAGGGATAGCTGGCTTGCTTGTGTTGCCAATGAATCTCGGCTACTTTGCATGCTTTTTCTGCCATAGACAACAACAACAGACCCTAGCAAATTATGTCAAATGTTCTTTTGTGCATTACATCTTCGCATTGCCTTACCTATTTACTCTTGTTTCGCATCGTTGTTTTGTCTTTTGTGCATATTGCATAAACTTCATCTACTAACAGCCAACTGTGTTCAACTATCGTTCACTTTAACAGCTTGTTTGCTTGACAAGCTTTCTGCTTAACTCTTTCACTCATGCATAAGGAGTTAGTGTCTCAAAGTGCATGTTTTCTTTCGCTCTTGCTGTGTCTCAAAGTGAGTTTCACAATCTACTATCAAATTGGGTTCAATTGGCTTAAGTTCTTAGGTAATCAAAAGCATATATTGACGTACAAAATAAACACAACTTAAGACACCGACAACAATTAAAGATTACATTTTTAACATATACATGCATTGTTGTGTTTTTTATTTAATATCTCGACTGGAAGTCTGCAATTGCCCGCTTTAACTGCCAGACATTAAATACATACTTCTTTACAGACACAAGTACTTACACACACACTCACACATACCCATACGCACTCACATTCATTTAGATGCAGTGGCAAGCCACAGACAATGGAAGATTCTTCATTTTCGGACTGCCTTGTTTTATTATTATTATTTTTATCATGCTCTGTTTTGGAAACTAATAAACAAGCAGATGTATGGCAGATAAATCAAAACTAGCAGCTTGTCTTGAATAGGTGTTAAACCTATACTATACTATTTCTCCAACTAAATAATAAATAGGTTAGATTAATACTGAATCAATGCTTATGGAATATTAATTACAAAGTATGGCACAGTCTGGTTTTTCCATCTTAAATCTTTATCGGTTGTTTTTTATTTTGTTTTATTTTTTTTCTCTGCAATTCCCAGTGGCATTAAAACAATTTTACGCACACTTCGTTGTCTGGCGATAAAAGGGCGGCAGTAAAAAATAAAAAAAACGAAAACAAAATTAAAGCAGCCACGTGTTTTTATTCTCTCTTCCACTCTCTCTCTCTCTCTCACACTCTTTCACTTATATCTCTCTGTATATCTGGCGCGCTATGTGTTTGTGCAAAATTAATAAATGCATTGCATACTTTACGGCAGTAGGCGGCATAAATGGAAATTGTATTGCCCACAGGTCGAAATGCTGCAACGTGCAACAGCAACGCAGATGCGTGCAACAGACTCGAGCCATGTTGCTGGCATGGTCTCAATGTAAATTTTAATTGATTTACAATAACAGAAAGAGAGAAAAGGGTGGTAGAAAAAAAACCCAGAGACAGACAGCAGACGCATCAATGCACAAAAGTAATTTTGATTGCTTCGACTATAGTACTATGTTGTACTAGTAGTGTAAAATTTCCACCTGGTTACCATCACATTTTCAGCTCATGTGTGTGTGCACGAAGTACTTTTCAGTGTTGCGGCCTCGTTAATTTAATGAGTTAACGTTGCACGACTTCTGTTGCATAAATCCTGCATATCATCAGCGTCCGACAAGCGTAATTTATTTTAATTATCAGAGCCACCCAAAAAAAAAAATAAAATAAAAGAAAACGGAACTGGTTTTTTGGCACAGCCCAAATATGAAGCTAACAAGAGTTGCGTGTTCTTTTTTGGGCCTTTCAACTATTTGTCCAGTCTCGAGACTTGAACGGATGTGTGCGTCCAGGAAATGCTCTTAATGGCAAACGGAAGAAGTATTGAAATCATTTTTATATATCTCAACAGCAGCTGGCAAAGTGCTTCACACTCACACACACATTCACACACACGTAGCCGAGGCAACTCATTAATTTACTCATGTGAAAGTAGTGTGTGTGTGTGTGCACAGGCAACATGAGGCAGACATTTTTAATTGGTTCGAAGGAGCTTGTGGCAAAAGTCCTGTAACAACTTCTGGAGAATTCGCCTTTTGTCGTTAACAAGCCGTAAAGTCAACTTGTTTTTGTTGTTTTATGTACATTTTTTTCTCATTGGCCCCAAGGCAAATTTTGTGGTTATTGCCAGTCGCTTAAATAATTCAACAATTACAATTACTTTTGTGGTGATTTATAAATTATGTGCAAGACTGAGAAGCTCCATGCATAGAAGTAGGAAAGAGTATATACGTGTGGGTTCCGGCTATATTCTTGTTTGTTTTGCTTCATTTAAGGGTTGCTCTATTCGCTATTGTTAGTCAGTCGTCTACGCGTTGGCAGTAGACAAATAGCAACGTAAACAAACCCCTGAGCATCGGCCCCTTGCCAGCCTAATCTTGCCTTATTGTTGGCGGTCGCTACAAATTAAGATTAATTTTATGTAAATATTTCACGGCGAGTGGTTCAATGGCATGGCTGGAGTGCAAAATAAAGCGAACAACCGCCGAATGCATAAAACAATGTCGATTTCATCTCAAACAAGATCATTATAGCAGATAACAATTGAATTATATTACGTGAGAAAGCGTTTCAATGGATATGAAAACAAATGAGGTTAATAAATAATCGAAATGCAAAAGTCATGAAGAAAGTTGTATAAAAATTAATACAAACTGCCAAATTTGCGGAAAGCAAAGGTTACAAATTTTATAATAAAAATCAAGAAATAATAATAAAGAAAATTTACTTAGTTGCTATTCAACCTGATGGCGCCAACAATTGTGGCTGCAAAAGGGTTGAACCACCAAATGCATGCTAAATCTCTTTCAGTTCGTGCAACTAAATTCATCTGTCTAAACTCTGTGCTAGGCTTTTATACATATTTGCCACACAACATAAACTTTACACACACACACACACACACACAGCGAGTAGGGATGAAAGCGAGTGCAACAGGCGTAAATGAAATGCCTGCTAAATAAATTTTGTGTGTCACTTTTGTGTGTGCATTTAATTTCTCAGTTGGCATTAAGCAAAAAAAGAAAAAGCGCAAATGCGCAAAACGCAAATGCCAAGCGTGAATAGCGAAATGTGTGCAAAACTTGAAGCGAGCAAAAGGCTTGTAATATGCAGCCACTTGACACACTGAGCATATGTGTATGTGTGTGGATAAGTTTATGCTTGCGTTGTGTCATCTTCATTCATCATATTTTTCAGCTGCTGCTTGTGTGGCAGATGATTTTAGTGTAATTAGTAATTCGTCTGGCGTTGTCATTTAATGCGGCCGTAATGCATTTTTTCTGCACTATTTATCAAAAGCGTTTTTATTCAATCTCTTCTATTAAAATCACATCGAATTGGTATTCAATGTGATGTGTCGTTTGTAACATTATATTATAAACTTAAAAGTAATCAGTAAAGTAACTAATGATCAGTATCATTTTAGTTTAATATTTGTTAATTTTTTTGTCTTAAAGTTGGAGTTTTTGTAAACGTAAATAAAGCAATTCAATCAACTGCTGCAGTGAATGTTGCGCATACGTCATGTATACGCATCACGCAAATTAATACGCGGTTTGCCACTGAAGTTGATAATACGGGGAGGGGATTAAGGGAGAGAGAGAGAGATGAAAAGTGAGAAATCTGTGAATGAAATTGCAACTGCAATTTGCATTTTGTACAAATCAAACTCGTTCGCATACTAGCACCACATATGCACTCATCCATTGGCCACCGTATTTTGACCAAGTTTGTTAGACTCAACTATCCAACTAACTCATTGCTATACACGGCAACCGCAACAACAAAACACCCAACGCCCTCTCGTTTCCATTTCCCGCTATCTAATTTGGCAGTTGGCGAAACGAGTTGCCATGACAGCTAAAGATTTGGTGGTGTACTCATACGCCAGAGTTGCCAGCTGATTTTTGTACATTGTGCGATTTTATGTGAAATTGCAGTATACACTGCACAAAATCTTTTTACACTATTGGCAGCAAAATTCAACGAACCAATACTTTAAAAGCTGATTAAAATTAAACTTGAATTAATTTTTTATTTAGTAGCGAACAAATCTAGTAAATTAAGTAAAGAGTTAATTTAAGTAAACACTTCAAATTAAATCATTTTTTTTGTTAAACAACATTTGGTTTGCCTACTTATTTATTTCACATAAACTGGCATTAATTAACATTGCTTAGTTTTTTATGAGGCAATGTAAAATTTCAATAATTAATTGAATGATTACACATTGATTTCTCTACGTTTCGCATGATATGCAGCATATGCATGCAGCATGCAACAACCTTTGAATTGTGTGCAACAACAACAGTAACAGCAAAATTTCGGTTACATTCCATTTGCAATTCCGCATTCCGCATACGAATTACGCATCTGCGAGTTTGTTTTGATTTTCAGCAGATAAATACGTTGTTGCACGACGTTGATGTGCATGTAGGTGTGCGTGTGTGTGTGTGTGAGTTGCTTCAATAGAATGTGGCACCCAGTTCACGCACTTGATGCTGTTGCTGTTACTGTTACTTTTGCTGTTGCGTAGATTTCAACTCCTGTTGCCTATTTACTTTTGTATTTGTTTTTAATTAGATTTTTGTTTACTGTGGAAATGTTAGTTTAATTGAGTTCTGCCGCTGTCGCTGCTTTTGCCTCTGCCGTATTCTGCTCTGCCTAACTGTTTGACTGTTGCCTGGTTTCCAAAGTCACACACAAACTGATGGCCAGCCGCAAGGCTTATACCCCTTCCATCGACCACCTTGCTTTCTCGCACCTATGCAACACAACAAAGAGCGCGTTAGGTTTTGCCTCTGGCCTATCAGGCTATCTCTATCTCTTGCCGGTTAATACTCTCCCACATTCTCTCACACTTTCTATTGCCATATCTGTCAGATGTGCTGGGGCTGAATTTAAAAGCAATTTAAATTCGTTTGCATTTCGGTTTTGACTTTGGCAGCTTTTTAGGCGACTTTTTAGATAATATTCGGTTTGACAATTTTTAAATATGTGCTGTTAGTTTTTCTGCATTTTTGGCACTTACCAAACAACGTGTGTGAGTGAGGCGGGATTTGCCACATATTCACAATTGAGCAGCACAATTTCGCTAGTGTTGGTAACCATTTCCGGTGGACTGACCTTGACAACAGGCGGATCTGTGACACAAAAAGAAAATTCGGTAAAGTTTAAAATTAGTTGTAGACAAAGCTAGACAGCAAGCAAAGAGCTTAATTATTATTCAAGATTAAAGCAATACTTACACATTACTTCCAATGTTAAAACTGAGGCCATTGGCTTTTCGCGATTGATTTGCAGCACAATATTTTCGGCCTCACAGCGAAAGACGCGATCATTTTCAAAGCGTGTGGCATTAAAAATCAACTCGGATTGGGTGTGATAGGTGCCATCCTCTTTTTCAAACTGCAAGAGAGAATCAAATGAAATTAAATGACATTCAAGTGGTAAAGCTCAATGCTACTTACCGCCTTGGTTCGTATCTCTGTTAGATCGTTCTCCTCGCCACTGATAATCGATGTTGTGTTATACCAGGTCAGGTTAACAGCAGGACGAGCGCCATGTATCTGTTAAGAAAGAAACACACACAGTCAAATGGGGCGTATGCGTTATGCTATTGCCTGCCTTTTTGGGGGAGGGCGGAACTCTTGGGCCTGGTACTCTAAGCAATTGCCATTAAATGTCCATTAGAGTGGAAAATGCACATATTCAGACATGGTATATCCATTAGGTATCTAACAGTTTTCTACCTGCTTGGGGGCAGGCAGCTAGGCAAGCAGGCAGTAAAACAATTGCATAAAATTCCATTAAACATAATACGCAATCAATAGACAATTTTGCATAATTTTACACAGTGCACAACGAGGCGGAGGTCTGCTACTCTGTTCAAAGTGCTGCTAAACTGCAGCCAATTGAGCACTTTTCCATTAAAATGCAATGGCAACTTTCAACTTCGAACTGCCAACTGGCGACTGAGCACTGAGCACTGAGCTCTACTGGCACCAGGCAACAGGGCAGAGAGGTCCAAGTCAATGACAAGGCATTGTTGATAGAGCTCAGAATGTGCTCGAGGACTTGGACCAGCTGCAATGTCTCCTAACACATACACACACACACATGTCCACGATGTCGACGAAAAATCGCAAAATAATTGACAGTTAATTATTGTCAATTACTCGGACTGCAACGACAGGGACAAAAACGGTTAGGTGGATGAGAATGTGAACTAAAAAAGCTAACAATGCACAGTGGTAAAACAACACAGAAAATTGGCAAAGGTTCTTTATAAGATTTCTGTAACAAATAAAATCCATATTCGAATATGTTGCTAAATGCAATTTCAATTTTATATATTTAAAGAAAGCCTCAATTTGTTTGCTAAAGTAGAGGAGCAATGACTTAGCTTCATAGTAAACCCCTTTAAGACCTATTTACACCCCTTCAATGACTGATCCTTGACGTAAAGTTTACAATTAACAGTTCACAGTTCAGGCAATACTTACGTCACATGTTAGCACCACTTTGCTGCCCTGCACCGTATGATGTTCCACTCCATTGATGTCTATGCTTGTGGGTCGCACTGTAAAAATGTAAAAAGAAAAGAAAAAACAGAGAATAAAACACAATGTTGAAAAGCAGAGCAGCAGCAGTTTGGGTTGCTTTTAGAAAATTACTTAAAATGCTTGACTCGACTTGTAATTGGCTTTTGTCTGGCTATGTCTGCAGCTTGCTCCTTCTTCGACTTGGTCTTTTTTTGTTGTCTTTTGCCCATAATATGAAACATTAATAATAGCAATTTGCATGCGGACCTCTTTGAGAATTCTGCCTACTGCATATGGAGCTACGTTTTCAATTGATTGGTAAATTTTTTAGGGCTTTTACAGCCTGGGTTGGTTAGGTGGCCATCAATCAATTGGTTGTGCCCACTTTGTAAATGAAAAACTTGGTCTAAGTTGGCTCGGTTTTATGTTACATTTAATGACATTCATTAATTGCTTCAAACAACAATGGCAAATCATTCGTCAATTCCAAATGAGGAAATAAAACAAGATGGAAAAACTCACCGAATAAAATAGAAGGGAAAAAATGTCATTCGATATTGTCAGCTTTTAATTAGAAAAAATTTATTTGCATGACTTTCAAAAAGGCTTTCAAACGCCTAAGGGAATTTATTGCTGTTATTGTAATTAGAAGGGTTCCTTTGGCCAAATTTTGGTTAGGTTCTCCTTTTATTTAATTTTTTTTTTGGGTTAATGAACCCTAAAAATGTCAAAATGTCGTGTGAATTGTTGTTCCTGATGTTTTTATTTCTAATTTATGTTGATTTAAGCATTTTAGAAATATGTATAAATATTAAACAAGTTGCAGATTTAAGCGGCAATTTGTCAACCGAAATTAATTTGTTTACATAGAATAAGAAAAATGATATAGATAAGGGTTTTTTTTCTAACCACTAAGAGGTAAAATAGTGTTTTTTTCTAAGACTATTTTATGCAAGCTTTAAACAAACAACTAAACAGTGTAAACTTCAAAACAAACTCGTAAAACGAACCCTTTTCAAACTAAGATGGCCATAACAACTTTACGGACCAACATAAATATGGCTTATTCAAAAAATATCTATGACTGACTTATAGCCATAAGTTTTATGAGTCATTGCCAACTGGGCTTATGTTTATTGTCTAAGTCGTTATTGTAGACTTACCTTGCAAATCCACGCTGAATTTGGTAACAATTGCATTTTTAATAGCTGCAGATTCGACACGACATTCAATATCTGAGGCCAGATCCTCGCGAGACAGTTGCCAATCCAATTCAAGTGTTGATGTATACAGACCATCGTTAAGATCGTGAGTGGGTGAATCTGTTTGGAGTAATATACAAATATTTTGATTAAAATAAAATTCTTCCAATAATAATTATCGCAGTGATGTATCAACTGGTGACTTCTACATCTTTATTAAATATCTGCTAAATTTTAAAGTTTACAAACAAACTCTTCCTTATTTTTTTTTTCATTTTCCAGGTGCTTGGACCTTTCTAATTACAAGCAATTATGATAAGCTATGGTTTTAAAAGTCCAAAATAAATACAATTCCGTATGGAATCAAAAATTGAGCTTAGACGTTTTGGGTCCGGCCAGACAAAAGGGTTGCCACAAGCCACAAACCAAGGCCAATTAGTGGAGAAAAAAAGTTATAAACAACCAGGAAATGGAAACAACCATAAAAAAACGAGGAGTAATGAAAATGTTGTTGCCGCCTTGTTGTAGCTGATGTTTTGTGCCTTTCATTGTAAATTGCTGGGATATTTGCAGGATTTTTGTGGCATAAAAAATCACTTCAAGTGCTTTTCAAGGCCAGAAAACCAAAAAAAAAAAAAGGTAAACCAAAAAAGCATTACTAAAATGTTTTCGAGTGCTTGTTTTAAGTTCTGGTTTAGCTAATGTAATGTAATGCCTGGCTTTTAAAAATAGAAATCAATTAATTTCCTCGAATTTCTCCCTCCCCAAAGTTGAAGGTTTAGGGTTTGAGCGTTAAGAGTTGTAGTGTTCTTAAAAATTTAATGAAAATCACACGAAAGTTTATTTTTATGCTTTACAATAAAAAGGCATAACGTTTTATGGGGCCGGTGATGGGCGATGTGGGCGCGGCTGGGTATTTGCCTACTTCATACTGAGTCATACTGATGATAAGGAGGCCCAAATCCTTCCTTCCTTTTCTCTTTGTGTATGGCCTGGACCTGGCTTTATGACCCTGCTCGTCAGTCACTGCATAAAGTTTGTGGCGCATCGTAAACTCGATTCTCAATTCGACTCCCTTAAGAGGAGTCGGAGAAGAAGCTTACACATCAAATTGGCCGCTTAGTCATTTTTTTTTCCTCTCAACCCACTCACATTTCCACTAACCTTTGGGGAATCAATAAACGCGCTTCAACAGTTTTTATGACTGCCTGACAAACAGCAAAAAAAAAAAAAAAAACACGTAAACTTTATGCGTTTAGCTACCTTGGCACATAATACTAGTTGGCGTAGTATACTCACATGTTGCCAGACGTTTGGTGCCACGCCACCAGCCCACATCGGGTTGGGGGCGTGTGTTCTTCACGGTGCACGTTGCCTTAAGGCCCTGACGCTCCTGCATGGGTCCAACAATGCTGCCGTTCTCGATGCGGTCGCCCTTTGCGTCCAAAATCACAACCTCTGTGGGTGGCACTGTTGTACGCACCCAATATATATCCAGCGACAATGGGTGTGTGTATGTGTTTGTTGGTGTTGAATATGTTTGTGTGTGTGTGTGTATTTGTGCGTAATTTGATTTGTTTTTTTTTTGCATTTTTTACACATTTTTCGGGAGGTAAAAATGTTGAATTTGTGTTTTTTAATAAAATCATATTTGATTTGCATAGTATATAAAAATATGATTATCGAAAATAATAATAAAAAATAAAAATCAAAATTCTTCTTCTTTGTCTAAGAGCAATAGATTTGGAAATGAAAATGAAATTTGAATGAATCAATTGATAAAAAATAAAAATGTTAAATGAGCAGATTTCTTAAAGCTAATCAAATTGAAAGTAATAATTTGTAAAACCAAGTCAAACTAAATGTTTAAAAAAACCAGCACTAGCAGCACCTCATTCTCATTCTGTTAGAAAATTATAAAATAATTATAAACTTAGTTTCTGCTTTAGTTGCCAGTTAACTTAATTGTAAATTATAATAATTGTTTATTGTATATATATTTGAATTTTTTTAAAGTTAAATTTACCAAGGTTTTCTACGTTTTGTTTGCGCAGTTATTAAGGCATAGCCAAAAACGTTTTGTTGTTTGTTTTTTGGATATTTTTAAAGTTGTTGTTAAGTTTTTCAAGAAATCAAATTTTATATCAAGCGTTTTGTTGGATTTTTAAATTGTTTTTAGGTTGAGTTTCACATCAGTTTATGGTTTACGTTTTTTTGTTCGTTGTGGGTTACACATTTCAATACAAATTTTTGGGTTGCGTATATACGTATAAAAAACAATTAAGTTGGTGAGTGCACACGTTTGAATCGAAGGGAAAGGCGATGGTGAAGAGAGGAGGCGTGGCGTGTATTGTTAAAATTTAGTTTTTAGTTTTTGTTTTGGGTTTTTCAGTGGTTGTCATATATCGATTGATTTTGGGTTGGTTTTTTTTTTTTTGTTATATGTTAGTTTGAGTTTTGGTGAAGCGATTTTGTTTTATTTTTTTTTTTCAATTTCAATGCATATATATATGTATATGTATATATGTTTGTTATATGTATATATAGAAATTCCATGTCGATGTGGACGAGCGTTTTGTATGCGATTTTTCAGATTTTATTTTTTGTATATTTGTATTTTTGGTGGGACAATCAGTTAAGAGAAAATATTTGCATGAGTTTTGACACGTTTAAATGTTATGGTAAAAGAGAAAGAGTAGAGCGCTTAAAAGTAAAGTTTTTGATTTGCACTTTGATACGGGTTAACATTTTGATAAATGAACACATACGAGTGCATAAAGTAAACTTTTTTTTCGGTTTTTTTTTGTAAAGTTTGACATATAGTTTATGTACAGAATGTTATGCGTGTAAAGGCAGGCAGCAAAAGGCATTCAAAATATGTATATATGTTTATTCACGGCATCTTTTTTTGTGTGTTTTGTCATTTAAACTAAAACAAAATCAAACTGGAAATGCAATCGATTCAGCAATTTGGGTAACAGTTTTTTTTATTTACTAGCTTTTGAATTGCAAATTGTTGATAAAAGTTTGGCCAATTTGCAGTTTCTGTATTTATGTACAGATAAAATGGATAGTTTAAATGAATTTAGTCGAACTCTATACATAACTTGTCCAAATTGTATTGTATCGATTTCATTTCCGTTACGATTGTATTCGATTAAGCTGACATTGACATTTTAGAGGACAATCACAGTAAGCAATTAGACGAGCATGCAAAATCCCTTATTCCAATATTAACTTCTGCCCCCGCGTGTTGTTAGTTAGCAAGCTCCACACGAAATCCATGCATAAGTACAGATATTGTGTTTAAATATATCTTATGATATGCGTTTTTGTTATTGTTATTAGTTAGTTTAGCAGTTTTTTTACTCAAAGCAAACTCAATACAAAAGCATTTACAAAGAGATACAAGAACAGAATACTCTAAAATAAACCATTTACAAAGTAAGCGCAAATCAAAAATGTTTTGTCAAAGCGAATTATTGAGTTGACCAAGATATACAAGATTGGTGAACAACATGCAAAATTTGATTGGAGGAATATGGTTGGTTGGTAACTTACCTAAGATTCTCAGTTCAACACGATAGCCATTGAAGTTATCACACGTTTCTTCTGGTATAAAAAATGTTGTATCACATAGATAGATATCCTCATCAGATATTCTCAAGTCCTTAATAACTAATCTGTATGGATTCTGCTCAACAGTAACTCTAAAAAAAACCACAACAAATATACGTAAAGTCAAGTTACTTAAAGTTCGTTATACTAAACTTACCTATTTTTAAATTCATCATTCACACTCGTGACATTGCTATCGCCCAACAGCATTGCAGCAATGCGATCATCACCTTTAAACCAATTCAATGAATGCAGTTTCCCGCATTTCTGCTCATCCACTGGACAGGGCAGCACCACGTTTTTATTCTCATGTTCGCTGATGGTGCGATCTGCAAATAAAATTAAATATGGAAATTAATTTGCGTCCTTGTGTGTATGTGTGTGTGTGTGTGTATGAAAGCAGAGGCTGCAAAAGTGCAGGCATACAAAGGCCAAAGGACGAATCACTGAATCAGTGAACTCAAGAACTCGACATGTACACACAATCACAGGGCTATTCAAATGCTTTTCTCTTTCTCTCTCTTTTGTGTGTGTGTGTGTGTCTGTGGGTTGGTTGGCAAGAGAGCAGCCATATGAATAAAGTTGCTATTCAACCTTTGCCACGGCTCGTATATTCAGTGTGTGTGTGTGTATGTCTGTGTGTTTAGTATCATAAATTCAAAAGAACGACACTTTTTTTCATCCAGTCAGAACACCTTCAAGACACACACACACACACACACAAAGTATTTTTTTCTTTCTTTCATGGGTTGGCATGGAGAAATCAAGTTGGTGAATGAAATGAACAAGAATGATTCAATTTGCATAGCAACCAGTGTGAGACAGCAATGCAAATTTGCAAAAATTGAAATTAAAGTGAATCTAAGAGCGTCTGCGGCTCCTAAGTGAGCCTTTAAGTTGGCCATAAATATTATTATATTCTTATAGCCAGCCTCAAAGTCTCGGTCATGTAAATTTAAATGTTTACATTATAGCTTAACATATTTTGTAGTCCTTTTTACTTATTGTTGTTGCTTGCATTGATTTATTTATAAAACTTGTTTTAGGTTTTTTGGGCTTATTACGATTTCTTTTTGCCTTGTGCATGTCCAAAAATTATGCAAAAGCAAATATATGATTTGATTTGTTATCCATGGAAAGAGGGTTGAGTGTTAATAAGATGCAGATGCGATTTAAGTTTCGTAAATCAAATGCTTTCGATTTATTTTGAATTTCAAATATGTTTCTCATTATAATAGTAGTGGTTTATAATTTTAAAATGATTTTCGGTTAATTATTTTTTAGGCACTCTTTTTCAATTGCTTAATAATATAAATAATTGATGTAAAAAATCATAAGAAATAAACTTAATAAAAATACCTGGCACTGCAGTTTAACTTAATTTTGCAATCGTTCCCTTTTCTGAATATGTATGAAAATAAATACTTGAAGCTTAACTTTGTTGGGGCAAAATCAATAACTTATTTCATAAATAAAGCTAACAAATCCTTTAAAGATATTTGTAAATCGAATAGTTTGCTACTAGACGTAAGAAAAATCAAGCAAGCTTGAAAAACCTTAAGAAAAAAGGCAAATAAAATACAATTTACTTATCGGCCTAAAAGCCTATAACATAATTTGAGCTTTATGCTGCATTTAGTGAGCCAGCCATGCCTATATGTGTGTGAGTATATGATTCCGAGTATTTTATCTATATATGTGTGTGTGTGTCTGTATGATAAAAATATCATTTATTTCGCACGTTTGTCAGAGGGTCACAGCGCAAGAAAACTAACTTGTCCATTTTGAGCCCATAACGTAAAGGTGGAAAGGGAGCTAGAGAAAAAGATAGAAAAGGGAAGATTAGGGTGTCGCTACAAGCTCTGCCATAACCGACAATCAGCTGTGTCTGAACTGGCTGTCTGTGTATCCGTCTATATGTCTATTTTTACTTTCTAGTTTCTTTTGCCTCTGTCCACAAATTTCCTGCACTGTGGAATATTAGATTAGGCGCCCAGCCGCTTTACTTTTCCCTCTTCTGCAGCAGCAGCTTCTCTCGATTTATTTACGTTTTTTTTTTATTTTTATTTTCAATTTTCCTATTTGGTTTGCTGGTTAGGTTTTCGCATGTATTTCTTTCCGTTTCGTTTCGTTTCGTTCCATTTTATTTTTATTTTATCTTGTATTTTTCTGTGTTAGACTTCCTTTTTCCGCTCTGCGTTAGCTGCTTCCTACTTCAGTGCTTATAAAATTCAAACAGACATGTGAAATATTCAATTTCTCAAGTAGATAATCCTCTTCATCCGCTTTCAACCAACCAGCCAACCAACCCGATCCCATCTTACTCCATTCGGTTCACATCCTGATTGTCCTGCTACGGCTGTAATGCGTCGTATGTTGTGCTGAATTAGCTGTGCCAAATGCGTCGCCGACTTGCTTGGCTGCCTCTTTCCTCCCAACTACTTGACTACTTTACTACTGTTGGGTGTA
Source organism: Scaptomyza caliginosa (assembly GCA_035044725.1). NCBI lineage: Eukaryota > Metazoa > Arthropoda > Insecta > Diptera > Drosophilidae > Scaptomyza > Scaptomyza caliginosa. Next base: position 76,612 of record JAWNNR010000209.1, on the reverse strand, counting down.
TAAGACTTATTCGGGGTGTATGCATGTGTGTGTGTGTGTGGGCCAAGGTGATGCGGGCTATCGTTAAAACTAGTGTTCACAACCTTTGTCTAGCTGCTGGCGAACGGGTTACCCAAACATTGAACCTTATATGGTTGCCAAAATGTAATTTATGATACTTTTTGAGCTTGAAAAATGCTAAGGGTTACCCGATTATGATTTAATTCAAGTTAAGGCCAGGAAAGATATGCAAATATTGTTATTGCTAAGTTAAATATAACACAGTTAAGTGTGATCAATATGTTTTATTCTTTTAGTTACCGTCTGTTTAAAACAACATTGCTTTTATACATGTAGTGTGTAGAGCTTTAAAACTAATCCTAATTTGATGTTGCTTTGCATATAACTTTGGCCATGTAATCATTTAATGCTATAGGTTTAATTTTGTTTGTAGCCACCTGCTTAACTTTGTGTCACTTTCAAATCCAACGCAATCCCTTGAGCCGACAAACAATAGTCAAATTAGGGAATCAATAAATGCATGACAGCACTGGACCCAAAACTGATTTGAACAAACCCAAACCGAAGTGCCACTCCACCTTTTACTTCCCACTTTACCCTTGCCAATCTCATTCCCCTTTTTCAATTTAAACTCATAAACTAAACCTCCCGGCAACTTGAATGGCCGTTCACATTATCGCCCGGTTGTGTTCGGCAGCTGCTTTAAAAACTTTTTTGCCACACAAATCAGCTGAAGAGAGAAAGAGAGCGTAGAAAATTTTGGATAACATTTTACCACAGCTCTAATAATTGTTCATAAATCCTTTGGCACCCTGTGCTCCCTTTCTGCCTCTTCACTTTTTTGCCATTCAATGCAAAAGTTTTGCTCACACTTTTGCAAAAATTTATCACCTCATTTTTGCCAGCATTTCAACTAATTTGTACCCACAAATCTCTCATCAGCTCGGTCTACACACCTGCAGTCAGCCAAGCGAGTGTCAAATTTTACAGAAAGCCGCACCCCAAAAATGTTCACTTCTCGCTCCATCTCATCCATCTGTGTGCGGCACACAAAAGATTGTTAGCAATCAACTCAAGCACCAAACTTTGATTTGTATGACCATAAATCGCACTTCATTTTTGATTCAAACACTCCTTACTCTCTGGCCCCCTCCGTAACCACCTCATATAGTTTTGTGGTTGTCTGTTCATAAATTTGTAGCCCCAACGAACTTGGCAAAAAGTTTACCCTCCCCAACTGACTCACACACATATAAACGCACACAGACATGTAAGCAAACTCATGCAAGCTAGCAGAGACAGCTTTAAGCCTTTGGCAAACAGTTTTCTTATCTGCCTGCCATATGAGTGTGTGTGTGTGTGTGCTTTTTGCTTGCTTCTCGCCCTTGTGCCCTTGCTCTATTTTGCTATTTGCTTTTTGTATGCTGTGTATAAACGTCTTTAGCTTGGCTTTTATAATTCTATTTCCGTTTCCGCAACAGCACAAAAAAAAAAAATATAAAACTTTGCTTCCACTGCTGCTCATATACATACATGTTAGTATGTGTATATCAACATCTTTTTTCCATGTAGACCATTTCCTTGTCGTCCTTTTCTTTAGCTGCAAATCAAACTTTTTCACATTTAGTTGTGTCCTATAACTTTATATGTGCGTGTGTACTAGTGTGTGTGTGTGTATGTCTGGCTGCCATCATCATTGTCATCATCGCCATTGACTGGCAACTGGCTATTGTCCATGTCCATGTCCGTTTGGCTTTCGCCTGTTTCGCTCCCCTCTGTCCTGTCTTCCTGTTGTCTTCTTTTTTTCTACACATATCGTTGCATACTTTTGTGCGCCAACACTTTGACATTGAATTTTCTCTGTGTGTGCCATTTAACATTAACTTGTCTGGCCAAGTGTATGTGTGTGTGTGTGAGTGCTTGTGGCTTGGTCTAAACGTGCTTAGAACTTACTTGGGTTACCTCATCCCCCTCAACTTCCCACTCTGTTGCTCTGTCAACAGCCCGCATAATTTAGCGATAACTGCCTGGCAGAGACACATTCTCAACTCTCTCTTTCTCTCTTATGTGTGTTTCTGAGTGTGAGTATGCGTGCGTGTGGCCTGCACTTTGCGGTCGTTCACTGTTTATCTCTAACTGTCACCCATTCCCATTTAAGCTGTGCAAAAGTTTCAGTTGTCTTCGCTGCTAAAAGCAGTTGCATTAATCTTCAAACATGCTATTGCCAAATTGGATTTTTACGATTTTTAAGCTACTGCAAGGAATTAAAATTTGCTTCTAATTGAAGAAATCGCAGACAATCAAACATTAACATTGATGGCTTAATTCTCAAGGTTCCCAAGCGTTTCGCAGAGCGCAATCGTCTCAAAGCTTGCCATTAAAGCAGCGCTAGGTACACGCATAAAAATTTAAGTTCTAATAATAATATTTTATGATCCGCTTTTTATGTCTCCCTCTCTGTCTCTCTCTCTTTTCGGCTGCTCAGCAGCAAAAGCACAAAAACCAATTAAAGCAGCAAGCACCACACACAAAATGCATAAACGATTTTAATGGTCAATTTTGGGTGCTGCCACCCATTAAGTTGGGGCTGCCATGAGGGTTGGTATTGCCGCTGCTAGTATAGTGTATTCCTGTGTGTCCTTGTGTAAGAGGCTGAATTGAATTTTGGTCGCTTGGCCGCTTGCTGTTGCCTCATAATTAAATTTTGGCTAACTGCATGTCCCAGTTATTAAAGTAATATGTTTTTGACTAATTACGCAGCGCACACACATTTACACAAACACCAGCATACACACACACACACACGCTCACACACATACAGAGATCATAATTCAATTTCATGTCCATATAGCGTAGCATAGCCTCAAGTTTAATTTGATGTACAGTTTTTTGTGCTGTTTTTTCTAGTGCCCTCGGCAAGTGTTGTTGTGTGTTAAATGTTATTAACAAAACAAGAATAATTCGTTGTGTATGCAATAAAGAAGATGAAATACTCTTATTTCAGTTATTGCATGATTCAACTCAGGGCAGCTAAAAAAAAAGGTCAAGCATGTAATTTTATTGAAAATATATTGATTTATATTTACTTTTCTTAACCAAATTGCTGAAAGTTGATGTTTTAAGTCATAACTAGAAACTCGCTTCATATGCATTTTTCATTTTATAACACAGTCAAAGTACTTTCCAGTAGAGTATAGTTTTCTTTACAAGCAGCTGGCTCATTTACATACAATGCAACTGTTGCTTTTTAATTAATTGCAAATTACAAGAAATTAATGAAATTTAAATCTTGCACCCAGCAGTAGACAGAGTCGAGGCAGCAGCAAGCAGCATCAGCAGCAAAAGAGATTTTTATAAAACCATAAAGAATTTACATATTTGCCTTAAAGCATTCAACTGTTCTACACTCTTCATGTGCGTGTGTGTGTGTGTGTCTCAGTTTATGCTTTGCATTTAATTCATTTTGTTTGCTTTAAGCTGCTGCCTATATCCGCCTCTCTCTCTCTTTCTCACTCTCTGTCTGCTTGGGGTTTTTTTAGTGCATTAATTCCATTAAAAGCGCTTCGATAACATGTTTCACGCTTGGTCGCTTGCCATGGCGTCGGTCCCTAAAAATATGCAATACAAACAATTTTTCATGCCGCTACCCTAAAAGCAAAAATTTTCTTTATATTTTTTTCCACTCTCTGCTCGCTTCTCAACACGTGAGCCGGCCACCTAGCACGTTTATTCATACATGTGTGTGTGTGTGTTTATGTTTTCATGGCTTGTCTGGATAACGCTTGAATTTTTATAGAGCTCGCGTAGAGAAAAAAAACCCATATGCAATGCTGAGGCTGCACTTTATTTCTCTCTCTGTGTGTGTGTGTGTGTGTGTATTTTGCTTATCGCTTCATATGTTATGTATAATAACATCACCTTCATCTGCTATTCATAGCATGTTCATCAATCAATTAATCGATACGCGGAAGCACCACTCTCAATGCCAAATGTATATTGTGAGTAGAAATAGATGAAAGAGCGGGGTGTTGAGTAAATGTTCGAAAAAAGATCGTCAAGGGGGGTGTTTGTAATATTTATAAAATAAGCAAAAGCGCTATTTATACACAAAGCATGATTTATGATTTGATGGGCACAGCCAAAAATATGCAATTGATTATAAAATAAGTGAAGTTATAATGCTTTTGACTTGTTTGTCAACAATCGCAATGCCCATTCTGACTTCTCTTTAGTCATTATAATGATTATTTAGTTGGTATTCGATATTTCTTGGCAAGTGCAATAAGCAATTAATCTGCTCACACACTGAATGCACAAATATGATCAAACATGAAAGCAAATTTCTTGACTCAAAAGTCATGCAATGCAAATTGGCCAATTGGGTGGCCGGGTTTGGGACAAAAAACAATGTCAATGTGACTGCTGCTGCTCCTGCTGCTGCTAAGCGTTCCCCATAGCACAATTATGTTCGGACAGTCAAGTCGAGACGAGACTAAGATGCCAGACAACAGATAGAGAGATAGAGGAATGGATAAAGAGACATAGGGAATTATTTTTACAATTCAACCTCGAAGGACACTTCTCTGGGGAAACACCTTTTATGAAGTTCAGGGCAAAAGCAGAGCACAACAAAAACTAACGATAAGCGCTTTGATTATGGTTTGTTAGCAAAGCAAGGTTGGGCGTGAGTGTCATTTATTGCTCACCTTGACACACACATACACACGCACACACATACTGTTAAGCTACGCCCTCTTTGGCACATGTCTCGCAAAGAGGCCGTTCAGTTGTTCAATTGTCCATCAAGCTTTGTATATTTTTTTTCTATTTGCTCGCTTTTGTCATTTGCTTTGGTGCTAATGACACGTATGTTTCTTGGACTTGTCTCTTTCTCTGTGTGCTGTGTCTTTGATTTCGTTGCCTACTTACGACTTTAAGGCGCTTAACAAGTCTGCCAAAATTTCTTTTGTATCAACTATTGTTTCTGCCTGGTCTGCCATCTATTTTCTTTTCGTTTTTGTCATCATGTTCTTGAAGCTTTGAACGTGCTTTGCTTTCGATAGCACTGATTACCAAGCACATAGCTGAGTGATGGCTAGAAGGGTGCCAAAATGGCGGGGTATTATTAAATAGATCCATCTCAACTTGATTTTGTTATGAAACTACAGAAGCTGCTGAGATATAGTTAAATATATAAGGTAGAATATATGCTTTATGTTTGCTTAGCATTTTTATTTAAGTTACCAATATTTCCTTTAATTCTATGATTTTTGTCAAAAGAATATGAGAGTAGCAATTCCAGGCTCCAATTTTGTCCTAATGAGAGCCATCTGGAAATGTTTTTGGGTTGGTAAACATTTGGCAGCTGTTGTCATGTAATGCTTAAAGTGTCACAACCCTTTTCTGCGGCTTTGTTAACCAAGTTGTGAACACGAAACATGCAATACTTTAAGCATTTTACAATTCAACCCAACCGAACATCTTTTTAGACTGGACCACTCTCCGCACATTAAATTGTAACTGAGCACAGCATCTTTTCCAAAAAATATCTGATCCTAGGCAAAACTTATAGTTGCTTTTTGGGCCTTTTAAATTATGCAAACTGCTTTTGTCACACAACCACATGGCGACTGGGTCCTGATGTGTGTGTGTGTGTGTGTGTACTGTGTACCCAATGGCCCCAGAGCATACAAAATATCTTCTTACCGGCACTTAAAAGCACCACTAAATTTTAATGTGACAAAGCTAACGAAAAATGCTCAAACGGGCTAGAAAGGAAAGGGTGCAGGCGTGTTTGTTGGGCGCCTTGCGTTGGCTGAAGCATAATTTAATTTAATTACAGGCAACAGTTGCTATGCACAGTAAAGGTTCAATAAAGACATCAGCTAACAGCATACAGTTTTGGCCATCACGCCTCCTCCCTTATACTTAATAGTCACACAAAATTCATGTTTTGGCAAAAATAGAGAGCGTTGGGAGGAGGGAAGCATAGGATCCAACCAACCCACTCATTCATTCATAATGTATGTGGTTTGCTTTAGTTCCAGCCATGCCTCATGGGCATACAAAACAAGACACAGAAGAACAGTATGTCCTTTGGGTGGCTTGTTTGGCCTGGCTGGGCTTTGGATGGTTTCGCTGTCTGGTCGCATACATTCATAATAAACAGCCACAAATCTCAGAAATGCAAACAATTTCGAAATTTGTGTATAAAGCTTGATATTCACCTACAGTCAAGTCCTACCCCAACCACAACGTTCAACGTGGCTGCACAGCTCCCACTCTGCGCTCTCTTATGTTAAGTGCATGACCCTCAAATGTCCTTAAGCTGTCAAAAATAAGTGTCAAAAGTTGGCAGCTGTCCTCAAGGATGAGAGCAAATAACAAAAACAAAACAATAAAATGAAAATGAAATGAAATAAAAGAAACCAAACAAAAAATGCTTTAAAAGAAATTTACTCAAAATTAGCCGAATATTAAATACCTTTTATAGAGGTTTTGGAATATATTAAGTTCAAATGATATATTTTTCTTTTGTTTGTTTTTTCAATGCTCGGAACTCTCATACACTTATGAATTTATGTAGCAAACATTTTGTTAAGACGCTACATACCATACATAAGAATGATGGTACCCTTTTGAAGTGTAGCCCAAGACTACAGAAATAAAGTAAAACATAAGCACAAATTTTTATATTGTTACGTTTTCATCTCTGGCAGGACAATGAAAAATGCCAGCCTACCTGCCCATCCAACAATCATAACAACGGCAAAGCAGCAGCAATTTCTGCCGGGGCAAGTGAGGTGCTGTGGTGATTCTGGCTGGTTCTGCCAAGTCCTCCTCTAAATGGCCGCTTCGGCTGCTGGCCACGCGCGTTCCTACAACACAACAAAAATATCAACCAAAAAAAAAAGCCGCCATATTGAAATTATGTAAACGGCTGTCGAGAGCACCGGAAACTGTGTTTCCATCCCCCTGTTCTCTCTCTCGCACTCTCCGCACCCACCACCCTTCGCTATTTATAACAGTTTTTTTCTGTTGTTATTTTTCGCTGCCACCACCACCTGCTGAGCAGCGGCACCCCCTAGCCAATCCCTAGCCAACCCCTCTAGCTATCGCTGCCTGTAAAAGTATCTTAGCTCTCAGCGGGAGCTTCACTTCATTTGCATTCATTCGGTTTGCATATTTTTAGAGTGTGTTGCTCGAGCTTGTTTATCAAAAATTAAAGGTTAATTTTGCCCACTACAGACACCCTTAGCCACCTTACTACCCCCCGCGCACTTTATGCTGTCATTTAATTAGCCACCCACCTGGGATGGATGAAGGTTCAGGCAGAGGGGGTGCTATGCAAGGGGCGCACGAAATGTATCTTCTTTGATTTGCGACTGGCAATGAGTAATCAACGACTTCTGCTATCAGCGCTTCGTTTTTTTTGTTGTTGTTTTTTTTGAAAGCGTGACGTCACGTAGTGTTGAAAATCGTGCCTTCTACAATTTAATTTGAGGTTTTTATTTGTGTGTGTCGTCCACTTCTTTTGAGACATGAATTTTAATTATGTATATGCTAATGTTTCTACGTGTTATTGGATTTGTACAACATTTTGTGGATTTGAATTTGATTTAAAAAGTAGGCATAATGCGGAAGAAAGACTTAAAGAAGAGGTTATAAAAATGTAAAGGAGGGAGTTAAGTGTTGCTTCTCCGGTCAAAGCTAGTTTGTAATTGCAGCTTTGCTAATAAGCAAGGTAGGATTAAGCTAAAAAACCAATAGTTATCAATCTAAATAATTATCCGTTTCGTTTGTTTAAACGAATTCAAAATCTCTATAAACATATCATCATTTTATTCACTAAATTTTGCTTTAAAAACATGAAAATGTGCCTTTTGTAAGATTTTACGCGGAATTGAGAATTAAATGTCAACAAGTTTATTATCAGGAATTGTGGTCTCAAATATTCTTTTGTTTCACCCACTGGTTAAATGGCTCAGGATATTTATGGAGACACCAAAAGCAATGTCCACACGAATACAAACGCACAAAGTGCTAAAAATAAACATTTTTCATCCGTTTTGCTTATCTTTAACAAACAGTTGGTATAAGGGAAAATGTCTCTCTCTTAAAGCAAATGAATAGCGCATTGTTTTATTTGTTTTTAAATTATTAACTCGCTTTTTCTTTGCACACACACACACACTACTACTACTACTCCCTGCCCAAAAGCAGGCAATTTACGTGCTCAAATATATCTTAGAGAAAAGAAAGCACAACACACCCTTCTAGCCATAATTAATCTAGTGGGTGGCAGTTGCTATAGTGGTTGGGTTGGGGGGTATTACGTCTTGCTGCCTAGTTATTAATTTGGTGCTGCGTCTTGTTTTTAGGGTGGCCCTGAATCGAGTTTCTAGCTGCAAGCAAAGTACGCAGCGTACTTGTCAAGATTTATTTCAATTTGCTACGCACAAACACAAACACACAGACAAAGGTTGCCACACTAAATGACTCTTATCAAAACACACATCCACACACACACATGTGGGCAACAAGTCAGCATGTACATATGTACGTGCAAAAGTTATACTCGGGCAGCCTACTCAGCGTATACTTTATGCGTTGAGTTTGTGCCGTTTCTTCCTTCCACTTATTTTCTGTCTTTCTTTTCGCTATTCGTTTTGTGCAAAGTAGACAAGTTTTGCCAGCTAAGAAAAATGAGACACAAAAGTGCTGTGGAAATGCGTGAAATTAATACACACAGCTGTGTTGCGAACTTTTGTGTCTATAAAATATACGTTATTATTGCATTAGAGCTACTAGTCAAAGAGCAAATATAAAAATGAAATTTATGCCGCCCTCATTCACAAATTGATAAGCTGCTTTGCTTAGGCACAAATGCTGCCAGCCGAAACGACTTATTTAGTTTGCTGTCGAGCAGCAAGTGTTCAAATTTATGAGTTCCTACAGCAACAGTTGTTTTTAGTTTCACTCTCTTTGCTGTTTATTAACCCTCTGTCTAGTCGAATGCTAGCAACAAGAACAAAGAACTATAATAACAACACTTGTTACCACTTCATTGCAAGCTCTTGTTGTTGTTTGCGCTCAATAATTACATTTGGGGTACAAAGTCGTTGTTTGTGACGCTTCGTTGCCCATTCACTGCCATTCACATCAAACTGCATCAAACTGTCAAACAGGCAATGGAGAGAAAGGGTTATAGCTTAGGGCAACTCATTTGCCAAAAGTTGCAAGTTCATGTGGCCGTTGTAGGTCAGTTCCTCACTTGCCACACAGTTGCCACACTTGAAGCGTAACGCGGCAATTGCAGGAGAAGACATATCTAAATTGTTGTTGTTGCTGATAGTGCCTTCTGTTTCATCGGTTCCGCTTGAGCGCCGACTGTGGGTCGAGTCGGTTCCCTGCTAGATGTTTTCATTTTGATAGCAAACTAAATAGTTGGAATGAGAATGAGTTAGGGAACAGCAGCTAACACATTAAAACTGTACCAACTATTTGACCTGCGCCAAAGGTTTGCTAAGGCTTTGTAAAAAAGTAAGACAGAAGGTAGATAAATAAATGAGCTCTCTGGTTTTTTTTTTGCATGGTTTGTTTTATGCATTTGTTTTACTTTTTTTGGGGTGTAACCATGGCGATTTTAAACTTCAATATGATTTTAACATTAAAAGAAAATGTATCTCAATAATTATATACTTACAATAATTTATGACTTTCAGATTATTAGACATACCTGCAACAAGAGAAAAAATATATATTATGAGTGTATTTTAGAAACATATCCATACTATTCAAGAGGCGGTAAAATGTATATATGTTTATTTTATTCAATCTATTCAAATCCATAACAAATAAAAATAGAAGAATATCTAAATATATTTTTAGCACTTCCCAGTCAAGAATAGATGGTGAAACCTTTGACCCAACTCAAAATATTGTACAGCTTGTGCTTAAATCAATCAAAAGCTGAATTTGAACAAAAAATTGATTGTTATAAAAAAATAGAGCTGCACTGAAAAAGAAATGAAAACTAAAAAAGCTGGTGACACAGTTTAAAACCTAAACACACGCTTACAGCCAAACTGTAATTACTTCCGAAAAACATTACTATAACAAAATAGAATGGTTGGGTGAAATAGTGAGAGAGACTGAAAAAGTCAGGCAGTCAAATGTGCCGCCAACATGCGAAAATTTATTTATGCACAAGTCAGAAGGCACAAGGTCTGTGGCACAACATGGAAAATAAAGAGGGAAAACCAACGAAAGGACGACAGGACGAAACGTAATGAAAATGTGATGGAAAAAAAGTAGAGAAATCCAGCATGAAGCACACCGGGAAATGTCAACGCAAACCATAGAATAGAACCATAGAGAAGAAAAAGAACAGGAATGCAGAGGAGAGACGGAGTAGAAGTAAATATGGGATCAGAGGCAGAACTAGAAACCCGTACTAACATTTCGTGTTGGCTGTTTGCTTTTTTCAACACTTTATTCAAAAGCAAAGGTCAAACGAAACGACAGTTTTCCCTTCCTTCCATCCCCCTCCCATCGAAAGGCTAGATGTAGAGTAGCTGAGGTCAGACAGGTGAATTAAATGGAATAAAATGCTGGAAAGGTGCCCCCAATTCAAAAAGAAAAAAAAGAGCTGTGACATAATTTTTGAACTACTCTGTTTAGGTTTAACTGCGGTATATCTCTAAACACATTTGCTAGGTGGTTAGTTTTAGTCCTCTGGGAACCACCCCACCTAACACATCATAATGAAGCAATGAAACAAATGGGATAATGGGTTTTTTGTTTAAATGGAATTTGCGGTTATCGTTTGTGTCGTTTGTTTTATTTATGGCCTTCATACATACATATTTGGGTTAGGAAATTCTCATTATTGTTATGGGCCATTGCTGTTGTCATTACCTTAAATGTTGATGAAGGTCCTTGCCACTATTTTTTTGTTTTGTTTTGTTATCTTTAAAAGTTTTCTTGTAAGTATATACATGTGTTTTTCAATCAAGTTTGCGGTTAGCTTGGATGTCCAAAAATTGAAATTTTAAGGTTAATGTTTACTCAATTTTAAATTAATCATGAATAAGGGTTAACTTTTGCCTTTTCGATTGTGGTAAGAAAAAAACAATTAGAGAAAGTAGCAAAAGGTAAATTGTATGGAAAAATTAATTAGAATGTTTGTAGCACCAGAAATTGGAGGAAGTAGACTTTTGATAGTAAGAATTGTTGTACTTTACGTTAAGTCACATAGTAGCTTATATCCATAGTCAGAGACTTAACTGATACTTGCTTATCAATTTTAGTTTTATAAATATTTTATATAGAAAGCAATAGCCCATTGCACAACATGGCTGCAGTAAACAATCAAGAAAGGCCACAATAATGTTTAGTCCTGGGGGAAAGAAGATTACTTGCTAACAAATTTTAAACTTTTAACAACCTCCCTAAGCGGCGGTAGGTAACTGGCAGAGAGGCAAAAGTAGAACTACAAGAAAAGAAGCTGAAAACTGGCTAACAATACAAACAGCGCCAAACAATAACAAAAGGCGAACTGAGCAAACTGTTGTAGCATTTTCTAAAGAGTGTAGGAGCTAAATGGGGAAAGGGTTAAGCACACGGGTGATATTTGCGTATGATGTATAAGAAAAAACCTTGTTTTCACAAAGAGTGCAAAAGAGAGTGAGTCAGACAGAAGCAAAGTGAGTGTATGTGGTGGGAGAGGTAGTAAAATGTTTTAAAAAACTTGCCCTCAACCGCGGCACTTAATTCGCTTCCCTATCAAAACAGCGACAGTGCCACACACTTATACACACACACACACGAATCGCTCACTTACTTACGTTTCCTCCCACACTTCAGCTTTTCTTTGTGTGGTCCAAAAAAAAAAAAAGAAATGCAAACTTTTTTAATAAAAATATTAAATTTGCATATGTTGCTCCCAGACGCTCAACTCGAACTCAAACTCAACTCAGACATTTTGGGGTTGCCTTTGGTAACCTGTGGCAGGAACTACTTTTGCCGCCGGAAGTGGTAACCAGTCGACAGTCTGTTGTTCCAATGCTACAGCAGGCAAGTAAAGCTTGCCGACTAAAAGCTGTTTTGAGTGGAGCCAAGTGCGTTTTTATTGCCAGCGTAGGCTGGAGTACGTTCTACTGCTTTTGTTCTTATATACATTTTTATTTTAGCCTTCTCGTTGTTGTTGTTGCTGTGTTTTCCACTGTTTTACCAGACGTTTAGGGGTATGATGAGGGGGATGTGAGCTCAAACCACTCACCAAATTAAGTTCAAGTGAGCGCAAGTGCGGAAAGGTTGACGGTTGGTTGGCGGCTTTTTGCCAAGTTCCAAGCGCTGATTAAGCAGCTAAATGGCAAAAGGAGAGAACAAACCTAGCAAAGAGAGAGAAAGAGAGTTCACTTTCCCTTGACAAGCATCTCTTGTTGCTGGCTTAAGTGAAATGGAATTGCAAGAATGATTTCTATTTGATGTCTAGAATGCAAGCCGACAATATTCTTCTAGTTATTTAACCTTTTGGCACATGATGTGTTGTCAAGATGGAAAGCAGATTAAAAAGAGAAGTAATGTATTTAACATTTCAATATTTACACCTAAAATTCAAGCATTTTAATAGAAAGAAGAAATCCTCTAATGTAAAGTCTATTAACTCCTAAGCATGCATTTCTAACCATACTAAAAATGTGTATCAATTTGTAAAGTGACTCAAATAATCTTGAGCTTTTCAATTAAAATGCACACAACTGACAACAAGCAAAAAATAAACCTAAAGAATCAACATGGAATTTGCTTATATCTTTGATGTAGCATAATCCGACATGCATATGAATAAATCTGTATCGTATCTGTGTATCGTTTTTTTTCTGCATTTGTGCCTGAGAACTTTTGCTTGCCAAGTTGCCAAGCTTTTGTTGTGGCTTTTATTTGTGTGCCAGTTGCCTCACAGCCCATCAAAATTGCATGTACTCGAGTGCAGAGCTTACTTGCGGGAGGATAGACACGAGGGATTGAGGGAGGGAGCACGGGGCAGACAGTTTGTATTGCACAAGTCACAAAAATGTCAAGCGATAAGCAAAAGCCGCTTACATATCAGCTGATGGGCCAGCCAAAAATGTCAACGTGTCCCCAAACAATGCTGCTGCCAATTTTCTGTTTGACAGTATTAAATGTTGCCGTGGCAATTGTCTTCCATACATATATATATATTTTTGATGTGGTTTACAGCTCTATACGAAAAGCGATAAGCGATTTACAGTTCGTTGAAGGATTTGTGCAATGTCTGTATGGCATTAAGGAAGTTGGTCAAACAGAGGACAGATGAATGATAAAGAAGCAAGCTTAGTATATGTTGTCTTGACAAAAAGAAATCAATCAGTTATACAGAAGAGCTTAAAGTTGCATTTACTTTAGGAAGTTTTGATGCTAACCTGGTACGTTTTTGTGCAGTATTTGATAGATAAAGAAGCAATGTTTTAAGTAACTTATAATCAAGTTTATGTTTTTTTCTCCGGTGCTTGTTATGTAAATCACATTTCTTTGGCTAATTTAATACATTGTCATTATGCATATCTTCAAGATAACCAGAAGAAGAACAAAACAAAAAGATGGGGAGCTCTCCCACACTTGTGCTTGACACCTAAAAAACAGAAAGTTTCGCTGACTTGACAACTTTATTTAAGGAAGTTTTGTGTTTTTCTTACAAAGTGCAAAGACAAAAACAGGAAAATACGCAAACAAAATAAAAATTGCTACAAAATGGTGCATCAAAAAAAAAGTAACCGTAATAAAGCATTACACATTATAATGATGGGAACATGTTACTGCAACAAAAACAACAACAACAAAACTAACAAGCAAAAATGTTGTCAACAAAAAGTTTTAAGCATTAAACGAAGGAGATGGAGAGAAAGGTGCGAGTGAGTGCGAGAGTTGTAGGAAAAGTTTTTAGCATCATCAAAATGTGCTCAGGCCTAATTTAAATGTGTTTGAACTTCTTTTTCCTTCAATCTCGCGTCCCGTTTTAATATTATTCACATATCCACAAGGGGGGAAACAAGCAACGCAGTGAAAAACTTCATCCTCATTGTGAAGTTGTCTTTAAATGTAAAAAGCTTTTTTCTTTGACTTGGCCCAACAAATATTTTTGAACAGCTTTAAGTTTCAACACAAGGAAACTTTGTTGGTTTTTGCTTTGTTTTTCGTGATTGCTTACTTTGATGTGTGTCGCATTAATGCAAATATAATCTGGCCACGCCCACAAACAAAGTGAAGTTTGGACAAATTACAAATTGAGAGCAGTGTCAACACTTTCGGGCGAACAGCTACTTGACCTCAAGTAAAACTTTAATGCAGCCACAAAGCGTCTAACTTCTAAACTCGCAAAGCAAACTGAAACTCGCTTCTAAGTTTTTAAGTTCTTATGTACACATATCACCTGCTGCTGCAGGGGGTGTGTGAATAGAGAAAGGTAGGTTAGGTTGCAGTAACCGCAACAAATGTGGTTTTTGTTTTGGGATCTTAGGATCTTAAGCTTATGGCTGAAGTGGCAAATAAAGCCAGCCAGTAAAATGATTTATTTACAGTAAGAACCACTTCGTCGAGTCTAAGAGGTTTTGGGGATATTCTTCTAAAGTAGTCGTTGTACAAATTGAATGAAGTGCCAACAAATCCACTAGCTAAGGAGCTTATATAGCTCAGTTTTTCTAGATATGACTCATGAGCTTGCTATAATTAAGTTGCTGCCAAAAGAAATATTTGATGCTGCTTGTCTTGCTATTTTCATGAATTCTAAATGCCCATTGAGCAAAACAAAGAGCAAATACAACACCATTAGCAATTAACAAAAAGTAGGCCTCAATGCAATGAGTTTATTGCATTTTTAAAGTGTCTGCCCCATAAATAGCCAGAGATAAAATACATTACGCATACGCCAAAGTGAGTCATCGAAAGCGAGATGCAATTAGAATATCTTCAGGGAAAGCAATCGTTTTTAATGGTTAAAAAACATAATTGTTTAACCTAAGAAAAAGTGCGCACAGTTTAGGTGTAAAGACAATTTTTCATACTGATTTCACTTTAACTTAAGTCAAACTCATTAAGCTGAGCAGCTTGGGTATCACATATTCTCTTTTGTATGATTAGTCATTGCTGTCAGTGTAACTTAATCCATTTCTAACTACTTGAACAGCAAAGGCTTAGTTAGTTCTGGTTTGTTTTTTGGTCAAGCTACCTGTCATAAATCCGTTCCGATTGTCTCGACCCTTTTAGAGCATGCCACACAAACATAATAACGAACGAAACCCTTTTCTAGTAATCGAATACCAAGGGGTACCCAACTCATACTCAAACTGAGCCCAATCCACAATCCACACACAGAGCACTTCATGTCATTTCTACGCACATGCCACGAAAGCCAACCGACAATTGGCCACGATGCGATGTCAAGGCTTCATCATCATAGTTCTTGGCTGTTCAATGGTTGGTTGGCAACAGTTGCAATCCCAGTTGAGCATGGTTGTTGTAGTTGCTAACTCCAACTGGTACTAGTGCTTGCAACACGCCACAAAATCAATGAGCATAAGCTATTTGTAAGCAAGCAACAAACTGGACAAACTGTGGCAACTGACGACAGTTGTGAACAGCAGTTGCTAAATTTTGAAAGTGAAATTCGATACATACTAGATATGTGTGTGTGTGTGTGTTTTTGTTAGTGTACCTTCTGTTGCCACTTGCTTGCAATGTGGTTGCAACTTCTGAACTCAACTAATGGCAACACATCAACAACATCAACACACTCTTACCGCTATGTATGGCTTCCTTTATTGCTTCCTCTCTTTGGTGTAAAATAAGTTGACCAACAGCATAAAGCAAAATCAAAATTACTCAGACCAGTTTTTGTTTTAACTAGGGGAAGTATAGGAACCGGTTAAGAACAGTTGCTTGTAATTGCTTATTAAAAAAAAAAAAAATTCAAGGAGCCCTAAAATCCTTCGTTTTTTCTTTGTTATTTGCAGATTTTTTAAACTGTGACTAAATGTTGCCTTCAATTATATTTCATTAGTATTTTTTTTTCATAAAATGTAAGTTTTGGGTTACACAGAAATTGAATTTTTAACGCATAATTTGCTTCCGTTTAAGATTTTGTTACGCTCTTTTTTAAAAAGATTATATTTAAAACAAAATAATACCAAAACATTGCATTAAACTCTGAACCATTTTAGACAACTTCTATGATTTGTTACTCAATTAATTTTGATTCAAATTTAAATGTACGATAACTATTTATAGTCAAACGGCAATTTACATAGATAGTAGTAGATAGTATAATGTTTAGTGTAAGCAATATCATTAGCTTTATAAGATGAAGTTATCGCTTTAATCATTATTTATCCCATTTACATTTGCCCAGCTGCCTTCACAGTTTGCCCTAATTTATGCATAGGAAAAGTCATATAGCCGTAACAACTTTACAAATTCACCTGGATATGGACACCTGCACACACATTTATACACACACCAACACGCACACACACACACACAAAGCGGAAAACTGCGGGAATAACAAATTCGAGCAACGTCAACTTTGAGCTTCCAGTGCACAACGCCTCAAGAATTTGTTTAACGCGTTGCATTTAATCAAAGTCAGTGGATGGGTGGGCTTAACGTTCGGGGCGAGGCTGGCATTATGCAACGACGGAACATTAGCAAATATTTGCGTTGCACTTTAGCTGAAAAATACAGCCATTTAACTTGGGATATGTCACAGGTTTCAGGAATCACACCGGCAGGTGCGTGAGTCATGCGAGAATCTCATTTTGTCCCAAAACTGGCATGCATTTATTTTATTTTGAGTGAGGGGAGGAATAGAGGGAAAGTTGAAAGGGCAAAGGGGTGTGCCTGAATGACAGGCAAACCATTTAATTTGGGCGACACCACTCAAGAGTTGCCCCAGACACAAAATGTGGCAGCTAGCTCAGCTGCAACTCTTGATTTTTAGATAGTTTTTCTTGTCTGTTTTCCTTTTTTTCGTTTTCGACTGTTTCGACTGCAGTTCTTCAGCATGGCCGAAAATGAATGGTTAGCTGTCAAGTTGTACAAACTAAATGACAGTTTTTGCAATGTCAAGAACCCCTATATCATGCCACATACCCCCAACCCAGACACCATGTCAGGACCCTGACAAGTCAACAAGTCACAAGAACAAAAGAATAAAACGCACCTAAAAAAAACACAAAAAAAAGTGGTAGTGACTTTAGTTTAGCGTATAATTCCTAAAAATGTGAGTTCTGCTCGCTTCTTTTATTTTCATATTTTTTTCTTTCCATTTTCTTCTTCTATTTTGCATATGCAACGTGATTTAAGTTGGGTTATTGTCCATGTCAGAGCACCGCAAAACATGCAACATTTTCTCTTCTCTGCCGTTTGTCGTTGTTGTTTGTGATCTTAACAGAAACCCTCTCGCACTCGTTCCAGCCAGCTTGCAAGCATGACAGGTTAATATGGCTGTCAAAACTGGTATTTATCAGACAGCCAACAACAATACACAACATAATATATATATATACATATAAAATAAAGCACAACTGGCAAAAAGGCCCCAGAAACCTTGAGGGCCTTTCGCGAGAAAGCAATGGCCGCAACATCATTCTTTTTATTTTTATTTGTATTTTTTTGGGTCTTCATTTCTTTGTTTCAGAGCTGAACTTTATGTTATGCTGGCTTTAATAAATATTTGTATAAATGCTAAGCTGCAGTCTCAACAGACTTAGCTGGGAATTGAGTCTTAAGCCAAGGCAAAAGGAACCTACACAAAAACAAAACAAAGAAATTAACTGTAGTTAGGGCTTATAAAGTGAATTGGATTTTTTAAATTGACTATACTAAAACTCCATTTCGAAAGCCAACAAATTATATTAAAAGCTTTTCAACATGCATTTTCTTTTTTTTAATTCTAACATCTCCCTTCGCTTGCTCTCGTAAGAATACAACTTCATTAATTTAGTTCTTTATTAGCTGTCAATCCAAAAATACACACATACGAAACACAATGATAATCCAATTTAAGCTTCATTTCAAGTCTCATGACAAAGTCAACAATGTGGAGAGACAGAATCATCAACGTATTTGCATCCCTTGTGCAACATATGTATGCTGTCCCCGTGGCTGGCAACAAAACAAGGACACTTCATTTGGTTAACTCTTCAACTTGTTACATTTAACAATAATTATACAAAATCTAAAAATCTCCGTCAAACATTTGCACATGATTCAAACTGAAAAGCGTTGCAAAATTTTAATTTAAAATGCAAATACAAGCATTGAAGGTACATATGTAGCTGCAAAGCAGTAGGGCAAAAAAGAAAAAGATATATAAATAGATTTGCACTGAGCAAAATATATTCATAACAATTCTATTAATTTTTCCCCTCTTATACGATTCGGGCGATTCTCGAGCATTGGTGAACAATGTGACAACATTCAGCTCTGAAGTTCGCTGGGTGCTGGCTTTAGGATTGACTGCGTCGCTGTTACCAATTTGCATATTCAATTGCCAAAGTGACAGGCCGAAGCGCAGCTACTGCAGAGACTTGTAGCCTGGTTCGTTGGTTCGTTGGTTCGTTGGTTCGCTGGTTGGTTAGTTGAATCTCTGTCTGTATCTCAATTTGGCATAGTTGTCTCGCTGTGAGTCAGTTAGCCGACAGTCTACAGACAACTGAGTTGATTAGAATCAACTGAATGCTGCCGCTGATGCTGTCTACTGCGTCTAGTTGCCTACTCTACGAGACAGTGGAATGTGTGTGTGTGTAAGTTAATGCTCGCTTGGCTATAGAAAAGTTAATTTCAATTCCCTAGATAGCTTAATGTTAGCTTGAAACTGCTATACAAAAATATTTAAGGCATAATAAAAATACACGTAAGCAAAAAATGTGTTAACATTATGCCGTTAAAGCCTTCCAAGTATTAATGGTCTTAAACAAATTATAGAAATTAGTTACTAAGCTTATATTTTCCATAAATCTTTAAGGCGCTCAGAGTATTAGCATTTTTTTGGCCACTTCCGTATGTGTGTTTATTGGCTGACTTTTTCTCCTTTTCTTTTTTTTTTTGGTTTGCGTCACATCCTGTTGCTGAAGTGTTGTTGCCATGTTTTAGCCTCGTTTGCGTGCTCAGGCATATGTTTGCCTTGGCTTTGCAGTTGTTTCTGTTGTTGTTATTGTTGCTTACTTGCTTACTTGCTTACTTGCTCACTTTCTGACACCACAGACACTTCAAAGAGTCGTCGTGTGCTCAAGTCACAGGCGTTGACAACTTGTTGTTTGCAGCTGTTGTTGTGCTGGTTGCCAGTCTGTTTCTTGCTGTTTAGATTGCTGGCTTATAGTATATGCATGTCGTTTGTATATTGTATGTGTGTGTGTGTGCTCCATTTTGTGCTGTTGCATAATTATGCAGAGAGTTTGCTTCCTGCCACGCCCATATAAAAGCAAAGCCCAGCCAGACGGCGAGCTACATTGAGGACGAGGACGAGGACGAAGACAACGTGCTTGCCACTTAGCAATTCAATCACAATTCGCCGCTATTCCACACTTGCCTCTTGCCTTTTGCCTCGTGCCACTTGCCACTTGGCGTGCTCTCGCTGCAAAAACCGTTTCCTTGTGCGCGTTATAATTATCCTTGCGTTTAATTAACGTGTTTACACATACTATACACACCCCCACACACCCCACACACACACACAATCGCTGTTGACCGAGTGACCCGGTCGTAAATTGCTACTATCCAAGTCTCATCTAGCTGAAGCTATGTTCTCTTTTAATGGTCGTTAATTTTATTTTGAACTGGCAAATTTAATTGCGGCTTGAGTCTGTCACTCTACCTCCCCTCTCCATCCACCACGCTCACCCGCTTATCAACCACACAATCTTCTTCATCCCTCGCTTTGCCACGACAATTTTCCTCTGCGCTTTGACTTTGGTCAATTCAATTTTGCTTTGGCGCTAATCAGCATCAGTTGATAGTCAGCCAACCAGCCAGCCAGCCAGCATCCAGTCAGCAGCAACAATTCAATTAGCGACTTAATTGATTTGCGTTTCGGTATTTGTCTTGAGCTACAATCACTCAAACCAATCCAAAAACCCCAACACAAACCATTCCTTCTGGCAATAAAAGCTATCAATTGTCGGGCGTTTTGTCAAAGTGCATTCGGTTCTATTTGGTTAACATCATGTATGAAGTGCATTGATAAATGATTGCTTAAAGTGATTGTACAAGTGAAAACCAAAAAAGCTTAATCAATAAGTTTAAATAAAAGTACTTAATTATTAAGTTAATTGATTGATTCAAATTTAAATTCTGTCATTAAGTAAATGAAAAGAAATGAATGTTTATTTTATAAATTGCTACCAATTATTTTAACGTGTTACTTAATAAATTGTAAAAGAAAAGGACGGATAATTGGATCAAGCTCTGACTGCAAACATAACTCAAGCAAAGCATTATCTCAAAAAGTCTTTAACTCAATCATTACATAATTTTAAAACGGTTTCAGCAGACAAATGACATCATGTAGACAACAACTTGAGCTGTGCTTCCAACAACTGACAAGATTGTCATATTTAAACCAGTACAAAGAGAAGAAAAACCTTTAAAAAACCATTTTGAGAAGTCAAAAAGCACAAAATGTGCGTGTTCAGCAACGCCTTACAACCACGCCCACATCACTCCTACGCTTTACTTTGCACGTACGCACAGAAGCAAATTTTTATTTTATGATAACAACAATGCTGCCAGTGATGTTGTCACACATGAGGCAAATGTATGTGTGTGCGTGTGTGTGTGGCATAAACTGAGCATGTGATTTGTAAAGGGGAAACAAAGCGACATCTTTTTGCTCCTACGTACTCCTCACTTCTCCACAGATAGGATATACATACAACAATTGGCACGTGTTCCCTAAGAGGAATGAACAAAAAAAAAAAAAAACCAAAAATAAAAGGAAGCAAAAAAGAAAAAAAAAAAAAAAACCAAAAATAAAAGGAAGCAAAAAAGAAAAAAAAAACTAACAAAATACATGTATGTGTGTGTGTGGATACAAAGAAATGTGTGCTTCCGCCTTGGCAGACATTTTATAATAAACCCACACATACACAAACTCTTTCTCTGTCTGGCTGTCTCTTTCTCAATATTGTTCAGCACACACACACACATTTAGTGATACTGGCAGCTACTTCTCTTCTGCTAGTTGTCCTATCTTGATTTGTGGCAATTGAATGTCATGTGCAGCAGTAACTGACAGCATAAACATTATCAGCCAACACATATACAACAAGCAAGCTCACAGTCCTCTCCTTCCCCCTCTTTTCCTACTCCTACTCAGTCTTCATTTTATAGATACTTTTGACGATATGTCGCGATTTGCGTGTGTGTATCACAAATTTCTTTCTCGTACGTTTTGCACAATTGTGACGCGTGGCTGATTTCGGACTCAGATTTGGATTCAGATTTCAAGCGTCAGGCAAAATTGGATGGGAAACAGGTGCTCCAAATTAGTCAGCATCAGCACACACAACACGTGTGTGTGTTTTTTATTGATGCCTGCCTTTGGGCTTATGTCTTTCCCCTGCTTCTGGGTAAAAATGTGAGTGAGCGGATTTTATAATGTGCCAAAGTTGTAGAAAGCTAAACTCGTTACTTTGTTGTTACTCATCTATTATATTTTACCATAAAAAATATATATTTTTATTTTACATCTTAACTATTAATACAAATTGTAATAGGTGAAAAAAAGAAGCATAAAATGCACTTTGCAGTAAATTTAAAAAGCTTTTAAGAACTGGCAAACGTTCGCCACATTTTTATATAGGTCTACAAAAATAGCAAAATGATATAATACAACCGCAAACAGAGCAGCAAATTGCAAAATTGCGAAAACATTGGTATCTGAAATGTTTTTTCTAGTTGTTTTTTTATGTAAACAGAATGCAATCGGAAAATGTTTCACGAAGATTATTTATAGAGAAGTATTAAAAGCATTGCTGGTTTATTTTCTATTTGGCCATTGCAAGTGCCAATTGAGCTCAAATAGATCAAATCAAGGAAAAGTGTCGCTGCATAAAATCTTTATTTGTTTCAATAAAAACTAGAAAGGTTAAACGCGCATGCAGACCATTAACTAAAAAAATATGAAAAGCTTTAAAGGCAGATAGTAAAAATTATAAGAGTTCATTCATATTGACTATCAAATACTCGTTTAATATAAATTGGAAAAAGCAAATTCATATTTTTAAGACAAAAAATTCTGATTTCACATTTGGCACTAAAGTTGTCGTCGCCAAAAGTTTTTACTTAAAATTTTTCCTTACGCTAAACGTGTGAAGAATTCACGCTTTCTTCAGCTCTTACCCCCTACTCCCTACCCTAAAACACGTCCACGAAATCTTTCCAGTTTATGTGCTTGGAATACGTTTAGATGTTCTGCACAACTTTTTTTTCTGTCGCTTTGTTTTACTTTCCATTTGACTGATGCTATAAAAATATTTAATGAAAACTTGGGATCAGAAAGCAAACATAGCAAGTGCAGTCACAGACACAGCTTAAACTTCAATCTGAGACATGCAAAGAAGTTAGCTTGCAGAATTTTGTTGTTGTTTTGCTCTTGTCATGATCACCAGTTGGTTTCCCATGCAACGAAGCATTGCGCCAAGTGGGTGGGTGACCACGACAACAACACAAGACACAGTTGTCTGCCCGATGGCACTCAAAGAACAAAGCTGGGAAAACTTAGCTCCACACAACTCAAATTGACTCAACTCGACTCGACTCGATGGGAGAAGGCAGGAAACATTCCGCAAATGCATTTCCCATGCACATTTTCATGCACATTTTAACAAAATACGCAGAAAAATAATAAAAAAAAAAACAAAAATTACTCACACGACGCGGAAATGCATATTTAAGCCAAGAAGTGGATAGCCATAGTTAAAAAGAAAAAAAAAACAAAATGCAGCTACGAGCTGGCCGCAATTTTAATTTAATTAAATCAACAACAACGAACAGCAACAAGCGAGACTCTTTACTATATAGCTGCCACCTTCACTTTCTCACAAAATAGTACATACCTGCAATGGTTTTTTTTAATTATTATTTTTTTGTTTTGTTTTTATTGCTGCCTTGCGTGTCACATTTCATTTCAATGGCCCCTCCGCTCCCACCATCGTTCTTAGTTAACTCTCTGCCCACGTTCGCTTAACTCATTCTTGAATATTTTTAATAAGTTTGTTCCACATTGCCCATTTGCTCGGCAGCTTCCCTTTACCCTCTCTTCTTCTTTCCTCTTTCTACGTATTTCTCTTCTTGCGTCTTCTGCTTATCCGCTTCTCTTTTGCAGCAGTCACCACATTAACGCTTTACTATATATAGTATATATTTTTTGTTATTGTTGTAATTAATGGTGTGAGTTTTTTCTCGTGATGGTTTTTTGTTTGGCCTTTATATTCCCTCCACCTACAACAACCAACCGTTGGTAATTATTATATATTTTCAAGGGTCAGTGATTTTCTTGCTTTTTTTCTTAAGCCTTCTTTATGCTTTCGTCTCTTCAATTGCATTTTGTCGTGTGAATCTTTTGAAATAAACTGATTTGTAACAGTTCTTAACTTTTAATTTTCTTTAATAACTAAAGTCTTTAGTTAATCATATTTAGTGATGATCTCTGTCGAATTTCTCTATGACTTTATTTCTACAATACAATTCACTTAAACAATTCTTGCTAAACAAGTATTACCCTTTGCAAGTTAGTTTAAAATGAATTCTTAAAATTTTGTACACATCTACTAACTATCTCTTTTAATTATTCCACTCAACTTGCCCAAAACTGCTGCTGCTACACACACAAACACACACGCACTCACACACACACAGACAAACACGCATAAGCATTTAATGGCAACATTTGTCGTTTATTGCAGTACGCCATATTCATTGCTGTCCCATCCCTTGTTGTATTTTATATATACCCTCTTCTTGTCAACGAACCTCTGATCTGCATTAATTATGCATTTACATACATGTTGCATATGCGAATAGAATTCGAATATTATGCACTCTGAGCACTGTTTGGATCACTAATGAACAGAATGCAGTTAGTGTAGTTTGTTGTCTTTTGTTTTGTTGGCCTACAGCTGCTGCCATTGCCGCTGCTACTGCTGCTGTCCCTGTTTTAATTATGTTGATGGCGAGGGAGGCAAATAACAAAGTTACAAATGTTTTGCAACGGTTTTTGGTAACACAAATGAGAGGAACTTTGCCCAAAAATGTATGCGGCTATGAAAACGTAACGAGTCTAATTGAAAAACATACGAAAAAACTCAGATAGATGTCAACAACAGATTTAACAATGAATTTATGCTACAATACAGAACCATATACAAGAACTATTTCAATATATTAAAGTCTTCTCTTATTAATGTAAAACTTACACTTTAAAGTGTTAGAACTCTTTCAGCGAGCTTCTAATTTTACTTATTTTAGACAGCTGGCAACGCCGTCTGGTTTATTATTTAATTAATTATGCACTTGCGCTGAACATTTTTATGACTAGAGGGTAAAATGATGATGTGAAAGAAAATTGTACTTGTTCCTTTATTACTATTTCGCTTTTTTGCTTTTACTCTTTCCTTTTTTTTTTGCTACCGCTCTTCATTAGCACTTGCTGGACACCAGCTTTTACCACACCTCCGTTTTGTGCCTGCCTCGCTCTTTTTTTGCTGCAAAAGAAGCGCAAAAAATTGCATATTTCTTTGCCTACTTTTTGCAGCTCTTTCACATTGCCTTGTTGTACAGCATTATTTCGTTGTTGTTGGGGCTTGTTGCCTTTTGATGAGCTTGTTGTGTATGTTTTTAGCTGCTTTGTGAATAAGACGAAGGCATCTGGTTGTGATAAATCTTATATAGATATCCCACACATGCAAATATATACAAGTTTTACTCTTCATAAACTACACAAACGCAAATTCGAATGCAATTAAATTATGTTAAGTGAGGCTGGTACTCCAAAAACTCGACAACATCGCTAGGAGAGCACAGTTTCAACTAATTTTCATTTAGTGCGTAACGATAATTTGTAAAATACGTAATTAAATTTGATTGCTGCGATAGTGCGATTCCTATAAAACCGCACATTCAATCGCAATGGCAGTTATCAATAGCATTGAATAAAAATACTTGATTCAAATGTATGCGTTCCTTCATTTGGGGTTTGGTTCGCAATTTAACATCCAGCGCATAATTATGCAAATGCCAATTCACTTTTTAATGAGTTTCGAGCGGTTGTCGAGTCGTAATCTGGCATAGGCATACAGCTCTGCCCAATTCGCAGCTAATGCTTAGTATTGTTATATTTATTTGAAGCATATAGTTGGGGTATTCACTTACCTATTTGAGCGCTGGCATGGGCAACAACTGTCAGGCAGAGTAACGGCAAAAGCCATGTTGCTGTTTTTCTGCTCAATGTTGTTGCTGCTTGTCTCGTAGATCCGATTAGTCTCCTGTTGTTGTTGCTGTTGCTGTTGCTGCCACTGTGTTGTAAGCGCCTCAGCAGCATGTTGCCAAAGTTGTAAATGTTGCCAGCTCGTCGTACTTAATGTTGCCAATGTTGTTATTATTAGTTTTTATGCACTTGTCTTTGCCTTTGCCTTTGCTTTGCCTCACTTACGCACATTCAAAGCGAGAGAAAGAGGGCTGATTTGTAGGCGGTGTGTCGTTATGTTGTTCGTTCGTTTGTCAGTTGTTCTTGTCGTTGTTCGATTTCAGTTCTGTTCAGTTGTGTCGCTTTGGCATTTAGTTGATTTTATCTGTTTTTTTGTTGATATTTTTCTTTTCGTTTTACTTGTTTTCTTCGTATTGATGCTTGTTTACAATTTCATTTCCTTTTGCACTGATTTACACTCTTGTTGTGGCTTTTGTGTTGTAGAACTTTGGTATTACATTTCAATGATTGAACATTTTGCAATTGGGCTGCAAAGATATATTTTACATAATAAAACAACGGAAAGAAAGCAAAAGCATAATATACATATTAATAATGAAAGTTTTTGAAGATACAGCTCAAAGTATGCATATTTTTTTTTGTTGATGTAGTATTCGTATTATATCGTTATTGGTTTAAAAGATTTAATGCCTTGTTCATATTTAACTTATAGCAATCAGAAAAGAATTATGATTGATTTTTTTATAAATGATTTTTAAAACTTTTTTTGAAGTCGATTATATGGTATTTTTATTTTTTATGCAGTAATTTAGCATTATCTTGTTTTGATTTACAAATGACGTTTAAAACCTAAATGAATCTATGCAGGTTGCTCGTCTTTTATGACACACACGCACACCCACACATCATTCATTAAATTACGCATACTTTCAATTTGACATCGATACGTGCCACGACATCTGCCTGCCGCATGCCCCATTGATGATTATCGTCTTTTTGTTTGAACTAGTGATTATGTATTCACACCCATGCATCTGGAGTTCTCAAGTTTTGGCCCCTAACAGCTGTCAAAATCATATTTCACACGTGAACCCAATTGCAATTGATATGATTTGGAGATTGCTTTGAAATAATTTCAGATTGCAATTGTTTATTGAGTTTGTTGTTGCTATTGAATTTCATTAAATTTTGGAACAATTCGTACCGCCTAGATTATTTAGTCATTTCAATTGCAATTTTAATCCTGAAATTAATATATATATACACCAGATACAAACTGAATTACATACAGTTACAGAAAATTCAATTAGCTAGGCTGTGAAACTTGAGATTAATGAAGAAAACTTTTAACGGAATTTTTCAATCAAATTTTGCCCAGTCGAATATTTATATATTATTTTGGGTCAAAGACAAACATGGAAACGAAAAAACAGACAAAGCGAGTTTAAAGTCAGTTTTATTGGCTTTACTGAATGTAAAGGCGGGATGGTGAGTTGTAGGTCAATTTCCAAAAAGTATGCTGCAAAATATTTTTCGATTTCTTTTAGCTGTTTGCTTGTTTGTTTGTTTATTTGTTCGATTCAAACTGGACCGTAGCAGTGTATAGTGTAGTGAAGGAGCGATCTGTACATGTTTTGGAGGCAGTCGCTTATTGATTTCGTTCGTTGAAGGCCACACACAAATGTACACACATACGCGGCGTATGCGCAATGTTTGCCTTCTGGCACTTGGCACAGCGAACGAAGCGGCCAAAATAAATAAATAGCAAGAGCACGCAACAAGAGCAAGAGCAACAACAAACAAATAATATTAACCAAAAACTAAGCCAAAATGTTGTTGATGAAAACGTGACTGGACACGTTGAGTGACCCATACAAATACAAATACAACCAAATACATATATACAGAGAACTTGGTCAATTTTCTGGCACACAGTGACCACCAAAAGTCAATTTTTCTGCCCCTTTCTCTGCGTCAGCCGTGGGCGTTATTTGGATTTAGACATATAATCTTTATATATATTTATGTATGTGTATGTATTATTTCTCATTTCATGAGTTTGTTCATGTTTTTCGCCCGTGCTCTTTTAGGTTTTGACGTTTTAATGGGGTTTTTTTTTTTGAATATTAAATCAGGTTTTGTGTTTGATTTTGACAGCATCTACAAAGTTTCAAAAGTAATTTCAATAATAATTTGGACACCAAAATATTTTAGATATTTAAAGAATTGCAATAAACTTTAAATATTTTGTTTATGTAACATTATGCACAACAAAACGTTGAGACCCTAAAGTTTAACTGTTTAATTTTGTGTACTTTTCTAGGACTTTCGGATATCTTAATAAGCACATCGCATTGTTGTTAAACACCTGTCAGTCAAACTTATGTTCAAAAATCATTTTTTAAGTAAAAGAGTACTCTTCAGCAGAATTTGTAACTCATCTCAAAGCCCTTTGCCATTTGCCATTTGCTTTAAATGGGCAACAAGACAAGCTAGCTAACTAGCTGTCTATTCATGCCGACCTCCACAAGCTTGCTCTGCGCGTCCTGCTTAGAAAGTACTTGATTGACAGCCGCTTTTCTCTGCTGGCTACCATTAATCAGCTTAAACAGCTGGCGCTTGCAAAATTAAAATATATATGTGCTCTGTGGAGTTTCTCGGAAAAGGGCAAATGAAGTGGCATCAAATTGCACAAGGGGCCGGAAACTGTCCACAAAGAATAATTGAAAATGTCTAGAAATATCTATATATAGCTATTGAATAGCTAAGCAACCTTGCTACTAAACCTTCCACTATTTGTTTTGCATAGTTTCAAGTTTGGTCTTTTATATTATTTACTGATAGTTTTCTTTCTTTTTTTTGTTAACGTTTTTAAGTTATTTATTTTGTTGATTTGTGTGCTTTGTGCTTCATGTGTGATTTATATGTGACCGCATAAGGCTTGTTAATCTCCGTTGCCATGAGTTCTGATGTCCTCCTGATCCTTTTTCCATGCCAAGTACCACATTATTTTTCGTTTATAAACATACATACACATGCATGTTTGTTGCTTCATTTAATTTCTTATTTCGTTTGCGACATTTCTTTTGGGTTTTCTTTTTGCCTCTACCTTTTCAGCATTCTTCTGGTTTCGTGGCAGCAGCCTCTCGCTTTGGCCTTGTGGTCATTCAACTGTACGAGAGCCAAGAACAGAAAGAGAAAAATACATAAAAAAATTATTAGATTTTTGTTTTTCTTGTCGTTTGCTGTATTCGAGCAAGTTTTTTGTGTTTTTCTTTTTTGTTGCTTATAGTAAAACTTAGGGTACGACGGACTAAATTGCTTTTGTATGCATATGTTGGATGGTTGGATGAATAGATGGATAGCTTGACTGGACAACCAAGCCCTCAAACACACAATCACACACACACACACATGCAGACTTCGAAAACACAATCGTGGGAAATTAGGCAGAAACATATTTAAGGCGATTTTCTTGATGAGATATCGCTTAATGGTTGGCTGTTTATCTTTGCACGTTCTTTGCCAGCTCTTTAATAAACAGTCAGCAAGTCACACACCGCCCACCCCTCCACCCACTCAACACAGTTTGCACAGCATGGGCGCTGTTCATCACAAATATATGCATATTAAGTATACGCAATGCTACTATCGATAGGCAAGAACAACAGGCCTTAGACTAACAGCAACCGCAATGGGACGCATTATGCTGATATACAATCCAAAGATTGTTGCGCTTGAGTATTTTTATCGCAGTCATTAGGGAACAATGAGACCTTAAAAAGAAAACATAAATAGCAACGATTTTTTATTTTTTGTCATGTTTTGTGCAAAAATGTGTTGAACTATCTGAAATGCAAAAACAAACAAAGGAAAATGTGATGGATATGATTGAAATCGAGCTGGAAATCAAGTGTGAATCAAACAACAAACATTTCCCACAACTAAGCTAAGCTACCTGTAGATTTTTTTGTTGAATGAAACATTTTGTTTGCACTCCCATTATGTCAGCTGCAATGACAACAATGAGGCGAAGAAAAACTGTCAAATGAAGGCATTTTAAACAACAGTTGTGTTTAGTTGGGAATCTTAAAGAGCAAAGTCGCTTTCACCGTTAGTTATTTGTTATCAAAATGGTTCGCATTTAAACGGTTCATTTAAATGCTGGGAAACCTAACGGAATGAAAGAGAAGAGAAATGGCAATTAAATGCTATTAACTGCCATGAAATATGAGTTCTCACAGCAAAGCTTTGCAATTAACAAATGCTTGATAAAAAAAAAAAACTTTGCAGATTGTTTTAACTAAAGAGTTAAAGCAAGAGTTAACATTAATCTTTAGCAGGTGTAACTTTGAATATGCCTAGAGTTATGTTTATGGCTTGAAAAAGTGTCGAATGCGTTTGCAACACGTGAATCGCACATTAAAATGACTTTTTTTTGTTGCTTGTATATTGAAATGGCAACCGCTGCGGGTTGGCACTTTCATAATTTGCACAATATTTTAGAAAGCGAGCGAGAGAGAAAAAAGCAGATGCGACGTACCATGGCCAGGATCTCCAACTGGCTGACCATATTGTTAATGGCCTTAGTCTGCGAGTGGATAAGGCCAGAGCATTGGCTTGTTTGACTTTATTTTTGCTAGCCTGCGCAAAGACAAACCCATAAAAATGTCACAATTCATCAACTACGCTAAGTAGTTTCGTATTTTATAACGTCCAACTGGGAAAACTTAACTTTTTTGCTATTGTACATACATGTATTGTATTTATTTCCTTTCGTTGTTTTTTTTTCTTTTTTTATTCAGAGTTGGCTACAAATTTTGAGCGCTTTTAGCGTGACCTCAGCGCTTTTTTGGCAGCGGTTTTCGTGTCTAACTTTAGTTTATAGGCTTGAATATGCTGCAGAGTTCTTAGCATATTAAAAATATGGTATTCGCAGCTCAAACTACCTTACATTTCTTTTTCACTTTTGCATTTTTGATGACTTGTTTGACTTGAGCTGTCTGCTTGCAAATATTTAAGTTTTAAAGTATACACAATGATGACGAAGCTGTTCCTAATTTGCATACCATCTTGCCACCTTGATGATGTCAATGCTTTAACACAACTTTAGCTCAATATGAATATGCAACAGATTTAAGTACCAAGAAAAATACAAGGGGAGAGTTGCAAAAATATTAAAAAGTTCTTTGAGAAATGACTTGAATTTAAAAGTTTCTGTAACTTTATTACTTTGATCATTTTCATTACTATATACCAACAGCAGATTTTCAATTAATTTATATGCGCATTTGTGCGTGCTCTTGCATCGAAATAAGTACTTGCTTTCATAATTCACTTGAATGTGAGTACATTCTTTTTTATTGTTTGGGCGACTTTTTTCTTAACTACTCCAGAATTCAGCCAAACGATGACAGCCGAGTAGTCCTATGAAGTCCTCTACTTACCGGGCGTCATCATTAGACTGAAATCTTCAAAGCTAATAAGTCCATCTTCATCTTCGTCAGCCTCACGAATCAACGCATCAAGTTCATCAGACGTTGGATTAATATCGAGGGCTAACATCACAGTCTTTATCTGATCGGGGCCTAAAAAACCCGAGTTTTCCCTGTCATAGATACGAAAGGCCTCGCGCAAATCATCATCATCTGGATCAGAGCTCAGCACGAAGACCATTGCCTGCACAAACTCGGCAAAGTCAACGGATCCATTGCCATCGGAGTCTATTTGGTTGATCAAACCTTGCAATTGGATTTCAGTTGTCGTTTTGCCAATTCGATGCATGAAGTTTCCTAAATCTTTAGCTTGAACCTCACCATAACCTTCTCGATCTAGGATATTGAAGGCGCGCCTAAGCTCCGCAAAATCACTATCAGATAGATCCATTATTATTTCACGTTCTAATTTAGTATATTTACAAAACAAATACTGAAAATGTATATAAATGTTTATATTTATCAATTAGATATTCAACATTTTTTTAAATTATACGCCTACTTGATGTCGTTTTATTAATTTTTCCACTTCTCTGCGTAAAACATTTTCACAAACATTACATAAAATTTAAGATCTAGTCTATTGTCTATGCTCAATCTACACGAGTACGTTAGAATAATCGAAAATATGTGGGTCCATCTCAAAGCGCTTCATACGCTCATAGTATTGCCCAAAGAAAAATCCCTCCAGCTGATATGTTTTAAAAAGTCGAAAGAATTCCTCATTTGTATGTCTAAGATAGAACATCCAAACGCATTGTTTGGGAAAGCTGTCAATTATTTTCTCTCTGCCAGATTGATCCAAGTCACATGGCAAATGTAGTGCATGCAAATCAAATGGCACTACCACTTCCGTTTTTTCATCCTGGCGCTTAATACGAGCAACAGCAGCGCCACCTGCCGGCTGTGATGTCTCAAGAGGTTTGGTTTGCGCTGGCAACACCGTCACTGCAGTACGATTGCTCAGCAAGCTTTTATCTTGTTTGACAGCAATTGTTGTATTTTGATTCTTAAACCTTTCTACAAAAATGGAGCTGGCCAAAGCCCTTGCATTACCACTGGGCAAATAGCTCTAAAATATATTAATTATTGCGCTTATAAAATAGCAAACTTATTTTTTTTTGCTTTTTTGCTTACCACTGCAATAATGCAATAAACAAAGGCTGTCAACATTGAATTGGCAAGAAACGTCATAATAAAATGTATGCATTAACTAAAAAATCGACAAGCAATGTTTGTGTTTAAAACAATTGATACAAGGAACAGTACTGAACAATGAATTAGTAAGACATTAGGATATATAAAGCATCGCTGACTGCGTTCAATTTATTTACACATACATTTAGACATGGCATTGAAACTACACCTGATCTGAACAAAACCAATCTGAATTTCACACATATCCAAAGAAAACATATACTTTACACCTACTCTAGACAAGGTCGGAATAATCCCACGAGTGTGGATCCATCTCAAAGCGCCTAAGACGCTCATAATACTGTCCGAAGAAGAATGCCTCAAGTTGATATGTTTTGAAAATGCGATAAGTGCCCTCATGGCAATACTTATTGTTCCACATCCAAATGCAATGATTGGGATAATATTGTATATATTTTGCTGCTGCACTTGAGTCTACATCGCAAGGCAAATGAAGCGTATGAAAATCAAAGGGCATATTCACTTCTGTTTCGCGTTTATTTCGAATATGTACAACTAACGAATCACCAGCATTGGATTGTACATATTCGAGAGACTTTGTTTGAGCTGGCAACACTGTGACTGCAGTTTCATTGTTACGCACGATATTATCTTTGGCGACAGCAGTTGTTGCATTTTGATTAGTAACATTGCTTTTTACGATTTGCACAGAGATGGAGCTGGCCAATGATCTGGCACTGCCACATGGAATATAGCTCTATACAAATATTACTTAGCATAGATGTATGTTTGATTGCAAAAGTTTTTTTTTTAGCTTACCACTACAGTTAGACAATTTAAAAACACCATCAATATATAATTTAGCACATACTTCATTATTAAATTTATAAACCTTTTTACTATAATATAGAGTTTATATTAAACTTTGAGCATTATGAAAAAGAAAATTGTTTTAAATTGGAAAAGTAAGGCCCACGCTAGCTAAGTTAACTATATATATATATATATATGATTTTAAAATGGTTACCAATTAAAAAAAAAAGTAAACGCTGAACTATATACCAGTGAACTGTGTGCATGTTTAATCGAATCGTACACATAATTTCATTGCACTCACTTAATAATCAAACATTAGTGGATCTAATTCAAAGCGCTTCAAACGCTCATAAAACTGCCCGAAGAAAAACGCCTCCAGCTGATAAGTTTTGTAGACGCGAAAGAATCCTTCATGCACATATTTGTTATTCCACGCCCAAATGCATTGATTGGGAAATCCCTCGATTAAATCTGCTCTGCCAGGTTGATCCATATCACAAGGTAAGTGAACTGTATGAAAATCAAAGGGCAATGTCACTTCTGTCTCGCGTTTCTTGCGTTTAATACGAGCAATTGCAGCGCCACCTGTGGGCTGTAATGTCTCCAGTAATTTGGTTTGAGCTGGCAACGCTGTCACAGCTGTATCATTGCTACGTCCGGTTACCTCTTGAGTTCTACCAACTGTTGTTGCATTTAGCTTAGTACTATTGACATTTGAACTTTCCATTGGAGTACTGTTGTTGGGCAAAGCTCTAGCATTGCTATAAGGACAATGGCTCTAAAAAAAACAATGCTACCTATTTGGTAAAAGTCTTACGCAAACTATTGTATCGGCTTACCAACGCAAGAATCCCACTAAGTATGACTGTCAAAATGCAATTAGCAAACACGTTCATAGTCAAATTGATGGAACCTGTTTTTGATGTGATAGTATTCTTTTGTCTTATTGATTGTGTGTGTATGATATGAAAAGACTTGGAACAATACTTGAAACAATCTAGACAAATACCCAGCAATATATTAGGAAATTAAATACAACGCCATCTACGGAATACAATCAATCACCAAAGATAACATTATTATCTTAAACATGACTACGTTTATTGTCTAAACAAAAAAAGCACATAGAATTTCACAGCAATTGGGTATTTTCGTAATCCCAAGTGTGTGGATCAATCTCAAAACGCAAAAGACGCTCATAATACTGACCGAAGAAAAATGCCTGCCTCCTCGTCATTGTATTTATTGTTCCATACCCAAGTGCAATGATTGGGAAAACTTCCAACTATTTGTGCTCTACCATTGTGAACCAAGTCACAAGGCAAATGACTTGTATGCTCATCATAGGGCATTGCCAATCCGGGATTGCGTTTCCTACGAATATGCACAATGGCAGAACTGTCTTTCCACTGCAAAAACTCCAGTGACTTTGTTTGAGCTGGCAACGCGGTCACTGCACTATCATTGCTACGCAAATTAATCTCTTGAGCAAGAACAGTTGTTGCATTTTGATTAGTATGAGTCCCATTCAGACTTTTAGCAACTTTCAGTGGCGAGCTTTTTGTCAAAGCTTTTGCCATGCCAGATGGTAAATGTGTCTGTAAAATAATAGCAAACTAAACCGATAGAGACAGACAAGATTTGGTTATTGTTGCTCGATTTACCAATACAATGACAACATAGATCACCGTAGTGAACATTAAATTTGGAGGAATCTTCATTATACCGAATTGTAATTATTTATTAAAACTTTGTAATTTAAAAAAATATAATTGTTATATAAATTATTAAAAGCAATGTGTGCTGAGTTTTTTTTCAAACCAAGCTCATAGAATAAAAATGTCATAAAACACATAAACTAATAAGTTTATATAAAATTTAATTCGTTGAAATTATAACAACAATAGCAATAAGAGCATACTTTCCATACGCAGCAAAGTGTCAAAAAACAAGCTTTTATAAAATATTTGCCACACATTTTGCTTATATTTTTTTTTGTTTGTTGCATTACTTGCTGCTACTCTATGCAGCCTTATCCCTTTCTATTTTTCTATTTTTTTTTTTTTTTTTTGCTGTTGCTGTTGACGCTGTGGCCAATACTGTAAAAAGCTCATGCAATTTTCAGTTTTTTATACTGTTTACGCTATGTGTCTGTGTGTGTATGTGGACAGACATGGCAAAAGTGAAATGGTTATCGCGCTTGTTTGATTTAATTTATTGGCTTAGCGCCATTGTGGCCTGATGCGCAACACTTTACACACAACATTCTTCTCTTTCTTCTTTTTTTCCAATCAACCCCCCCCCCCGACCTGACACTGCAGTAAAAAAAGGGATGAGTGGATGGGTGGTTGGCTTGGGGGCCTGCCCTAGAGTGGCTTTTTGGAATACCAGCAAGCGCTTCCAGTCAATCTACTTGACGCCAAACTTTACTGTTTGTTGCATGTTGTTTTTCTGTGCAGCTCGCACTTTTTTTATATATGTAATTATATTTTTTGTTTTACTCTCTCCCCCTCTCTTTTTTGATAACATTGTCTGATCGCAGGACTTATCTTGCTCTGAGCTTTGGAGCGTGAAAACAGTTTGTATAGATATTTTAGTAGTCCACAGTGCTTTGTTGCAACTGCACTTGGAAATTTATTAGGGATTGTTATCTAGAAGTGGCTTAGAGCTATAAATACATGTATACATCAACATATTGTCAATGTTAACAAGAGGCTGCTTTTCAATTCTGATGTGTTGTGGGATTTTGAGCTTTAATTTAAATGTTTTACACCCTTACGAGATATTTACGTGGCATACAACAAACAGCACAAATATAAGAAGAGAGCCGGAGGTGAAAAAATAGATGGCATTCATTTTGGCTGTCTCGCAAGTCAAATGTCACATACATTGAAGTTTGATTCGGCAGCCTGTAAACACCCAAACAGTCACCAAGTCACGCACACACACAAACACACACGCATATGCGTGGGGAGATGGCAAAAGTTGACAAGTCACAATGTGAGTTGGGGTGTGTGTGTGTGTGGTGGGAGGAGGGTGTTTGGGGTATTTTTTGGGGAGCCTGCCAGACTATTCGCTTGCCCTTTTCTGACATTTGCTGCCAAAGTTGATATTATTAATTTACAGCGCGTACCAAGGCAAGGGAATGTAGTCAACCCTACTTCACCCACCTCCCACACACTCCTCGCCCCTTTCCAGACCAGCCACAAAGTATGCAACACGCATTTCCCTTGTCCTGGTGGCATTTATCGGAAAGTTTGTCAGCAGTAAGAATGAGATAGAGAGCGATGGTATGCGTGTGTGTGTGTGTGTGTTTAGAGGCTTTTTTGTTGGCCACACACGCTTTTACACACAGTCACACACCCACACACAACGGTGCCATAATCATAAAATCATTTTATTGCGCTGGCAATTTCATTATTTCGGATTTTAATGTAATTTCTCCCACTTGGATTTGTGGATCAGACAATTCTGCTTCAGGCCAAAGTTTTGGGGCAATTGAGCTGGCAATTGACTGGATCCTTTTGGTAATTAGAGACTCACAGATCCAGAGAAAGAAAGAGAAAGTGGTCAAAGTGTCAGAATAACTTCTACAAGTCTTTGCACTAATTAATTTCGGCAAGAACTCATTTCCATTCATTGTCCGCAATTCTCCAATGTGTGCTTAAAACAACTTTGCGTGTACGACAAGTGCTACAAAAAAACAACAGCAACAATAAATTAAATAAAAAGCCAGTAAAAAAAAAAAAAAACACGAAGCCAGATAAGTCCACAGAGTATAAAAAAATACTAGAAAATATAATTAATGTTCTTTCAGTTGAAATAATAACAGTGTAAAATAAATAAACTTTGTAAGTTCAGAACAAGTTTCATAATATAATTACAATGCCCAACACAGAGTAAGTGTGACTTTTGGTCAGCTGCACATAAAGTTAGATTAGAAAAGGTAATACTTATATGCACAGCAACATTTCACATTTGAATGCATGCCTGTCGTAAATTCATCACCAAATATCAACGCACACCATCTCAGCGATACATAAAAAAAAAAAAAACAAAAAAAACCAGGGTGGATAGAACGGAATGAAAACCAAAACAAATAAATAAAGCAAGCATGAAAAATGTTTCGTGTGTGGTTAACAATTTGCGTGCTTTTTATTTATCCCTTTTTATTATAATTTTTTTCTTTGCTTTTACTTGCTAGGATAACAGTTGGCATACACACACACACACCTATATACACTCTTGTATTTCTGGAAAACTTGGCAGCATTGCCAGTTGAAATTTTACCAAACGGTATTCAACATTGGCATAGTGCATGGTGCCATATTTGAAAAGCCATAATATAAAATTTCACGCCAAAAATTATTTCAATTCGTTGCTGTTTTTTTTTGAGTTTTCGTTTTTTTTTTTTAACAGCTTTTCCAAGTGACATTGCCAAAAAGTCGCGACATAAACAAAAACAACAAGTCGAAGATACAAATACAAATAAGATTACCCATACGAAAATACATTTAATTCAACATATGAGTATATAAATAAACTATATGTTAACATTTTACTTAACTAAGGTTTTAATATAATCCTATGTTAGACATAATGGCCGTAAATAGACCATCATGAATGCTAGAAAGTGGCCCATTCTCGTACCATTTAGTTGGCAGACAAGTATAAAATGCCGACAGCTACCAATTTCCAGACATTTGGCAAATAAGCCGAGCAACAAACAAAGCAACACACAATGCAAAGGCAAAAACTATCACTTCAGAAGCCAAAACATCATCATTATAAAGCCAGAGCATCTGTATTTATGACACATGTCACAAATTCATATCAAAAATATCATTTATGCTGCGTAGTAGCCATTTTTTTTTTTTTGCCTTCAGTTCCGTTTTTTGTTTTGTTGTGTTTGAGCTGGAGATGGAGTTGCGGTTCTGCGCCTTTGTTTATGCAGCAATTTATGACATGCAAAGCAGACAGAGCAAACACACAGGCCAGGACATAGGGACAATAAGGACCACATGTAATGCGCTGAGCAAATATTTATGCGGCTGGCCCGCGGAAATAAACACACAAGGGAGCAACCTTTCACAAAACCCAACCGTCTTCCCGTTCTCCTTATCGCTCAAAAGCGTTGTGAGTGTCAGCGCCATTAATATTTTTATTAGGTTTAACGATTGCCAACACTGGACAAACTGGTCAAATGGACTGGATGCTTCGTTCCCTTTACTCCCTTTACTATGTTGTTGTTTAATTAGTTACACAACAAATACACACACACTCGCACACACATAACAAAAACACATGTCACATGTATATATATGCGCACTCACACACATACTTTGATTGGAACAAGCGCATTAATTGCTTTTTTATTTGCTTGTTTATCTTTGATCAAACAACATTTTCATTGTACAAAAGGGACTGCAAATCGATTTAGTTTATTTGCTCTACTCGCTTGGGCAAAAAGCATACAAAAAAAATAGCCAACAACAATCAATTAATACAAATATGGAATAAAAAACGCAGCCTATCAAAATAATAGCTGTATTTTTTTATGGCATATATTTCCATGGTAGGGCTATTGTTATTGTTTGTATATGCAGGGCAATCCTTAATAGCGTGTTAAACAATAGAACTAACAAAAGCTTCAAGCAACTAACCAAATAGACATTAATCTATTTAAGGTTAATGGTTAAAAGGAATTAAATATACTTGTAAATGGTAAGCAATGCAAACTACAAACAAGTATATTTGTATATAAAGGAAAAACAAACAAAATTTTTTGCTATAATTTGGCAATCATTATGCTTAATTTCGCGCCAGAGCGTTGAATTCACGTCGCTAGCGTTTGAAATAAAAAAGCACTTTGATAAAGAAAATATTCCCAACAATCAGAAGGCAAACAAAAGAATATATATATATATGTGGCCAAAAGCCTAAAAGAAAACCACGAAAAAGAAATCAAAATGCGCGCTTTTTAATGTTAATGCTGTACCTTGGGTAGAGAGAAAAATATATTTTTGGGTTCAAAGCATGGGAAAATTTTTGTGTTTGTTTGTTGTTTAGCCTTTGCATAAGAAATGTGTACTGTTCAATTTTGGTAATGTTTTTGTTTCTTAGTTGTGCAAAAAAAATAAAAAAAAGGTGTGCCATCAATGTGTTTATCGTGGCTTTTGTTTGCTTAACAATTTTGCAAGGTATCAAACAGAGTCTGCTCGAAATGAACAACAACAACGTAAGAAAAAAACAGAAGTGAGTTGAACCGAACTCTGTTCAGCAGTTGGGTAGGGGTTTTGAAGTAAGTAAACTAAATAATGTGCAGTCAGAGCCTTAGAACTGGAAGTTCAGTTTATTTTTGCTCAATGTGAAAACACTTGAAGCCAGCTCTTTGACCTTACTCATACGCTTGATTGATTGCACAAACGAAATGAAATACAATGTAGATATACGAAGACGATCTGCTGCTTTGCTTTAGCTTCAACTGCTTCTGCTTACCTTAAGGTATGCTCAGCAATTCCCAATCAAAAATTAACTTAACTTCGACTACGACTTGAGGAACTTGAGTTTTTTTTTGCCGAATTGTGTAATTGTAACAAATGAACCAAGTGCTTGGACATTTTTCATATGGCTTTAAGAGAGCTTGTTGAGGTTTTCAACGTAATAAAATCGCTATTGAATTTTCAAGTTGTCTGACTTATGATTCGATTTGCTTGGTTGGCCTTTCAATTGGCTTCATTCGAGTTGGCCAATACGCTCTTATACATGTAAGCGAAAATCTAATTGGTTCAATATAATTGCAATTTACTTACATTTTTATTCCTCTTTGCGGCCGTTGCTGTTGCTGTTGCTGTTGCTCAAATCTCATTTGTTATTTGCATAAATCCATAAAATTGCAAAACATTTTTGATTGTGCATTCGAGCCAATATATTTGTACATATGATTTGTAATTGCAAATTTATAATATGCTATATATATGCTTTGTTGTGTGTAGCATAAATTACATTATTTATGTATTTGCTTTACTTTTATAAATTATGTATTTATTTCGCAGATTTTAACAAACAAAGCATTTATTGTTGCTGTATCAATGTGTATTAATTATAATTAATTGTAATTATAGCCAGTTTCCATATCGATTATATGTTTTTTCTTTACTTTTTTGATTGCTTGTTAGCTAAATTTGATTTATTGCTGAGTTTGTAATCGTTCATTTCGATGTTTATTTGTTTAGCATTTAACTGTTTATTGAGTTATGCTATAAAATTTGTCATTTTACAAATATTAGTATTATTTACTTTAAGTCTTTCTATAATGTTTTTTATTTGCAATTCAAATTAGCTGATTTTAAAATTGTCTATACTTTAACCTCTCTCACGCAATGGATTTTTGTTGTTATCAGTGGATTTTCGTCTAATTTAAATATTTGACGAAGTTAAAAAATAAAGAAAAACAAACCAAATTGAATGCAAAAACCCGTTAAAATGACGTTAAGCCAAATGAAATGCAACGTTGTCTTTTCACGCACAGGAAGAAAGAAAAAAAGAATTGTATAAGCACGGTGACTATGAGGCATATCGAGGGTCAAGCATTTAGGCCAGACCAACTGGCAAATGGGCTAACCGTCTGTCAGGGTTCAGGTTACCATTCACAGCCACATCCACAATTCGGCACACGTGCACTTGTGTCTCTTTCGTTATATGCTCTGCTCCAGCAGCTCCCGGATAGTCAGTCGCAGCGTCGTCATTGTCCGCCTCGTCGCATGTGGTCATTAAAGGAATTTCCGTTGTGGTCATCGAACCGTGAATTAAAATGTGCACACAAAATGTGACCGGCTCGGCTCTTGGTTCAATGCTGTTGTTATCTCTCTACAGGTCTGAGGGCTGTTACATATCGAAACAAGAGGGGGAGGATGTGCCACAAAAAATGTACAGAAAACAATACAAAAACTTGTTCGTTTGATTCTTGATGCAGGCTGAACTTGGAAATTGATCACAAAACAAACAAAATAAGTGGAAAACAGGTGCTTTGTAACTTGTTTTCTTACGCTGTTTGCATTTTTTTTCTTTTCTGGCGGGAAGTTAAAGGTAAGCAACAAAGTTCATTTTAAATATATGAAAAAATAACATTTAAATAACAATAGTTGGTTAGAAAAACCCGCTTGAATAACTATTTTCAATTTCAATAAATCATTGTCCATAACATTTTTTTCAATGATTTGTCTCATGTCGTTTTAATATCGTTGTTTTTCCAGTTTTAGCTTTACGCAATTAATGTCAGATACTTGTATACCTAGTTTATAGCAAAATATGGCACATATATTTGAGAATTTAACATATGCTCATCATTCATGACAACACATGAAAACGTTGAAGTCAACTCAACTTTGTTGAGTTTAGTTCAGTTTAGTTTGCGTTTTAATATATAATTTTTCATATTCATTTTCTAGATTTTCTACGCTATATAGCATGCACTAGTTGCTGGTCGATTTTACTTTTGCGTTATATATTTTGCCAGGCATGACACATTTTTTGCATGAATTATAAGCCAAAGAAAATATCTATATACTATATAGATATGTATATACATATAAAAGACACACAACAAGTGAAAATCGTTGAGCGCTATTTATAAAATTGGTAGCGGCTATGATATAATTTTGCCGATTTGCTTAGCCGGCGATTTATATATATATATATATACACAGATAGATATATTGTATTGTACATATATATATCTTGTGTTCATACATTTTATTTTCGTTTTCGCTTTTACCGCACAAAATATTTTCAACATTTGCTCATTTACGAAAACGACAAACGTTTTATGCGTTCGATTTACTTTGAGGCTGTGACAAAAATCTATGTTGAAAATTTAGATTTTCGACTGTAGATTTATATGTATATTTTTATGTGAGTTATTACAAGGCAACACAAAAAACCAAAGAAACATAAGGTTATTGAACATACTTATTAAGTTCCTTGAACAAATATTTATGCCTTGACTTGAATTTCTAAAGGACCGGAAACCGTGTTCAAGGACAACATGTTGCCTAGACATTAATGTCTTTGCTTTATTATCGAAATTTTCACAGCTTTTGTATGATTTATTTATATATTTAAGTTATTTATTTTTTTTTTGGATTGAGGCATCTACACAGAATGAGGTAATATTATTTTTTGGGTGAAGAATATTTTTAATTTATTGATGCAATTTTTTCTTCATATTCTTTAGGTTTATTTTATATTCAAATTTAATTTTTTATATTTATTTATTTGGATATATTTACTTATTATTTATATAAAATATTTATTTATTCGATTGAATTATATATAATTCATATTTTTGTATTCATTACTTTATGCCATATCTCTTTTTATTTTATAATTATTTTTATGTGACTTTGAGTATTTTGTAAATAATTTGCTTTTGCTTACTTTCACATTGCTTTTAAGTATAGTATATCTTAAAATTTGCATATATGTATTTGTTGGTTCACACGCGCGCTGATTACTACAGCCAATTGTTGTTGGTAGCAGCTTTTGGCCAGGCCAAAATGACAACAATGTAAATTACAATTCAATTCGATTCGTTTCGAGTTGTGTTTTTTCTCATTTCGAGCGATACAAAAAGTGAGACGCGCGCGATTTTGTTTCTTTCCTTCCTATTTTGTTTCTTACAAGTATGCGTGAAAGAGAAATAGCCGTTCACGACGTACTCGACGCACGACGTTCAAAATGAAACTGAAATCCACTTGATGGCTGAAAAGGCAGCCAGAGACCAAAGCGAAAGCCAAAGCCAAAGAGCCAAGAGCAGCGACGTTGACGTCAGCGTTAACGTTAACGTTGCCAGCCGCGGCAGTAGCAGCTGAGGCAGAAGTAGTAAAAAGCCACCCCTAAGTGGCTAAAGCGCGAAATGTTGCCGGCTGCGTTGGCGTTTGTCTTACAGCTGACGTTGCCGTTGACGCGAACGTTGGCGTTGGCGTTGGCGTCGCTGTTTGCGTCTCGCGTGTTGGTCAAGTGTTTTTAGCAGCAGAGAGCAGAAGAACAGCCGCATGCCACATGTTTCCCATCGTTTGTAGACTTTATTTGCTGTTTCTTCTGTGTTTTTGTTTTTTTTTTTTTTGTTGCTGTTTGCCATATTGTATCATAAATTTGACTTTGGCATCTGCGGGCTGCGTTTCCTTTTAGCTGGATTTTTGAATTTGAATTTGAATTTGTTGTGGTTATTGTGTGTTATTTGAACTTTGTTATTGTTTTTTCGCGATTTACATCTGCGCATAATTTGATTACTTGATCTTTTTGTTGTTGTTGTTGTTGAACGACAATATGTTTATGGCCCCGATTCAATTGTTGCCCATAATTACAAAATATTTATACATTTATGTTGTTATTGATTTGGATTTTCTTTTATTTTTTGCTTGTAATTGACGTGAACTATATAAATAGAGATTTGTACTGTATACTTTCTTGAATAAGTTCACTAAACGCTTGTTTGTCTAGACATATGTTACCATTTAATTGATTTGCTAATTATATTGCCATTCGGAATAAAATTATTATTATTATTACTCTTCTAATGAGTGTACACAGATTAAAGTCCAACAAAATGTTCCTCAAAAATCATTAAAGAATTTAATTTTCAAATGGTCAACATATTACTTAGGCAAAATTTTACTGCAGAAAAACTATGCAATAACAAGGAATAAATATATATTTTTATTTCCCCACATCTACGTTAACTCATGCATTAAACAA
The DNA here is from genome assembly GCA_035044725.1 of Scaptomyza caliginosa. Taxonomy (NCBI): domain Eukaryota; kingdom Metazoa; phylum Arthropoda; class Insecta; order Diptera; family Drosophilidae; genus Scaptomyza; species Scaptomyza caliginosa. The sequence goes on along the minus strand of JAWNNR010000209.1, from coordinate 32,881 downwards.
TCCATATGCCTAACACATTTACAAAATAAACAAACATAAATATACTCAACAAATTGACTTCAAGTTCCTCCATCCCTTACATACACAGCAAATTTCACAGAGGTGATCTCTGAAGGTAATGAAAATTTTTGAGATCACACAGATATGGAGAGACAACCTACAAAATTTCAAGTTCAATTTAAAAATAAAAAAAAGCAAAATCGCTAAATGTGCCGCCAAGTTTTGGTACATTAAAAGCGCTGCGAGATATTTGGGTCACAGACAAAACAGACATTAATTAGCTGGAAAAACTGAATAAATATTCATTTGTAGATAGAATTTTGAGTCTAGTACGCAGCTAAATATAAGAAGAAAGGAGAAGAAAAAGGCGAAAAAAAAGGGGGTAAGGTAAAGAGATGCGAATTTCGTATGCATGGGATTTATTTTTGGCACTTGACGAAAAATCAGCTAATGAAAACGAAACACAACGCACCGACAATATTGAAGAGGAACCTCCAAAAAGGACAAAGAGACAAGTGCGAGGCGAAAGATAAAGAGAAAATGAAGAAAAGCTGGCCGGTGGCCAACAGAAACGTGCGCACGTAGATAAATTCAGATACTCTACAAGCGAGCAACAATATATATATAAAAGTCTACAAAAAACAAAGAGAGAGAGAGGCAGAGACACACACACATAAAGCGAGAGAGCGCCACTGTGTGAGAGCAAGAGTGCGAAGCGGCGTCGCTGCTGGCGCTGGCAGGCGAATGAGCGTAGCAAAACAAACGGCGCCAAGCAACCGAACAGCAGCTTATATTACACACAAATGCTGGCGGCAAAATAAAAAATAAGAAGCAGAAGCAGCGTCTGACACCTGTGCGTGTGTGTACGCGCCCCTCCTCTACCCTCTGCCCATGCTATATCCATTGACTCGTTTATTAATGAGACATGCTGCCGCTGCCGCTCTGTTGTTTTTGCTGCTGCTGCTGCGGCTGCTGCTACTGCCACGCGCCTTCTCGCCGCTGTAAGCAGGTGTCAGCAAAGGCAGGTAGGAAACTACTCTCAGGTATCGGGTCCATATCTGATCCCTTCGTTTGGGCAATTGAGTGTGTGGCTGCGTATTATATTATTTATTGTAAACACACACACACACGCATATATATATAAATACTTGATAGTGTTGTTTTTTTTTTACATGTTGTTCTTTTTCTTTCGTTAATCCATTGGCTTAGTTTAGTTGAAGGCAACTGTCACCCAATGCTAAGCAGATGCTAATTTTTAGCTTTGGTCCATTCAAAAGCAGCAGCAGCTGTTCTTTATTTCATTATTGATTCGATGGTATTGATGTTGAAGGAAACATGTGCTCAATTGCGTCACAGAGAGTGAGTGAAAGAAACAAAATGAGGGAGAGATAAAGATAGATGCTTAACAGTCAAGACTGTCAGAGAAGCAAAATATTTGTTGGTACTTGCTTAAATTAAAAAACAATTAAATATTTATAAGAATCGAATAATATAATAGTCTTCACAATAAAAATATATAACATTGTAGATATTGATTAAAGATAATACAGTTAAAAATAATAATAAATAAAAGGCAGCAACTAAAACTTTAGATTTAGAAATTAGTTTTACCTTAAAACGTTTTCACATTAGTAAAATTTTAAAGCATTTACCATACTCTTTTCACCTGTTTTTCTTACTAAATTGATTATCTTATGATGCCAAAAGTCAAAAACTAAATGAATTGTTTGTAAAATCTGCTCAAATATTTGACACTTTGACCTACTCCAACAAAATAAAATCTTTTCTGACAACCCAAAAACAACAAACAAAATAAAAAACACATTTCTTTATCAATTGAAAATAGTTGCTTAACTGGAGCATTCCGTACTTGGCCCAAACACGTACTTAACCTTTTTAGTGGGCTAATTCAATTGCCGCAAAATGGGAATTTAACTTTTTCATCCTCCAGCTGCCTTAACTTGTTTCCTTTTGTTTTTTTTCGTTTTTCGTTTTTTGGGCAGTCGCATTTACGTTGGCGTCTGGGACACGCGAGAAGAAGTTGTGCAAGTGAAAAACTTGCCAAAAAGCCAAAAGAAAATGCCGTGAAAATTAAGAAAAGAAAACTGAATCCTTGAGGCAAATGTTTGCCAGTTCCACAATTTTCAACCCAGAGCCACCCACAGAGAGTCTTGCGTTTAGCCTAAGAGAAATAACCAAGCAAGAGCATAGAGAGAGAGAGAGGGTGCGTTGGGTGTGAGAGGGTGTTGAAAATGTGTGTGCGATATGTCTGGCGAGTTGTCGGAGGTTTTCGAGCGAAATGTTGTTGGCAATGTTCGCGCTTCGTTAGCTTTAATTTTAGTAATTTGCAGCGACGATTTAGCCAAAAAACGAACAATCGACCAGACCAGACCAGACCAGACGCCGTTAAAACAAAAGTGACGCGAAAAGCAGCAGCGACATTTTCACGAATCAATACGCAACACAACATGAATGAAAAGTAGGTAAAATCATTTCACAAAAGTGTCGCACTTAAAAATACTCAGCTAACAGGCGAATTAGTTTGGCACAATTAGGTACATTTGTACCAAAATTATTATTAACCTGAAAGATTTCATAAAAATTTATTCGAAAGTATAACTAGTTTGAGATTAAATATCCTGCAAAACAGAACTAATATTCATCTTGTTCATACCCATTTAACCTTAAAATTATTCTAAGGTACAGGGTATTTGGCACCCGAAATATGACACCCACAAAGGCGACTTGGGAACTTTCGCTCTCGCCAAAGGCAAACAGAGACGTTGTATTCCCAGCCAGACCCAAATGCAACTCCCCAGATTCAGCCTAACCAAACAACTGGCTGCACCACTCACCTTCCTCTAGCTAAATATTTAATGACCAGTGGAGTCGAGACGAAGTCGCTGTTGAATTGGTCTACAGCATGGAGCAGTTTGGGTTGTAGGGGAGGAAACCTCCAAAAAGTCTCGTGCGCTGTAATTGCAAAATGTTTTGCACTGGAATTTTATTTACATTTTCCATGAGCTGCACAAGTAGACGAAAAAGACTTCAAGTGCGCTCCACATGCTCCATAAACTCTAGTTCCAACCCACCTTGCCTCTCTAGTCTGAATTCCAGTGCGATTTTCGTTCGTTTCATTTGAAAGCTTTTCATTTCACTGCCAGCCCAGCCGCGTTTTGTTTCCTTTTATTTTTTTTTGCCGGCGTAGAGTTAAGGAAAAGCTTTGCCTTCCTTCGTAATGAAGTGTACGAATTTGCTAAAAAGCTGGATTTCCGTTTCCATGTCTTCCTCTTCCTGCACACATCACACACAGCTACTGACTGACTGACTCTCTCTGTGTGTGTGTGTGATTGTGTACAACTCTTAACGAGTTTAGGTTCGCAATGTGTACTTCGCGAACAACTCTACAGCAGAAGGCTTACCAAATATTCCTTGAGAAATTCTTGCTTCAACGAGCAGAAATTCCTTTTCTGGCCTGACTCTGGCTAATAATTGTTGCTCTCCGGATGAGGATGAGCAAACGCAGAGACAATAAAAGGAAGCGGAAATGTTCTTCGTACTAAACGAATTGAATCATGGTGGGTTATGGTATCAACCAAGAGTCTTATCAATATGTTCAAAAACATTCAACTTTTAACTATTGAGGCTTAATTCAGTGACATACCATATCAATCAGGTTTGGTTAGCTAGTTTGTCGCTTTGATTACCCATCAAAAGTAAACTCAATTCATGTTAGTCTTATCCTTAGCTTCACTTTACATACAAGTTCATTTTGAATGGAGCAATTCCACTAATTGGACTTCCTTAACAATATTTATCTATGGCATAATAACACGTAATCAAACTCTAGTTATACAACTTGTGAATGGCATTCTTAGACTATGCCATCTAAATAATATACACAAAAAAATAAAAGAGGACAGCACAACACACATCCCCAAAGCTAGCATTTCATATAATCCTTTGTTGCATATTTACCCTCCCCCCCCACACCCCACTTTTGCTGGCCACGATACGTTACTCTTCAATCTAAACCAATTGTTTCATCGCAGTGCATTTGTTCAGTCGTCAGCCGTCCGCTTTCCCAACTAACCAGAACAGATGTCAGACATAGACAAAAGAGAGGGGACGTATTCGCTGAAAAGAGGGGCAGAGGGATATACATGGCCACTGGCGGTTGACATGATGACGTGTGTAATGAGCAAACAAATACGCGCGTTGCAACGAGTAAAAAAAAAATAATACAGAAGGGAAAAATACAGAAAGGAAACAACGGCAACAGCAACAGCAATAACAAACACAAATACAAATACAAATAAATAATAAAACAAATAGCAATGCGCCTGCCTGACATATCCTGCAGCAATCCCACAGCAACAGCAGCAGCAGCAACAACAACAACAACAAGAACAGCGCCAACAATAAGGATGGAAAAATCACTAATGAATCCGGCAAAATTTTTTTAGCTTGCAACTTCACGTTGCACATTGCTTGTATTCGCATTGCAAAAACATTGCAAACGCACAGCCCAATGAATGGAAACAAATGAAATTGTTGCCAGTTTGCCGGTTACCCGATGCTGAAAACAGAGAAAGAGTATACAGCTCGAAAAAAAATCCCTAACCGAGTTGGGATTTTAAATACTCTTTTAAAACAATAATTTATCCCCACACAACAGTAAATGAAAATAAACATAAAAAATAGTTATACATTGATACTTAACAAATCTACAAGAAAGGAATCCTTCAACTCGTTACCTTTTCTACTGAATGTTAATATTAAAAAAGGATTATGGAAAGCTCTATGGGGTAACGTGATTAAATTGAAAAAAGCCTTAAGACCTGCTTTGCTTAAGACATTAAAAAAATAAGTAGTAAAAATTAAAGAAAGCATTTAATTCTTCTTAACTAAAATAAGAAGAATAAGTCAAAGATTTTTTGAAAAGACATTTCCTAAAAGTCAAGCTCATGATCTGTTACCAAAAAGAGAACATAGCAGGATCTAAAAGGCCTTAGCCTCAAATCACTTCAACGCTTTTCACAATTTGTAACATAATCATAAGACCCTTAAGTAAAGAGCATATAAAAAAGCATAGAAGAAAATTGAGATCTACGAGGCAACAGAGCCGTAAAAAATATAGCGCTTTAAATCCCTAATGTCACTTCACGTTCAATGGAGTCGAGTTTTAGTTACTCCATGCCACTTCTGTTCCCTTTATTTACCCTGCTCTTCTTGCTTTTGTTTCCGTTGTTTTTGTAGCACTCTTTTTAGACGTTTCGTTGAGCCGAACTCTTCGGCGACCTTTTCTCTATTTTCTCCATTTAGCCCGAGTTACACATTGCAACGGATGCACAGCGATTCCGGCGCTTGTAGCCGGAAAAATAACTCGACAACAGCAAAACAGAGAAACAAACAACCTTTTTTTTATGTTTTCGTTATTTAATTAAGAACGAAAAACAATGTAACGTATTTCCCTCTTTTCGAACTTTAAATTAACAACTATAGAAACAGACAGACTCTGCATAATTATGTTAATAAATTTGCTAAACATTTTAATATTTAATAATTTATTAATGTTGACTTTTTCAAAACAGTGTGTGTGTGTGTTTGTTTATCAACATTATGTTAATTTTTTCCGCAATGAGGTTGATGAATAAATTCCAGGAAAAATAAAGAAAAAGAAGGAATGGGAATCCCTTGGCTGCCTTATTTAAATTTAAAAGGATTAAAGTTTATTGTGGTCTCATTTGGGGAGAAAGGGAAGTGTGGAAAAGGGGCGTAGGCATGTCTGTGGGCGATTGTCAAGTATGCTCCTTATGCCATTCGGAAGTTAAAGTAATTGTTCAAATTGCACATTTGTGTGCTCTAATTGTTGGAATTATGCAAAAAGGCTTTAAAAGTTACTGAGAGAGAAAGAGAAAGGAAGACTACCCTCTTAACCAAAAACTTTTTGGTAACGAGTGAACAAGCGCTTGTTGTTTTTATGAGTTTCCTGGAAAAACGGTTAAGAACCAGAGCGGAGAAGAGGTAGGACAGGCATTGTTGATTTTAAGTTTCACTTCTGTGTGTGTATGTGTTTGTTTTCTTTTCGTCCAGTGTGGAAAGCTTGTTGGTAAAAAAGATGGAGCATTGATCAGCTACAACAGCTGCTTGCTATAGCACGCAGATGCATTATAATAGATAGATTTTTACCTTTGTTAAAAACATAATTCATTGCATGAGTTTACCTGAAAATGTAGAAGAAAGAGATTTAATTAGATATATTAAATTTCCCTAATCAAATGCCAAACTTGATCTTAGGTCAATTGTAATCAAATGAAAGACTAGAATAAATATATTCTTTATTTATGAGATGCTCTTTTGGGCCACTCAGCAATTTAAAACATATCCGAAGGCGCAAAGACGACGATGTTAGCCACAATCAAATCAGAGTAAATGAAAGATTTATGTTTTTGTACAAAGAAATAAACACAGACCAATTGTACTTAGTTTTGCTTTTGAAAACGTATATCTCTAGCATAAACAAGTTTAATGCTTTCAAAGCCGACGCCAATGGGCAAATTTGTGAAAGCATGTTCCTTCTTTTTTTGGGTTTTTTTTTTTTGACTGGTCGGGTAACTATGGGTAAGATGAAGTAAATCCTCACCATAAGCTGACCAAATCCATGCCGGCGGCTAGTTTTCAGTTCAGAATACATTAAAAAATACGTGGAAAGAAATGAAACAAAACTCTGCACCCTGCAGGCGGAACGGGAGTGGGAGTGAGAGCTCATTAAATGCACCCACGAAACGCGAATGTTTTTGTCTGTCTGAATGAGAGTGGTCGTCAGCGGGGAAGTGAGAGGAGCTCTGGCTAACATAAATCAGAATGAGAGCGCGTCTGGTAACTTAAAACGCACGTGCGCCACAAGGAAGTCGAAAATGTAGAAGGGGAAAAAGCTGGTGGAGTGAGGTATAGTCGATGTGGGGACTTATAGTCGTCCCCCGGTTGAGTCTGATATAATTAAGCATCATAACTCGAGGGATGCTTGTTTCTTGTTGTTGTTGCCCAGCAGAACATGATGAGGAGCAACCAAGGGGGGGAGGCAGTTGAGAGGACTATGGATGAGCCAGGAAATGAGCAAAAGCTGCTGCGGCGAGCACGAAAGTTAATCAAAACTTGTTCTTTTTGCTTTTGCTGTATGGCGTATAAAGTTTTATGTAGTGCAAAAAAGAAAATGTTATAAACTTTGCACAAAACACGAAAAGGTAACAGACAAAAAGAAATTGAGAAAAGACAAAGACCAAAAAACAGATGGACTGAAATAAAAGTAAAACACTTAATAATAGTGTTCAAATTGACGGTTCAACCATAAGATACCCTGTTTGAATTATACCAACTGCGTGGGCTATATGCTGGGTATTTTGATAGTCGGCAAAAGCAGTAAGAAATACATTTCCACCCAAATATATAATTTATGCCTTACTTATTTTTTCCATTTTGAATTTCAAGTGTAGCATAAGGTAAAATAAAACATGCACATTAATTGAAAATTAAATATATAATAAACGTAATTGCTTAAGAATCTGTACAGTCTTCAGACTGGACAATGGATAGATATATGGAAAGGGAGAAAGAGACAAAACAATGACAAAGTAAATAAAAAGAAAGGGACAGAGTGAGAGAGCCGCAGGACACACAAAAATTGGTTGCTTGAATGGTTGACAACATGTCCTTGGCATCGTGTAATCATCGCTGTTTGATGTACTCAGGCATTCCGGACATAGACAGTGTCCCGTCTGCGTCGTGGAGTCCTTGGGTTCAAGCAGACGGTTTCCCTTGTTTCAGAGCACCTTCCGTTGACAAGCAGAAAGGAAACTTTGGGCAAAAAGGGAATTAAATGCCCGCCGGCCGCTCAAAATGCAGACAAAAGAATGGCAAGCAAATTTCTTTGGGAATGAGAAAGATGGTTTTAACCAAGGTGCGTAAAAGGGATTGGCAAGGGAGGGCGGATTGGTGGTTGGGGCAACAAAAAACACGCTGCAAATGCTGTATTGTTATTTGAAGTTAAAATACAGCCTAAAACAATAACAAAAATACAAAGCAACAGCAAAAGTTTAAGTTGTTGTTGAACTTACGGAAGGGTAAGGTAAAAGGTAGTTACTAATTTTGAATTGGCGAGAGAGAGGGGGCACTGTGGGACTGTGTAAGGCGTGGACAGACTTTCGTTAGCGAAAAGTGTTATAATGAGCCAGCTTTTGTTTAGGCAGCGACGCCATTTAATGGCCTAATTAAAATGCCCCACACAACTGATATGGCCTCAAGTGTTTGATGGCATTAGTTGTTGTTGTTGTCCTTGTTGTTGAATAGAACTTGCCAAAGGTGTGCAGAAGCGGATATAAAACTGTTATATTAATGACCAGAAGGCGTGAAAAGTTAAACAAAACATTTTGCTCAGCTAACAAATATATATTTTCGAAAATTCTGCAATCGTTTGTATGATAGCTATATGCGTTAAGCTATAGCTCATGTTGCTGACCTACAGACGGCTCTCATAAAGATATAACATACAAAAAGTCCATCAATCGAACAAGTGCCCTTGTAACAGAATCAATAAGGTAAAATCCGTATTTCAACAGCCAAGTACAACCTCAAAGCGAACCGCCTTCTTTACCTAATTTAAATATCCATTATTGCCATTTACATAAAATCTAATTAGTAGCTCAACACAACAGGAGTCTCTTGTCTGTCTACTGCTGCTGTTGTTGCTCTTACCACAATTACAATCGCATCAACACAACAGCAAAAGCAAAAGAAGAAAAACCATAGCATACTTAGCAGGGCTCGTTCTATACTTTCAGTTCCCTTTTACACATAAACACGCTGGCTGTGCTGGCTGTCATATCATGTGCACATCACATCAATTTGCAAAAAGAAATGAAATGGCAAGTGGCAGCCACTTAAGCCACGAAGCATTGACTGTGTGGATGAAGCAGGTTGTGTTTGAGGCAAAAATGGGAAGTGCTTGTGTGTGCTGTGCTTGTTTAAGCAAAACTCAGCGAGTTGAGCAAGCGTCGCATGGGGGAAGTAGGTACGTGCGTTACTCTTGCTGTCATTTGCAGTTGATGAGACGGGCACTTTTACAATTACCAAACATGCCCACCTACCCCCTTGGCCAACACTTGCACCTTTCAATTTTCCAAGCAGATACGCAAATCAATTTGTGTTTGCGATTCCCCCCACATTTTTCACTTTATATGCGGCCAACAAATCGACAAATGTCCTGATAACAGGACAAGGCAAACTGATTTTTCTTTCTCTTATTTTGTTTAGACGTAAGGGGCGTCTGACTGTTTACCGCTTAATGATGTTTGTCGCCTGTCGAACGCGCGTGTAAATAGGAATACGTGAGGGCTTTTTTTCTTTCCACTACCCAATTTCTGCTTCCATACTCCATCCCTTGACATGTCCTGGCATGCAAATTTAAATCGTATGTAAATCGTATGCTTCTCGCGCGTACGGCAGAGAGTAACGCCTACGTGGAGAAGCGAGCATTTGCATACAAGATGTGTATGTGTACATGTGTTTGAGGTTCTTCCGGAATCATCTTCCCAACCCCCCAACCCCCAACCCCTTTTACACCCTATGTGATTGAGTTTGGATGTGACTTAATCCTTTTTGCGCGCATTAATAGCTTGGCATCAAAATAAAAAAAAAAACAAAAAAAAATTTGTTGAATTTTTCGTAAAAACATTATACAAATTTTATGCGTTTGTCTCTCTTTCAGCACTCGTCTCGCCCCTCATCTACATTTCTTCCCCGCAGTTCCGACTCTATTTCATCTAGCTCTGTGTCTTCTATTTTCGGTTGCTATGCCTGCGGTTTGTGTTTTTGTTGTTGCTTTTGCTGTTGCTGCTCAACGCTTGACTGACAGCCAGACATCAAAATCAGCTTAGGGAATTTTCGCTTAATAGAAATTTACAATGTTTTCCTGGCTATATGTATGGTTATACGGCTCTATGGCCCAATGATTTCCTTGATGTCCTCTGGCTGACGCTTAAATTTAATTACGGCCTCAACCCAGCGGCGGCTTAAAGCGTGTAATTAGTGCGACATATAATTGAAAAGGACTCAAATAATATGACCAGAACCCCTTGCATGTCCTGTGCTGTTCCATCTATATGCATACCGTAATGACAACATTTTAATGGAAGGACAGGTTAAAAAAAGGTGTATTTATATATAAATAAAATAAAATTGTCAATGCAGCACGAATACAAAAATAATTTTGCAAAATTTCTCTTTGGCGAAATTGAATAAAATAAAAGGCGGAATTATTTATATCAAAATTAATGGAATTCCTTTGAAACATTTTAATTAAATGCAATCTATTTGCTAATCTGTGTGCACGAATTGGAAACGCAGCCTACAAAAGAGAAATGATTTTAAAATGATTGATTCAAATGGTATATTTCTAGGTAAATAAAGCATTATAATTAAATAAAATGATAAACTTATCCAAACGATTACACTTTTAATAGAATTTAATGGAAGAGAAATCTCGTTGGTTAAATCCCTTTATTCCCGGCAGATCTGATTGCACAACTTATAAGCTGATAAATGCATTTAAAGCCTGGCATATTTCTTAATAATTAAGCCAACATCTGTTACCTTACGTCTAGTATAAAAATAAATATATATATATTGATCGCATCAAGTATGATTATTATTTCTTCCTACATCTTTCAATTCAATTCCTTGCTCCATTTATGACCGAAATGCATTTTCAATTCAATAAACTCTCCAAGAAGGACAAACAATTTTTGGTCACAAAAGCAGCAGCTGCCACACCAACAACAACAACGACAACAAGAACAAGAGCAACACATAATTCCAGCTGGCTCTCAGTTGCAGCTGCAAAAGAGTAAAAAGAAACCAAAAGCTGTCTCAATAAATCGCTGTCCAGCAGGCCATGCTTGCAATTTCTTAAAGGGCATATCCCAAATGCGGCAGCAGCAGCAGCTTCTTCTTCTCGCTGAGCATTAATATCTATATACATTTTTCATCTCTGGCAACGTAGACGATGCAAACAAGTTGGAATGTTAAAGTTAAGTACAAAATGATAAACCGAAGAATTCCCTTTGTCGACTATAAAAATTCGTAAGGAAATATAGAGTTTTATTAAAAATAGCAACACCAATTTTAAGTTTTGTATATATATAAAGAATTTATTATGATTATGATAGTGGCAACAAACAGGGTATTAACAAGTTAGTCAGTTGTTCTGAATTGTACACATTTTTGAGTTATTTCAGTGCCAGGCTGATGGCATTTTTGTGTTTGCCTTGCTGCTTGTACACTTTCACTTTGTCATCGCCCATTTGGATTGATAGAAGTTCTTGGCTCTCGCAATTGGGCAACAGCTGTCGCCGAAAAAGGGGCTTTAAACTTAAAGCCAGCAAGTCAGCAGGCCAACGGCAAACGAGAGCCCATTTAATTAGCCCAATTAATGCGTACTCACGTCACAATTGCCGTTGAATTCCAGGCTGCCTTCAGGGCGTGCGCTTTTGCACCAAAAGGGTTTATTTGCATTAAATTGTCAAACTAATTGACAGTGGCAAAAAGCTGAGAATCTACTTCGACTCAATCGCCATTCCACATAACGAGATTTAAACTAGCAAGACAAACTGGTTAATGCAGTTCGATGTGGGGGCTTAAAACATACCAAAACAAACCCAATCTAATTAGTTTATTGATTGTCAAACTAGGTTAATTAACTAATGTGGTATTTAATGGCTACATTTGTGGAAACAGCAAACTTTACTAACTAACATATGCAAAATGAAAATAAACTAATTTTAAATATAAATTATTGGGTGCACCTGCACAAATCAATTTTATTCAAAGCTTTGATCAATTATTCAGAGACACATATCTTTCAATCGCAACATTGTTTTGTTTAGAAATTAAGTGCTTCACGTGTATCTTTCATCTAAATGAGACAAAGTTGAACAAGAAACAAAGAACAAAACGCATTACATGAAATTTAATTTCAATCATTTTTGGTATAACTTTCTCAAACAACAAATAACAATCATTAACAAAAAGATGTCAAGTTGCGCTCATTTGCATCTGTTTAAAAAAACAAACAAGCAAAAACTTTTTTTTAGCTGCTCCGTGGGGCAAAGGGCAAAAGGTTGTCATCAAGTGGGTGGCGCTAATAATTTTCTTCTTTTCAATTTAAATTTTTTGCTCACATTTCAATTGCAGTACGCGACGTATACGTAATTTTTGTGAAGTGATATATGGGTGCACGCGTGTGTGTGTGTGTCATGTGCGCTGATAAATCAGCTACATATCTTTTACATAACTGACATTACTCAATGACATGTGGAGCTGCCAGTCAACCGCCCAAATTGTCATTGAACCACAGTTGACATGAGCTACGCTCTTTGTCAGAGTCGGAGTCGGTTCAGCTCTCAAGGGAATATTCGTTTAAACTTTCGCCTGCCAAATATGCAATGCATACTGCTTAAAATGAATGTGAAATATGCTTTTGATCAATATAAGATAAGAGTGGAATGTAATGATAAAATATTCCTAATCACAGATTGTTTGTTTAATGGCATACAAAATATAATTTAATAATCAATTCATGAATAATAATAAAGCTTAAATATGAAGTAAATCTTTTACAATTAAAGTGAGCTGTACTTAAGACCTTTTGAAAAAATGTAATTAATCCAACTTTAAGAGTATTAAATCTTTTTTTACAACAAAGCTTACACTTTCATCATTTCTTTTACCCATTTCTTTTTTATTTTTGGGTCTTGTCAACTTTATGACTTACTTGCCAATCAGATATTTAATGAGTTGCAGCGTAAAGCTCACACAGAAAGCTGAAATATATACGTAATTAATTCACGCAGCAGGGAGCCAGGAAAAAACTTAAGTGGAAAAACCCTTTTACATGCTGTTATAGCTGGATTCCTTTAAGTGGCTGCTTGCTGTCTGCATTTGACATCTGATGCATTTGCAATTGAGGGTCAAGTGGATGGGAAGTGATGGAAGTTGTGTTTCTGCACTTGCTTGCTTGCAATGGCAGTGAAATTTTCTTATTTGCCGCTCGAATGACGTTAATTCGTCTCTCTAAGGAAGTTCACTTCAAACTTCCTTCCCCACTCTGTTGCAGCCAGCGAATAGGTAAGGAGTGAAACAAGTTTGCAAAGGAAGGCAAATAAATGAATTTCATTTATACTCCTCGCCCAGACATAAACAAAGTAAAATCGACACAAATTCCACTGAGCTGCAAACGTTTTGTGTCTGACTCCCCTCCCAAAAAAAATAAAGGATAAACGCATTTCTCAAACGCACAGATACACACACACACACACACACCAAAGAGGGAGAGTGAAACACTAACACACTCAAAGCATATTTGCATTCAAATTTTGTAGCAACAAGCAAACAAACAAGCCAAAGAAATGAACCACACCACACCCAGTGTGGGAGTAGTATAGAGCAGCTGTAGAAGTCGTAACTGTGCGGGGCGAGATGGTTTGTAGAGGGTATAAAACGCTGCAATTGCCGTAACGTAGCCAAGCGAGGCGTAACCCACAAAATCACCCAAAAAGAAAAAACGAAACCAACAAGAAACTTCCGAGCTGAGCTGAAAAACGCAACTACAACTACACTGACAGAAATCAGAATGTGATCGACAGTTCAATGCTATGATTGATAACCACTGACATTATTCATGGCAAGACTAATTGTGCGCTAATTCAATACACTTCATTCATAAATTTTGTTAGATTGCTTGACTGTGACTGATATACGACATCATTTGAGATTTGATAAAGAATCGAAATGATTGACTTTGTAAAGCTTTAATTGTTTACAAAAACGATAAAAAGATTAAAGATAATAGGCGTGAATATTTCATACTTTAACATACGTTGCAACAATAACTTACATTATTTTATCAATTTGCTTCATTTCTTTAACATTTCGTTCATCTTTTAAATGTAATTTATCTTTCTTATTGCTCATTTCACTTACAGAAGTTCTCCATCACAAGGTCTTTAATTTTTTGCACTGTGTACTCACATATTTACCGTTTGCTCGGTGCAACTCTAGGTTCAACTGAAATTTCGACGGTTGCAGCGAATGGATGAAAAAAAAACAAAAAAACAACAAGAGCAGCAAATTGCAACGCCAACCGAAAGACATATAAAAATCTGTCAGTTTGAAAAACCGCGCACATGTATCGCAATCAGGATGCCTCCTTTCGTCCCAACCTTACTTTCACCGCACGTTCCCAGTTCCCTTATCTTTAACTCGACCACATTCCACGTTGCACGTCAGCTTTGTTTGCGTTGGCTCCAAGCCGCCAAGGTGAAGGCATGCCAAAATGACTCGTTACTCATTCGCACTCCAGGAACAGAATCATACTCCCTTTCACTCTCACTCTCTCTCTGTATCTCCTTCTTCCTTTTGCCAACTTGGCAGTCGATGGATGAAGGTAAACGGAATACACGCGATAGAGCCCAAGCCCAACAGCTGAACGAATGAATGACTGCCTGAGCAACTGTCTGACGCGCTGACTGACTCACTGACTGACTGATTGACGGGTTGGTTAGCACAACCTGAACCCAACGACCTTGTTGCTTCTGAACTTGGCTGTTGAACAGGTCAGAGTGTTGTATGGGTTTCAAATGTGGCGAGGAAAGATCCCATGTGCGGCCTGCCAGTTGCTTATGGGAATTGAATTGAGGTTAGAAGTCATAGCGCAATCATATTTCTGTATACATTTAGATTGTTGTTTGTCTCAATAGACAATTACGCTTGACATGTAAAGACTTCCATATAATACTTCAATTGTCTTATTAGGTCTGATTAAGTTGTTAGTTAAAGTAAGCATTGTTTGAGTTATTAAGTATATATTAAAGCTATACAGAAACAAAAGTACATATATTAAGATTATCTAAAGTAAATAAAGTCTGTTGATTGGAAAGTCTTTAACCGTTTGTGTCGTTGAATAAACTTTAAGTTAGCTGGACAACAAATTAATTTCTGCTTGTAGACACCCAATGAAATCACAATTGCGATGCGTGTGCTACAAATAAATCAAAGCTAATGCAATTAGAACTAAGCACTTGTCAAACCCTCTCTCAAACAGACCAGACTAAAGCCCATCTGCATCGTACGAAAAGCCACTCGGCAACTTCATTCGAGCACTTTTGAATTATTTACGCCAACTTTGGCATAGATGTATGTGGATATACACACACACACACACACACAAACACAAACATACATGTAAAATAATTGCACCTGATGCCCAACTGCTGTGCCATTTCCATTTCCATTTTCGCAATTCGCATTAGCAATTGTCATTCCGAGAGATACTCGTTGTTGCTGTTGTTTCAGTTGTTGTTGCTGTGTATTTAGTAATCTGAAATGTTCCCTCTACTAAATCACAAAAAGTGTCAATTGCACTTCAGCTCACACAGGGCTAAATCTAGGGATTTTTGTAGGGCTGAGGTGGCGCATACATGTATATATGGTACCAGAGCCAATGTCCGGTCTTTCTCATTCTAGAGCAATAGCCAATCCATCTACCCGTCCTTATTTCCCACCGTGTTGCAAATTGATCTCAATAAGCGATAATTGAATTAGCGCTGAAATGCACAGTGTACACTGTGCTACATTGCATTGCTTCATTGTTTTATAGTCAATGCAATCAGTACAGTTTCATCCCTTTCTCTTTCCCTCAACTGTTATTTACAATCCCTTGATCCCTTTTGGCTCTTAACTCTTGTCAGTCGCACCCCCTGTTCTATGTCTACATACATATTTTTCTGCTTTTTTGCTCGCTTAAAGGATTTTATGCAATTGCCAATGTTTTGCTTTGTTTTGTTTTGTTTTTTTTTTTTTTTGTCATCGTCTTCTGCGCTGCACAGTTTGTGATTTCATCAACTAATTGTTTGGCCGCTCTTGCAGTCTGTTATTTACTTGATTTAACAGGCAGTTGTCTGTTGCTCTTCCTGCTGCTTGATGGCCAGAACAGCTTCGTTGACATGATTAGCATTAATTGAACGCTGATTTCTTCTTTTAGCTGCTCAACTTGATTTTGTTTGCTTTGTTTCCAAACACAAATGTAAATGAATCACTTCCTGTTTTGCTGTTTTTGGTTTGGCTTTTTTTCTTGCACTATTGAGTGGATTTCGAGCTTAGCTTTATTTAGTGGCTGTTAAGTTGAAGAGCGGACAAATTAATGCAACTATTACTTAATTAGTTTGTGAGTGATTGAAATATCTTTTTGGAAATAAAAACCATTTATTTTGATTCGTTTAGTCGAAATTTATTTAGTAATTTTAAAAGAGTTAAGGGTAAACGGTTCCAATAATGTTGTTGAAACAATGTTAAACAAGTCTAATGCCAAAATTTAACTAAAAAAAATCTAAACCGCAACACGTCTTTATAAATCGTAAAAGCAAAACTTTTTCTTTTATTACAATCGTAGAAATTCTAGTTTAATAGCTAGTTTGATTTAAGGGTGGAGTGGCAATATGCTCGTTAAAATTTTCATTGCGCATATAAAGCAAACGAAACAACCTACCTTGCACTCTATTACATGTTGCAACATGAGCTCTTTACACAACATATAAAGCTGGAAAACTACCTACTACAATTGTAGTCCTTACTTTCACACCTTGGCGTCATTCAATTAGAATTTTTTATGATCCCCACACTTTCTCACACACACACACACTCATAAGGTGGGCAGATAGGCAAACATACCATCAAGCTTTGCGTTGGCACGCACTTAAGGGTAGAGTAACCGTCATTTGACTGCCTGTTAGCTGCTTGCAGTTTATTTTACTCTGTTTTGCGTTTCTTTTTACGGATTGTTTTTTATTGCAATTTGCCAGCTGTAATTGCTGGCAGTTTGATTTGCCAACAAGCGCGTTGATGGCTGAACAACCCATTACGGGTATTCCTGCTACTTCAATTTTCATTTCTTTGATTTGTTTTATAAAATAATTTGCACTTCAACGCTGCCAACACTGGAAGAGGGAAATAAAGAGAAAACTTGGCACAGCCTGCAAAAGGTAGAAAGTGAACCTTTTCTTTGTTTTATAAACAAATAAAACGTAAGCTAGAAAATAAAGGTGCAGTAAAAGTTGAACTTGAAAGATTTCTATAAAGTTGGGAATTATATGAAATACTTTTCGCTTTAACGAATAATAATTCGTTTATTAACTTTATCTAATAATTAAAATACTAAAATACTATTGTACTGAAAAATATTTATTTTAACAAAAATCCAGGGTATTTTTAAGGAACAATATGCTAGCCTAGGCGTCTTTTTTACTCTTGGCGCTTCTAGAGACGTTTGCCGTAAAATTGGCGTTAAATTACTTTGCACGCAGCAGCAGCAGAAACAGCAGCGCTGACGTTGACGATTACCACTGTAGCTAACCCCCTCAAGACCAATCCACCCTCGTCTTCGTCAATTGCTGTTGAGTCAAGTATGGCGTATTGTTTCTGCAAGGGGTTGCATAAAAGTGGCCGGCGGAGCAATAAGTATGCACGCGGCTCTGCTCTGTTCTGCTCTGCTCTGTTATTGCAATGCAAATTCATCACGTAATCGTTAACAGGCCCATGGTTGAGAAGGTGCTAGATGGTATGGGGTGCCCCGTCAGCAATTCATTTCAGTCAAGTGCAGCACAGAGACGACAGAGACTGTGAAAAGGTATTTGCCTCACTTTTCTTCTCCATCCATTTTCTCCCTCGCTGGGCCGTCCGTTAGTGGCTATAGGTTCTGGTCGTGGCTCTGGTTCCTGGTTTCTGTGCTTGGCAGCACTTCAGTTCAGCTCAATTCGCTTGTCCGGATTGTCCGGTTGTCTTTTGGCTTCGCTGCTTGTCATCGGTTGCCAACGAGTCGCAGCCTTTCATTGTTTCTGTTGTTGTTGTTGCTGTTTTGTGTGTGTGTGTTTTCTGTTTGGCTTTTGCTCCTTGCTCCTTGCTGTTTGTTGCTTGTCCTGTTGTCATTGTTAGCCTTTTCTTGGCCCGGGTTCTCTGAAGTTTGTGGCTCTTTAGTATGGAATTGTTTGTTGACGCTTTTCGCATATTCATATTCATATCTCAAATGCGTATTTCTTCTATTAGTATTCATTTTTCTCAAGCTCTCACTCTTTAAAATTCCACAAGCCAACAAATCAGCGCATTTTTCATATTCCAAAAGCACATCTCACACATTTCACTTTGTAAATTGTAACAATGTAATGCAAATACACACATATATATATTATATGCAAAATATATATATTTCAATTTTCCCTTTCTGGCCATTATAGTCGACAAATAACCAAAATAAAAAAAAATAACGAGTTTCAACCTTTTTTTTTGCCAGCATTATTTGGCAAGCAGTCAGCAGGTGTTGAAATTTGTAGAACATTTTTTATGCGCACATAGCATTTGCTTTTGTGTGAGGGGGAGAAGAGGAAAGTGAAGGAGTGAGGAGCTGGTGATTCTAGGCAAAGGACTCAAAATGGTTTGTCGAGTGTTGGCAGATGATGGCAAATTATATATTTGATAAGTGGCCCTCAAGTGTGACGGGACTTATAAATAAAAGGCATGAGAAATGCTTATTATTATCCACCAGAGAAAAAAAGTGTTTAATGGGATAAATAAATACAATTAGTCGCTGCAAGCGTTTTTAAGAATTTATTCTCTCTTAGTCTAATTAATATTTATGCGCTAATTAACTATGTGCATTTCTATTTGCTTACATTGTTAGATTTAAATACATATTAAAAGAGATTATCATTTGTTAAGCACCCCTTGTAAATTTCAACACTACAAACAATCATCCATTTGTCAGACAAAGTGTTGGCTGCTCATAAATTTTATCGAAACTCTCTGCGTTACCCGCCCAGCCACGCCTCTTTTACAAAGAAAGGCTGCAAGTCGGTACAAATTACGCTCGACCATAAACAAACAAAATCGCCCCTTTTCACATATCCTCCCTTTAAAATTGCCTGTGTAAACATATCTTATGTAGAAAACCAGAGCCAGAAAAAGAGAGAGGGAGAGAGAGCAACAGAAAGAGAAAGGTACACAAATGGCAACATTTTGTGGGCAAGTGTACAAAGCAATTGCCATAATTGACACAGTAGGGTCCACGCAGCAAGAAGATGGCTGAGTAAGGGGTAGGTTGGTTCACAGTGGAACTGAATGCACTTTGGCTGAAATGCGGCAAACTTAAACTGTAACTGAAAATACGCTTAGCATTTTGCGGTCATTCCGGGTAGAAGGCGCATTGCAGCAAACTGCAGTTTGGGGTGCAACAACAACATAACAGGACAGGGCGAACCAGCTACAGATCTACACAGGCAAACCAGAACCTGGCTGGGGAGCGAACTGTTAGCCAACCGCAATAAACAATAAAGTGTAGCATAGTGCTGGGCGCACAGAGAGTGTAAAAGAGTAGCAAGGGGCAAGGAGTAGGGAGAGTTGAAAGCAGCAGCAACAGCAGCAGCAGCAGCCAAAAAGGCAACCAGCCACAGTAGTCACATGGTGGAAGATTAGCAGCGTATAAATAATGGCTAGCATGAAGGCACACATACACAAACAAACACACACACACATACACATATCCAGAGACAGATAGACACACCACAGAGAATGGCAAAGAGCCTTGGCGACGCAGGAGAGAGAGAGAGAGAGAGAGAGAGAGAGAGAGAGAGAGTAGGAGAGAGTGCGGTAAATACTTGCGGCTCTGGGAGCCATAAATATTTTTCTGTTTTTGTAGGTCGACGCCGTTGTCTCAGTGCGCCACTTGGAGTGGCAGAGTAAAGAAGGTGATAGAAGGGGAAAGGCAAACGCAACAGGAACCAAAGTGAGAAAGTTAGGTACAACTGAGGTAGGTCGATAGGTCGTCAGATCTTAGCGGCTGTACTGAAAGTGCAACTACAACAAACATGTTGTAAGTTTGCAAAGAGTAAATTCTAATAGAAAATACGTTTTGCGCTTTAAGTGTGAGGTTTATTCTTCTTAGGTATCAACCTTAAACTTTAATTAATTTTTAAACTATTTAAAAATCATTTATGTATTAAATAACGTGCGCTATTAATTAGAAATATTCAGGTTAAAATATAGAAATTAAAACAAATATTTGCATTTTTATTGACGAATTCATAATTAAAAGCATTCCCTAACTTAAGAAATGCGACCAGTTGGCAAATGTTAAGCAAGCCACAAAAGTGTCCTTTGCATTGCACACATGTTTGCAGCAACCACAAATATTTCTATGCAATTTGCACCACAGAATCTGCAGGCAAACAAAATAAATTTTATAGAAAAATGCAACTGCAACTAAAAACAAAGCATATAAAAAAAATATACATAGAAATAAAGGCTGCTTGTGTTATGTTGCAGAAATGTTCACAATAGTTTGTGTGCCTCTTGCACACACACCCAAACACATACACATACACACACACACACTTATGGTATGTATGTGTGCTGGTGCTTTTTGAAAGCAAATATCCATTGCATAGTTTTATATGCCTGTTGTGCAGCTTAAGTTTTTACATTTATTTGTTTATATATAAATAACCATAACCATATGCGGGAAATTTGGGTCATCTACTGAGATGAGAAGCAGAGAAAAAGAGAGAGAGAGAGCCAAGAGAAAGAGTGTATGGAAAGGGGAATGGAAACAAAGTTATGCCACTGCAAACTGTAAACATTTCTCGGTTTATGGCCGGGCCACACAAAATATCGTCGTCATGACCATAAATTTAAATTTATAGCAGTCTAAAAAATAATAATGAGCAAAAGCAGTAAAAGTTATCCACTTGTTAGTGTGTGTGTGTGAATGATGCAGGGACACACACACACACACTCATGCAAATTAACATTTATGCCAAATGAGCAAACAAAGCAAAAACAGAAACAACAGCAGCTGAGAAGTGAAAGCTGCTATTGGCGCCTTAAAGCCCGGTCAGGCCAAATTACAAACAAAAAGGCTACCTGCTGTTTATGGTCATATATACAATCATATGTGTGTGTTTAAGTGTATGTGTGTTTGGGAATACACCGAAATGCACAGGGCATAACAAAAAGCAAACTAACTTCCACGCCGTCTCGTTTTGTGGCCCATTATATTCATTACAGGGCAAAGACGTTGTCTAGCCCTACAATACACCAACCCTACACACACACTTATACACACACATACGCACAGTATGACAGCTGAGTAACAAGTCAGGATTAGGGCAAACGAGCGGATGCAAGAAACAGTACAACAATAGCTTGCAACAGCAATGCAAATCAAAACAAAGCTGCAGACAACATTCGAACAAAAGTTTATCCAGCTCCATACACTGAGAAAAAAGAATCTATTTAGCTAGAACTTCAGTTAAAACAAAAAGTTAAAAACTGATTTTCAAAGTTTATTTTAAATTTTGTAAACCTTTTGAAGGTTAATTTATTAACCTTTTCTACTTCATATACTTTTTTTAAAGTGTACTCCCCTGCCTTAACGCTCTCTCTCTTGTTTTGACTTTCTCTCGCTCTCTTTTCTGATAACTTTGTCTTGCTTAGCAAAGTTCGAAAGGTCGACACATTTTATGGTAATTTCCTAAGCTTACAAGCATAATTTTGCAGTTTAGCTTTTCATTTAAACTCACTCTAGCACCCACACTTTCCTACTCACCTTCTTTCTCTCTCTCTCTCCTTCTCCCTTTCTCTCTTTTTCCTTTTTTAGTTGGCGTTTGCATCTCGTGTTGCATTATGCAATTTAATGCATTGCAAACAAACAAAAACAGCTAAGGATTAAACCTAATACGTACAAACCGATATGTATGTATGTGGATTTTCGTAAATTATTATATAGTTCGTTCTATTGTGCGATTTAAATAATTTATTTTGCTATTTTGAATCTCTAAGACTTTGCAGCTTCAATTAACAGCTTCTGACTTGTATTAAGCAATTAAAGCTTAACGTTCTTGAGTTCAGGTTAAAGTATTATATTCACGATTAAGTTTTAAAACTTTTATTAACAGAAAAACAAGAAAGAATAAGTCTTTTAGGTGGATCAGTAAAAGCTATACAAGTTTGCAGTTCTATTTTGTATATTTTCAAATAACCTACACTTCTGTTTTGAATTGCACATAGTTGATCGCTTTTTACTATACTTTTTATATATTTTACATTCTATCTTGTATTCGTCAGCCGTTTATCTGCTTAAAATTTTTGTATGCACTCGATATTTATGTATAGAATTTTTTACATTCAAGAATTTTTTCTTTTATCGTTTTGTTACCTGTACCTGTACCATGTATCGTTACCATTATAGTAACAAGAAAAGTCAATAAACTTCCCTTGAAAATATGACAAAAACACACTAACCTTGCCAATTCACCATTTCCTCTCCTCTGTGTTTGTATACAACATTTCCCACTCCTATACATGCATACATATGCATTTCTGTATTTATGTGTGTTATTTACGCAAATGCATTCAATTTTTCGTTAAGTTTCTCGTTGGGGTTTTTACTTTCATTCTGCTGACTTGGAAATATTTTTGCCAAATGCTTTCTGCATGCTGCTGCAGCCACATTTCACAACTTCTGTGGTCACTTCTGCTTATATCATTCCCACATATAGTTGTGTGTGTGTGTGAAGCACTCGCTCATTTGTTTTACGCCACTGTCCCAGAAAACGCAGCTGATTCCATTTCCCATTTTTCCCTCTCTCTCTCTATGTCCCTTCTCTATCTATCTCACTCAATCTCTAGCCAATTGGCTTCTGGCGCCTGGTTTTCATGCATTCACATACGAAGCATTTACGTTTTAAGGTCATTTTGTGTTTTTGTCCAAATTGATTGTGGTTTGACATCAACTGAAATACTACCTGGCACACAGCACAGAGACTAGATTTTCACTCTCTGACTAATAAATAATCCATATTGAACAATAAATGTGCACATCTTTTTGAGGAATGGAAAGTAAAATGAATCGAATAAAAGGGAAATTAACTTCTACAACAATTGGAAAGACCTTGTTTTATATACATTCAAGCTGTTTTCAACAGTGCACTTAAACACTCAATAAGTTATTATTGAACGATAATTGCTTTGTCAAATACTCGAAACGAACTTGCCAATAAGTGCTAATTGCAAATTGAAGCTATTAAAAACAATGCACAGCTTTAAGCCAAACCGAAAACTGCACAAAATCAACAGAGCGTAAGAGCAGAGGGGAGTGGATGAGTGGATGCTAGCAGGAAGCATTTTACGCAGTGTGGCAAGCATCCGCATCGTGTAAAGAATGAACTTGACAAAGCCGCAGTCAAGGCAGGCTACAGCGGCAGCCGTTGCAAATGACAAAGTGCCTGCTGGGAAATGGGTGGAGGCAAGCGAAGGCGGGGCGGAGAGAGAAGCTTTTTGGCACACACCCTTCACAAGCCAGGACATCAAGCAACGCGGCGGCAGCAGCAGCGCAATGCCGCTGAGCGGAAACTCTTTTGGACCACAGAAAACGCTGAGCTGACAACCAACAACAACAAATATGACACCCAACGCCCACAACAGAAGACAACTACAACAAATTACGTTACTCAGCATCATATTCGAAATGCAGCGCATCATATTTTTATTATAATTATTTTTTATTTATGTTTTTGTTTTTTTTTGGTGTATTGTTTTGCAGCGACAACAGCGTAAAAATGTTGGTCGAAAAGTTTTAAGAGGAAAACTTTGCTAATTACACGCAAAATGTTTGCTTTTTTGGACTGTGTGCAAGCCAACTAACTAACGGTTGTAGTAGTTATGCCATTGCTTCAACAATTGTTGCTGTGCTATGCTATTGCGAGCGCCAAAAATTCTTGTTGCTTTTCATAATTAATTTCGAGCGAAAATGTTTGAGAATATATAGCTGTGCCTCACTCTATTTTCCCCTTTACACTGTTTTGAAAGCAGATTGCAAACGCGCTTGCCAATTAAGGGGCTTGCACAACAAAATATAACCATTTTGAATCAAATTATTTAAATTCTCAGTTTTATTAATACAAAAACTATTTTCTTTTTCTACCTTTCCAAAACTACTCTACAGCTTACATTACAGAAAACACCCAACTTAAAAAAGTTTAATAGAGAAGCATGCAACTTAATAATATTACTTTTAATAAACATATATAAGTAAATCTCTTCATTAAGAAGCTCTTGTTAGCACAAGAAACGGCTGACCATAAGCATTAATTAAAGTTGAACGAGAGAATTGCAATAAGAACATATAATAAAAGCTCGATACCCAACATAAACACTTGAGCAAATTACGGCGTACTTACAACTTGCCAGAGATAACGGTAAACATGTACACATACACATACACGCTGAGTGTGTGCATATGCGCAAAGTCCCCAATAACAAGAAATGACTTCTCGTGGAATTATGGGAGTGGCAGTAACAAACACGGCACAGTGGAGCTTACTCCATTTATATGAGTAACAAGAAAAATGCAGTCATGAAAAATATATATACTAAATAAGCTAGAATATTGTTAGTAAGTGGCGAGTTTTATTCTATGTGAATCGTTTATCGTTATCAATAAAATAAAAATATTAAAAAAAATAAATAAATAAAATATTTTGAAATGTGTTTCGTTCCAATGTGCAACGGTAGCTGGTTGTGGCATTAAAAATCAGTAAAAAGAAATCAACAGACATTAAAAGTGACGACGACGACGGCGACGACGACAAAGATTCAAACGTTAAGGGCAAAAGCGAAGGCGTTAAGGATGATGACGCCAGCGATATGGCAAGTTGCCAGACGAGGGAAAAGCCAAAAGGATAATGCACAGAAGGTGCGAAGGCAGAAAGAAGACATGCATAAAAAAAACACAACTTAAGGCAACAAAGTTGTCTTGCCATATCCATCCACCTGGGGGCGCAACACAAACCACTACAGCACCACGACGAAAAAAAAGAATGGGGAAAAAAAACAACACTCGAAACTGTCAATTATGTAATGTTACACAATTTTTATTATAATTTTTATGTAGCTCGTCGTAATTACATGTCGTGCGCTAATATTTATTAAGCTTGTAATAAGCAACAAAAAGAGGCAAAAACCAAAAAAGGTGTCGTACACTTTAATGAGCCCATCCTAACGACAGCGGCAACAACGAGAACGAGAACGAGAACGTCAACATCTATATCGTACATATATTTCCAAGAAAGCACTTTGAAGGAAGGCAGAAGGAAAGGCTCTGCAGCGGCTCACATGTCCAATTAAGGGACGTAGCGAAAATCACGTATGGCCAAAAACTAACAAGCCCAAAGGCAACTTTAAGGCTATCAGCACACGTTCGGCATCAACTTGAAGCTGCAAACTTTGACTCAATTAACATGTTTCGCAGTCGCCAACCAAGCCCAGCTACCTTGGGTCACGTACAAACGGGAGAAAGAGAAGGGCACTAAAGACACGAAGGCAACCCACACACACACACACACACACACACAACAAAAACATTGGACACTTGACCATGGTTACCACACAGTTGGCCAAACAGCAAGAACGGCTACGCCAATGAAGCAACAATTTTACAACAATGAACTTCCCATCAATATACATACATACTTATATATATATTTGTTCTATGCTCTAGCTGTTGCTTAAGCATGGCGAGGTTAGTTCCTCTACGTTGGTGGATTATAACTGCTGGAATTATTATCTTTTAATTGGGTGACATGTGTCGGCAGCTTTTGTCATTTATACCGCGTGTTTAGATTGTCAGCCCTCCAATATAATGGAGCGTTGTGAATGGCAAATCGGATCATTAGCGCACAAATTGTGTGTGTATGGCGATAGCTTTATGCAGCTATTCGTATTGATTTCAGCAAGCGGATAAGCTGTTTAGAATTTATACATAGTATCAACGTTTTGATACTTTGTTTAGTGCATTTTAAATGTACTCTATCATACGAAGTAAGTATGTGACTTTAAAGTATGCTTTCTTACTCTTTTTAATAGTTGCTTCATTTGTAATTACCTGAAAGTAAAAAAGGAATAAATTGATTAGGAAAGTTAAGTCCGGATGTTGATACAAGAATACAGATAAATATGTTTTAAGCCTTATGAATGCTATGCAATCTTTGATTTGTCTTTAACTTAAACTAAATTATATATCTACGATATGATACACTTTAAGCCTATGCATTCACTCTCTCTCTCTCTCTCTCTCTCTATCTATCCCTATCTCACTTATCTCATCTCACATTTGTTTAAGAACTTAATTTCATGGTTATTATTTTTTGAGTTCTCGCCCGTCTCCTGGGGGTTGATGATGATGATGAGTTATATGCTCAATGCGAAATTAAGCAACTCGAGGGCATGACTCATACTCCCAGGGAAAGACACGCCCATCGGCCCATGCGCCCACCGCCCGCATAGCTCATTGCCGTCAAGTGACTTTGACTTTTTGCAAGAGTAAGCAGCAGGACAAGGCAAAAAGGCGTGTAGCAGCAGAGAGCAGGGCATGGAAGGTGGCAAAATGAGAAATGTGGGTAGGACCTTCTGAAACAGAATCTGTTTACTACAACTGTGCGTGCGCCGGCAACCCTGGAAGGCTATAAAATTAAATAATTTAATGCTAGGCAAGCCGAGTTGAGTTAAGAGTTGAGCTGTGCACAAAAGAAAAACGCCAACTGGAAATCTTTGTGAGCCCACAACAGCTGGCAATGTCCTTGAACTTCTGAACATACACACAAACACACACACACACACCAGCACAAACATGCCGAGTTGCATTTAAATTGTGCAAATTATGTGGCATTGCACAAAGCGACTCGAGAGCCGTCAAAAAGTTTTGCTACTCATTCCGGCTGTTTGTACTGTTGCCACAGCCTCTCCCTAACACCCCCTGCCACTGCTGTCCAACCATTCCAATGCTTTTCGACAGGCTGTCATTACTCAAACGCAGGCTCAAAGTTTCGCAGGCACCTTTTCTAGGGGCATCTGCAAAGGCAGAGAACTGCCTAAAAAGTCAATGTCCTGTTGAGTGGCGTGCATGTGCTCGAGTGTCTAACTGCCGGCTGCCTCAACTGCCTCAACTGCCTCAAATGCCCGCCTGGCTGCAAACTTCCTGCTACTCCAAACTCTAAAGCTCTATAGTTTCCAGCCGGCTTGTTTACACACCGCTGTAGCGATTTTTTCCACTTGTATACACTTCAAAAAGGTATTTGAATTAAGTCATGAAATCAGTCAAATTATAAAAAAAAATATGTTTAAAAATGTATCGGTGATAACTAGTGTCAACAAGATGTAATCCTTAAGTTGATTAATTACGTATACGCAAAAGTATACTTTATATTATGTTTGACATAATGAAAATGTTCATAATATTTTGCCATGCAAGCATTTTTAATGCATACAAGGTATCAAATCTTCTGCTATTTTTTCTTTGTGGCTATTTTTTTTTATTCTCCTTTTTTTATTTTTTTAATGGCGCACTTCAGAGCTTTTGGTGGCTTCGTCGTTTGCTTTAAATGTTATTATAGCGACTTTTTTATAGACATATAAATATCAACGTTAAGTTCGTCATAAAAAATAAGCAAACTAGCGCGAGCACACACATGTCAGTTTATTCATGTATGTGTGATTGCCTGTGTCTGTGTGTGTCTGTGTGTGTGTGTGTGTGTGCTTAGTGTGTCGGGTGTGCTCTAATGATCGTCCTGGCTAGATAGCATTTTGGCCTGCGCTATATCCAACAAGGATTACTCACACAGTACGTACTTAGTGCAGCGCAAACAAATTAATGTTAATTAAACTCGAAATTGTTGTGCGGCGCACTTAAAAGCACTTATGTGTTAGATGTTTGTGATAAGAACGAACACAGGGGACGTATGGCAACGTAAAGCTGATGAGATTGGTTCTGCCACCGTATGTGGCACATTCTTGTCAACTAATTAACACGATATCAGTTGCGGCTTCTATTCAAACTCTTGGGAGAGAGTGAGCAAAATAACTAACTATTTAAAAATAAAATAGCAAAATCAGCTAAAGCTGGCTGTCGTGGCACTTTAAATTCAATTGAAATGTTGATGCATCTAATAAGTACTTTAGAGGAAAACAGACATGAATAAGAAATCATTGATTCAAACAATAATAATTTGTATTAAGTTATCTTGGGGTTGCTTGCAGAAATCGAATATTTATTTCTTTACTTAAAACAGAAACACTTACAAAACTATTTATTTTTCTTGAGTCCATTGAAACTACAATTATTTGCATATTTATAGCTATTGAATAGTTTTATTTAAACGTAAATCAACACACACTCATACATTAAGTATACAAGAGACTGCCTTTTGGCAAGATTTCTAATCGAATAATAATTATCATATTTTTATGCCCATCACGCCTTAGCATTCCGGACATCTGTCACAGAACATGTGATTACTGGCCTTTTGTTGCAGTAACTAAAATAAAAGATTTTCTTAACTTCAACCTTTAAATATGTCTTAGTTTTTCTTTTTGGGGCACAATTTCTTGCTAGGCTTCTTTCAATTCAGCTTGCAGTTGTTACGTGCTGCATGTGATACGAATAAAAATTCATTTCGCTTGACTTTTGGAGCTTAAATATTTAAGAGGCAGCATTTGACAGTTTCTGTCCCAGATACAAATCCAAGTCAATGTACTTTTAGGGTTTAAAGCTAAGAGTTAGAATTATAAATTTTAATTTACGCTACAGAAGGTGCTTAACGCGGCTTTGTCTAGTCTTGCCCTGTGGCTATTTTTTAATTTGTTGTTCGTGATTTGTTTGCTACTCAACAACGCCCCAAAAAGTATGCAAATGTCTGCATAAACACATTTTGGCCATCCAACATGCCATTAGTCAAAGCTCGATGTGTGGAGAGCTGTAAAATGTATAAAACAAAAAACTGGGGTACAAGGAAATCAAATAGTTTACCTACCATTAATTACTACCAGGGGGCAGTTTGTCTGTGTGCTTAGAGCGAAGGGGTTGGGGTGATGACGAAACTTTGAGCTAACCGAAACTAGAGCTGGTGCTGGAGCTGAAGCCCCAGAAAGTTTACCTGCCATTATACAGGTGAGTTGAGCTAACTGCTGCTTCTGCTGCTGTTGTTGTTGTTGTTGCTTGTGTAGTTCGGGGTTTATGCGTCAGCCGCAAAGTATGCAGCAAATATTTAGATATGCCTACAAGCCCACAACCAAAGTAAAAAGTTCTCTGTGGCAGAAAGGCGTACTCGTCGCATTAGTTAAAAGCATTCTGGGGGCCACTTTGGAACGCTTAATTAACACTTTATTAGCTTAAACTCGAACGTAAAGGCTTAACCTGGCTTACAGCCTGCAGGGTAACCTGATGCACCAAACTCGCCCTGCCACCAATCTCCTTTAATTGGGTGTGATGAAGGGGCTAGGGTTAAGGGATTAGCCGTGTGTGTGATTTTTGCGGTAAATATGCACAACAAATATGAACGCAACCACAAAAATCTGTAACAAAAATGCTTAAAGGCTGGAAAAACTATTTCGAAGGCGGTGGTTTAATGCGGGTTTCCGTTGAAATTCGTTATCGGTTTGAGAGGAGTGAGAGAGGAAGCCCAGTCCGGAATTTAAATATGAGTTCGACTTTAGCTTTTGTTGGCCAACTGTGAACTGAAGCGATTAAAATCATATAATTTAATTAGTCTAATTAAATTTTAAATGGTTCGTTGAACCGAGCAGGCAAATAGTCATTAAAATGTTATTGTTTGCGGCAACTAAAAACGGAACTGAAGCAGATCATTATTATTAATATTATGGTTTGTATTTGAAACAAAAATTCACACGCCTGCCGAACGATAATTTTTTATGTGGTATTTATAATTTACCAAATTAACTAAATGTATTTCCAATATATTTGTTTTTAATGTTTTTAATATATATGTTTTAACCTAAAACCTTGAATAAGAAATAATTATAATTGTTTTCTTAAGCTGCCGTCATAATTTGTTTCTTTCCAAGAAAATCTTTATATTAATAAGCTGCCCAAAAACAACAAGACAAGTGCCACTAAATACATAATCCAAAAAACAGAGCAAGCAAGAGGCAGGCATAAAAATTGCCGCCCACAGCAAAAAAAGTTTAAAATTTAGATATAGAAGGCCAATATGCAAAGCAAGCGAAATAAACATGAAACTTGATGTCTTAACTTCAAGTTGCCTATGCCCAAGGTTGACCAAAATTGAATGAAATGAACGCTATAGCCCTAGAGGGGTATGGGAGCACACACAAAAAACGGCCATGTAAAAAGAGAGCATAAACTTATCTTAATTGAATTATCAAAAATTATGCGGCACACTTAAGACGACGACGATGATGAGAACGACGACGACAGAGAATAGGACAAGGGAAAAACTGTTGCTTGGCCTGCGTCAAATAATGGCCCACAACAAAAGGCACGCAATTGGTATTAGGGGAGACGAGACGAGGGGTTGTTGTTTTACCTGACAGCTTAGTCATCAGGCACCATCAAGACGCTACAGTTTGTGGCATTTAACTTTTTAAATGGCAAGACGTCGCTGCCCAAGCAAGTGGTTAAAGAAGCAGTAGAAGTTTGTACGACGGCGACAGAGAGTATTGCGAACTAATGAAGACGCTTGTTGATAATTTATGGCCATTCAGCACGCAACTTTATGCGTCATGGGGCAGCCCCAAACCAGCAGCAAGAAGTGGCAACTTTATGGACTCTGACTGACTGGCGGGCTAAAAAAAGGGGAGTGAACAAATGAGGTAGCTAGGCGGAGTTTTGATGAGCGATTAACGCACTGTGTAACATAATTAACATAGTCTCTATAGCGCTTGAGTTCTCTATTGCAGCGCCATCTAGCGTTAAGAATTGCATTTTACTTGGCGTGTAAGTGGCATATTTAACTCGTTAATTGTTTGCGTTTGTCGCATTGGCCAGGCTATAAATCATTTGCCTACTTTGTGACGTGATTAATGGCTGTTCCGCAAAAAAAGAAATCAAAGAAAGCAACCGGAGAACAACCCATTTTCCCAACCCAAAAAAAAAACACAACGCAAGGAAATTGTCTTGCAAACTCATTAAAAGAAAGAGCGAAACTCGAAAAATGGCTGTTTGCAACATTTTTATGGCAATAAAATGCTATCTGAAAGATGAAGAGTCTCATCGGAAAAGTTAAAGAGACATTAGCATAACCTTCTCCCCTAAGAAATCAGTGCAAACATGTTTCTTTATCTCGAATCAAATGACAACTGAAATCATTTAGTAATAATTATAATCATATCCCATCTACAATAAACCTAGTAATTTTTTTTGACTTTCCACTTGATATGTTTTTGTGTGGGTATTTCATTATATAAAGTGTTGGTAAACTGTGGTAAAGACCAACGTAATTAATCTTTTACGCCTGCCGGACAACTGTCAGAACATGGGATATACTGATAGTTTACGCTATTCGGCGTTCACCATAGCCTCGAGTTTTCCTTTATTTTTTATTAAATTTACTTGGCTTCCATTAACCTCATTTGGGGGCCATCAAGCGCAGAGTGTAATTAATATAAACAGTTGTTCAGTTGCAGCTCAAACTGTTTTAAAACTTTCAGTAACGTCAGGCACACTCCACTAAACCAAAAACACACACAGCAGTTAAGCAGAATACAAAAAAAAGTATGATAAAGCTCGACGCAGGTAAAAATTTTCAATTTTTGGCCACAGGCCATGAAACGAAAAGGTAAATAAATAAACAAACTGAAATTCATAAAATAGACTGAAAAATTTCATAAAAAAAATAAAAGGAACGTAATAAAATATGTATATATTTCAGGTCAAACACTTGAACTTTTTCCAAACTCTTGTTTTGAGTATGGTGCCCTGGGCCGCCATAGCATTTATAGATTTTGCGGTCAACATTAGTTGGAGTTGGCAACAAAAACAATTTTCAAAAAACAAAAAAAAAAACAAAATCTAAAAAACGTGGCACAGTTTTTTTTAGGGCGGCCGGCGAAAGTTTCACATAAATCAAACGTGGAAAAGGCGTGGTTACAGTATCGCCTACCGAGTCCCCTATCCACCGTTCTCTCTCTTTTTTCCAGTACCGGCAATGAATAAAAATCAATAAAATGCGCTGCAAAGTAGGCTATGATATTATTACAAGTCAGTCTGCATTGCATTAAAGCGCCTAAATTTGGTTGTTTGAAGGTGAGTTACGAATTCCTTCGATTTTTTATTGTTTTTTATTTAGCTTCTCTTCAAACTTTGCCAATAAAATACGTGTGGAATGTGTGCAGAAAAAAAAACAAACACAAAAAAAATGCAAAAATTGGTGGCACTCTTGAGTGCATCATCAAAAAATTGTTGCCTGTCTAGACAGCAAAATTTGTTATGCGCTTCGCTTTTGGTTTATTACAAAAATTGTTGGCCTAAAGTTGAAGTTGGTTACTCAAAACTAACACAAACACACACATACTCATTTCCCTGTAAATAAAAAAGGAATATTTTGCTTAAAAATATTTTTTGCTTGCAGAACTCTTATTATTCTTTTGACTTAAATTATTTCAAATTTTTATGTTTATGTTTTCAGCTTATAAAGCTTTAATCCCCACATCCACAGCTATGGCACGTAGTTGAATTGCAAAAGATTAGGCACAAAATAATATTTATAAAATGAGGTTTCCGATTAAGCTAGTTAAATGTTCTAAAGTTTTTAAAAAGAACAAATTGATAGTTATCATTGTCCAATATACAACTCAGCTCATAATAATTATATTATCAGTGTATAAAACGGTAATAAGGCCAGTCTTGTACTACATTTCAAGCTCCTGAGCTCACTTAATATTTACCTACTCGAGCGGAGCCACAGCGTTA